>BGPR01000001.1:5634854-5695196 GCA_013235015.1 Araneus ventricosus
ATTCCTGGCGCCATTTACGCTTGTTAAGCCACTGATAGATACCCTGGGCGCCAGTTATAGGGGGCGCCATGGAGCCAAAACATTACTGCGTCTATGTCATTTTTAAAGCAAAACATGATGAAGAGGCGTAAAAATACCATATTCCTGGCGCCATTTAAGCTTGCTAACTCACTGATGACGACTGGAATAAAAGAAATTGTATTATTTGCCAGACACCACTTACTCTTACAACGCCCCTGGACACGCAGAGAAAACATTAATGCGCGTGTATCACTTTTTAAAGACAAATGCGATGTGGGGGCGAAAAAATTGAATGCTTGGGAGCCATTTACACAAGCTAAGTCACTGACGACGTCAGGTAGTGGGGCGAAAAAATCATATTATGACCCGAGCGCCACTTACTCTTGCTACGCCACTGCATCACTGATGTTATAAAATCCCTATTTTAAGCAAATTATGTTGAATTAAAAGAGGGAAATTCATTCAAAATGTTTTGGAAAATTTTTATACATTAAATGCTTTTAGGTTCCGTCAGTAATGTAGATTTCTCCTGACAATTTTCTTCAATTCGAATACTGTAACAATAATTTACGCGTATTAGGGATTGAAACAATAGGTTCAGGAAAATAAGCCTATTTTCATCCCGAAGTTAATAATCCATTTGAACGCAGAATGTTCAGTTCATTTCAGTCCCAAGGAAAAAAAACGGGTTGATTGATTCCAAACGGTCAAAGAGCAGCACTTATCAGAGAAATTTTGAGAAGATTGCAAAGCAGTAGTTCGATCTGGAAGGTCATCCGTTACCTGGAAACGTAATGATAAAAATGATCCAGTGACGAGATTGATTTGGAAATTAGTTCCACACTATATGACGAAGAATCAAAAGTCTTGTTCTATTTAAAAAACCGGACATCAACGTGAAAGAAGAATTCAAGTTCAAACTGCTGATAAAAGGAGCTCAGATAAAAGTTGTATCGGAACGTTAAAATTAACCTGCCACATTCATTACTAGCCGCCTTCGGCGACCAGCTTGTTCGCCGGGAATACGATTTCAATTGAATCTTGCAGCATTTTTTATTCATGGTTCTCTTAAAAACGCAATTTTAAACTTCAGATTGTGGTAGATAATAATTAATCCATGTTCTATTAGTGACCTTGGATCTCTTCTGTTCATTATCTACATAAATGTTCCTAATGGAGTCAAACTGACCATGTCATGTAACCTCTAATTCCATGTTGTCGGCACTATCTTCACTTTCTTATTCCTCTTGTAAAATATGCATTTAATTTCAACATTAAAATGACGCATCACATTTTATGGCCAGTGGCATGTTAGCTGGATTAAAACTTGGTGAGAAAATAATGAAACCATAGTAACTATAACCATTCATCTTAATGGATATATTTCTTAATGTAAGCAAAGCAATATCTCGGAGAGCTTGGTTTACAGATTTCACAAAAATCTTGATGAAATAAAATATGAAAGCAAAATGTATTAGGATCCTATCTCAGATTAAAACAATGAAAGAAAAACAGGCAATTAAATATTTGTTTAAACAATGAAAACAGTTTGAGTTGCGTTGCAACAATGAAAATTATTGTTGCAAATTATGCCAAAAATATTTTTTAAAATTTATTAAAATTCGAGAAAACATTGTACAGAAATTTAATTGATATCATTAGAAAGGTAATTTTTTGCACTTTCAGATGGTGTAAAAATGATTTTTGTGCTGTAATATTTTCGGAAGTTATTAAGAAAAAACACCGAAACATCGCCTAATTTTTAATTAATTAAAATTTCAAAAAAGGGCTCCGAGGTGCACATTCCCACCCTTCAAAATATGTTTGTGCCAAATCTCGTAGCTCCAAGTCTAGCGGTCTGCCCTGTAGAGGACCAACACACAGACAAACACACATTCTCTTTTATTATTAGTAGAGATAACAAATATTCAATAATGATAAACGAACACATAGCTACAAATTAAAAGAAAAAGAAAGCATGATTCAGAACTTTAATGGCAAAGCAAAAAGAAAATTGAAAACAAAAATCCATCGAATTGAAGGAGATAAAGTGGACAATTGACGTTTATTCAATGTTAAAAAGTGAATTCAGTCTGTAGGAACAATTGTGATTTATGATAATATTCCCATTTTGCACTATTGAATTGAGTTTAGATTAGGAAAGTGACAGAAACATTTAAATTATTCGGATAAGTTTTTTTATTTGAACGATTATCAATTTCAAGTCAGTTACAATATGTATCTTAAATATTCACTGTACAGGTGATTAATTTAGATATTTCTTTTATAAATAAAAACTTATTTATTGAGGATTAAAATAAAATTGAAATAAAAAATGAAAACAGTTCATGCATTGTTCTTTTACATTCAAGCTAATCTGTCTATACTTCTTCAGCTCTCAATCACATTAATGTTAGGCTTAATTTTTCTCATGAAACGGAACAAACTGGATAGAAAAGATACTAAAAAATGACATTAGGTTTTAATTAATCAAAATTTGTTAGATATCAATCATTAGACTATTTTAAACGGATTAAAGACGGTCTTTTACTGTGTATAATTTATTTTAGAACTACTTTAATTCTGTGCATTTTCTGTGCTGTAGATATAAATTATTTTAAAATGCAGATCATTGCCTTTAATCAACTAACTAAAGTTCTCTAAACAAGCTACTGAAATAATAATGATCATTTTTACCAAATCGTGTAAATCCTATTGATTTTTAATATCGATTGTATTAAATTAAATGAAATGTTTCGGTCAAACCCCTAAATTAAATTATACTTCATAGCTACAGAAATGATTTTTATAAAGCTTTGTAAGAAATGTTTCGCAATTTTCATACAATTTTATTGTTAACATAAATATTTATTATGATTAATATGATCCACCTTTTAAAGATTTTTAAATAATTTAAAAATAATATTCTGCGAGGAGATTTATTACGCTCACTCATATCACAGCTGATGTAAAGTTAGTTTGCAAGAAAATATTCAAGAAATATTCCTGTTTGTTGAATAGGATCATCAATAAAATATCAATTACGTGTCACTTTCAATAACAGTTCAGTAAGAATGTTCATTCATTATACAGGAAGCATTCACTTCTCACAGAAAAAAAACCTAGGTAAAAAAAGCACCGAAAAAGTTCCTTTATTATGCTAGGAACATTTTGTGTTATTGCTTCTGCCTAGGTCAAAAATTCTGACGGTATGCGGCTTTTAAAGACCGACGTAAAGATTTAAGAAGTGATAATACGAAAGAAAGCAGTGGCGAATCCAGGCGGGGGGGTGTGTGCTATCGGGTTACAGTCCCCCCCCCCAGAGCCAAGCCAGAATTCTTGATTTTATTTAACATGATTACAACTGTTTTTTCTTAATTTCTCTCTTTAAAAAAATAATAAAAACGTGTCAACATTGCTTTCTGGCTTGACAGGCTCGAAAATTTTCCTACTTTTGTAGTCATTCCACTTGTACTTGTAGCTTTGACGCGGTCGAAGACATTTTTTGGCTAGTTATTTCATTGTAATTTTTATTAAATTATCGAAAGTATTGTTTTGTTCTTTATGATTCTTATTGTCAGGTGAGTAAAGTCTGTAAAGTTAAAGAGTTTTGGTTTACTTTAGCCTTGAGGTTTGACATTCATAACAACGATACAAAGATTTTACTCCAGCCCTCCCCGCCAGACCGGAATCCTAGATTCGCCACTGAAAGAAAGGCCATAGTCTCTCGAAACAGTTTGTACGTGAGAATTTGATGAGGAAGCTGCGAAGTTTGTTGTTAGAGTATAAAAAAAAAACATCGACGTGAGGCTGTGTATGCGAAACGGCCGCTGGGATAGAGGAGCATAAAGTTACTTACCTTACTCAACTGTGACTTTCTGTGACTAAAGTAGCTCTATGTGACTAAAGTAGCTCTTTGTGACTCTGAGATTATGTGACTGAAGTAACTCTTTGTGACTCCGAGATTATGCGACTGGAGTAGCTCTTTGTAACTCAATTTATGTGACTGATTCGCGATTTTGTTTGGTTTTTTTCCGCGAAAAAAAGTCTTGTTTTCAAATGGTAATATATTTATTCATGTTATTAACATTGCATACAATTTCTGTTAGTAACAATCTTATGTAAAATCGGGCGATGAGAAATAGCAAACGTAATTCAACAATTCTGGAGTAATATTTCGCGTGAACGTAATATCGATAAATGAATTGTCTAATGTACTTGGATAGTTTGTAGGAACCATATTGAGATTAAAATGATGTTTTCGAAAATCAAATACCTTCTCATTTCTCTTCGCGTCTATATTGAAGTCTCCCATCATAATGATCCATACGTCTTTATCTGTATCGAACACTTGGTCGATGAGCAAACTTGATTCCGAGTATTTCAATGCGTGCGCGCGCATCGGTCGCTGTGACGTCATCAAAATTCTTCGTGATTATCACCAACTTTGTAACTCGACCGTGACTAAACCGTAATTCCAAATTCTAAAATTCTTTTTGCAATCCTCAATGTCCACCTTTCTCTCTTAAATGAAACTAAAATCAACTCTCTATGTTATTTGGTTGCGGAGTTATAAGCGTTTAACTTTACCACGAAAAGCATCATAATTTTCCTTTCCGGACACCCCATTAGACCACTATGGAAGGACGTAAGTTTACGTCAAAATGTGTCTAAGACATCTACGAAAGAATCGCGGAAAGGGTCTCTTTGTATGCCAAGGATATAAAGTTGGATATTCTTATTTGCACCTGTTCTTCGATCTGCTCGATAGCAGTGATGTCTGTCTTGTGATGCTTGTCCCCTCTCATGTGATCTAGATTTAATGTTTTATAGCTATCACTTCTGCAATTAAAACTGCTTCTCATACACAAACTTTTCCTAACATTCAAGAGATTCAAAAGCTGTTGAATCGATTCTCAAAGCCAAATTAAAAGCATGGACCTTGTCTGATCAAGTTTCTGCCAGCAGATTTACTCTGGAGATAATACTTCAAATGTTACTCCACCAGTACTCTGGAAATAATGCTTTAAATAATATGTACCAATTTAATAACCTGTAAGAATACTTATTTAAAATGTAGTCTAATTATTTTATTGACACACTCTGAAAAGTCATTTCTTAACAAGCTGTAAGTAAAGATTTACTTACAGCTTGATCTGACATTTTAAATTATCTAATATAAAATATCAAAAAACACAGCACAACCTAAAGTTGAAACTGCATGCCTTTGCACCGCCTTGTAGCAAGTTAAAAAACTTTAAAAGGGTTTAATAAGGTTAGGGTAAGGCTTTAAAAGGGTAAACAGGAAAAAATTTTAGAAAAAAAACCCTATAAAATTCATGCAATGCAAGGAAGCCAACATCTTTCTTTTATCGTGTCCCTTTCCCCATTCTATCATCTAAATTCGATAAGGTTACTTTCCGCTTAAGTAATCTCGAGGTAAGAATTAATAAAGAAAAACATTTGTAAGCTAGGACATTAGGGAGGCAAGAAGCTTTCAATTCTAGTTCACCTACAAAATTTTAACGATTTAATTTACTTTCATGCTATCTCTAGCAAAACCGATTAAGAAACATTAAAAAGGTAAATATCAGGGAAGCAAAAATTTAATATTCTTGCCAGCTACATCGATATTATCATTAAAAATTAAAATATTAAGTTTTTTTTTCTTTCGGGACATTTTCAACATTTTTTTAAAGCACTGGAATTTCGATTATTCCTGTCATCTAAATTTCATAAGGCAATTTTTGCTAAATTATTCTCGAGACGAGAGTTAATGAAGAAAAAATTAGTAAGCACGGATTAACCAGGAAGGCAAGAAGTTTTTCCTTGTAGTTCGCCTTCAAATTATCGCTGATATAATTTACATTCATGTAATCGCTACCAAATTTATTGAATTATAAGGAAGGCAAATAGCAGGGAAGCAGATATCCAGTCTTTTTACCAGTCACATCAATATTATCATTGAAAATTCAAAAATTAATTTTTTTCCCAAGAAATAGAAAACTTATTTAACATTAAAAAATATTTTTTTTTAAAGAATTGTAATGCTAGATGTGGGAATTGTCACTCTTACGTCGGTGACAAAATTTCCAGATTACTGTCAAGTATTCTCTAACAAAATTTCAGAAGAAATAAGCAGCTTTACAGGGAAGAAGATATCCAGTCTTCTTACCAGTCACATCAATATTCTCATCGAGAATTCAAAAGTTAATTTTTTTTTTTCCAGGAGATAGAAAACTTATTAAATTTTAATTTTTTTTTTAATTTTAAGAATTGTAATGCTGGGTGTGGGAATTGTCACTCTTATGTCGGTGACAAAATTTCAAGATTACTGTCAAGTATTCTCTAACAAAATTTCAGAAGAAACAAGCAGGTTTACGTATTCAGAAGACAATCTTTTAAATAACTTCTTGACTTCCCAAGATTGTCAATCAGAAATTCGGGTAAAGCAGCTCCATACTTTATCCACCCAATCCTGTCTTTGCTGTTCAGTGTCATTCTGAATCATTACCGTGATATGAACATTTTCAACAAGTGACGGAGCAAATATTACTGTCCACATAAAAGTTTCCAGAAAAGGAACTATACCAGTATTTGCAGAAAATAAATTAAGTGGATTAATAAGTCTTCTGAGTGATTAATATGATTTAAAATGTTAATCATAATGTTTCGTCTTCCAATACCAATTATGTATGTAATTATTAACGCGAGAATGAAAGAAATAAAGAAACGTTGAAAGGAAATAATTTTAAAAGGATTTCACAGTCAAGTTATATCTAAAGTATCTAAATAAGAAGTTATGCTCTTCTGAGAGCTAAGCTATTCGTCTTATTTCCTAAAATCTAAAACATACAGATAACTCATTTTACAGTAACGAAGTGAAATTGATGTTAAACTTCATCACCAAGATCTGAAAGAAACAAAACTTTCCAAAATATAATTTGCATAGTATTTCACCCATTAAAAAGTCGGTGCAAGAAAGCGTCTGAAAAACAGCATACAGCAGAATTTATTTTGACGACGCACAGAGCGCTTTCGAGGTATGAACTTTTACTTTCAAAGGATAAACTACTGCAGTCAATAGTTATAATTGGTACGAAGACCTTCGAGTTATTTTAAGACTTGAACCGGTCTTCCTTCGACCCTTCTGGTGAAAAGGGCAGGAAAAGCGTGCAAGGTTAAAACTTTATCAGGGCAGATTTTTAAAATGCTAAATATTTTACATTAGATACAAAAATTGTATCCAGTGTTTGAAATTTTCCGAGGTTTCTCTTTATTTAGATACAGCAAAAAAGGCGCATTTCAGAAAAATGTTATAAAAATTACTGCTTATCGTGATTTTTTTCATTAAAGACAACAACTTCGATGAATATGCATTAAAGCGTGTTATTCGAAAGATACAAAAAGCAGAAATGGCGGGAAAATGCAGCGTGGAATGTTTATTTCGGAATAAACTTAGCTGCCATGAATACAAATGTAAATTGCACACTGTTGCCTAGCTGAAAATTAGAATCTAGACGCAAATTGGCTATTATAGACGAAAAACCTGAATAAACTAGATTTCTAAAAAATATATATCTTTCAAAATCATCATTTGGTGATGAAAGTGAATCACAAACACTGCTTTGTAAGTGCTTTAGATTTACTATAATATGGTCTTGCTTCATCCAAACCTTGCGAAATTTAAATAATGACGCTTTGTTCATTTTTACTTGTACTAATGCAAACAGTAAATGATATCTGATCGGTGACGTAACGTGCAATTCGAGCTCAATGTATTGACCCTTATTTTTCACCTAACAATTCATAACTGACGCACATGATATTTTTGCAGTCCCTTTTGAAGTAGTGATTTTTAATTGGACAAAATGGTATTTTCGCAGCCTTTTCAAGTGGCAATGCCCGAAGCAAGCCCGTCAATTTACTCTATACCCCCGATCAAATAGCTGCGCTACTCGAATTAAACGCTCATTAGTTGCAGATACGCCTATTAATTCCATCTCTTTTCAGTAGTAGCTCAACTTTCAGCTAGACCTCCTTATTTTCCAACAGTAGCAACTCAGTTCATTTGTATAAAAGAGGAAAGAAAATTGGTGATTATGAAAAGGGTCAGATGGGCTTTCGGAAAAATTAAACTCCTAAAGAAATATTAAATTCCCTTCTTAGATTAAAAAATCTCAAAAATAAAAGAATTAATTTTCCCATTTCTTACTACATTATCGTATGAAAACGCGGAGTTGGTGTATGCTTAGAGAAATCAAAAGAGTCAAGGGGAAAAAGGAAATTTAGAAACGCACCTGCGTTTCAAGCAGCCATTACAGGTTCAAGGTCATTAAATTTTTAGGTCAAGGGTTTTTCAGACTCATATGTACAACAAAACGATTAGAGTTGACATATGTTCTATTTAATGCACTCAAGAAGTTTAGCTTCACAGGAGACCTTCATAAACTTAATCGACTATTTATTGAGTTTCCGGTAATCAGTTAAAACATGATCCAGCAATTGGAAAACCAGAATTCCTAACTAGAAAGCGTATTACGACATTTATTCCGACATTTTCAAGACATCAATTTGTACAGTGCTCATTCATCTAGTCTATAAGATCTGGATCTGGAATGGATTCTGACAGGTTTTTTTTCGTAAGAAAGTTTTAATTATGTGACATTTTTAGTTCCGTATTCTGAAGTCAATTTAACATTTATTATGTAAAAATAGTACACGTTATAATGAATATAAAATTCTTTAAAGCAAGAATACATGACTATTCACTTTTTCATCTGGCAAAATATTACAGTTCCATTTAATAAGTACAAATACATCTTATGAAGTTTAAACACTTATGAAATTTCGACTCTGGCTTTTCTTAAAAAATGTGTTAGTTCACCAAAAAGGGGAAAAAATCATTCATAGTTATTGAACGTATTAAGCGCAACGATCTACCTCAAAATCGAAAAAAAAGATATATATTGCGCACAAAAAAGTTAAAAATGTATAAAATACAATTTTGGCCTCCTTTCATATTCTACAAAGGAGGATGAAAATTTATTTCGATCAAATAAACTTTTTGAAAACAAAGTAAAATTATCTTTCAGCAAATGCTTACTTCTATAAAAAAAATCTTACCTCAAAAATTAGATTATTCTAAGGTTGTCTTCGACTTAGTAAATGATGAAGATAAAACAGAATTGTCAAACTAATTTCTGTTTTTTTTTTTGTTTAAAGTCCAGTTAACCCTCAGAAATATTATGTAAATGATTTAAATGTTATGCTCGATTTTTTAATGTTCTTCCTCTATACTCCTAAAGTATATTTTATTTGATTCGTTGTTTTTTTTTATCATTTCATTTATTTTCTGTCTCTTTAGTAAGTTCTTTCTTCCGTTATTCTGAAATTTGCAACATTGAGATAAAATATGTATCATCTTAAAATCACAAATTTACAGAGGGTATTTACACATTTTTAGAACAATTTCGATAAAGAATTTTAAACGAAGCAAATGTTTTGGAATTAAAATTTCTGGCAACAGCTCATTATTTGAAATGAGAAATATCGTCTGCTACTTTTAAATTTATTCTTCTTTCAAAATGTCGCATGTAAACAAGCTGTGGATTGAAGGATATGTTTTTGCGCTTTCCGAAGAGAAATATTCCTAATCCATAATTCAAAAACGTTGCGAAATGCATGGTATTAAAATTTCTAAGTGCAAAATAAGCAGCTTTATTAATCCGAAAGGGAAAACCGTCTACATAGAAAGAAGACTTCAATCGAATAGCCGTAAAAGGTACGTACTGTTTTCAAATATTTCTAAAGTGAAATCGCTGGTAACAAGAGAAAATCCGCCGACGCAGAAATCAATTGCAAAGTCTTTAACAGGGTTCTTACTGATTTTTTAAATTAAAAATCAAGGAGTATTTACAAAATTTTCAAGGAGTCAATATTTACGCATGAAAAAGGGTTCCCCTTTTTAAAGTACACAAAAATTATATTAAGAGTATTTAAAACATTGCTAATAACTCAAATAAATGCGATTATATTTATTTCTTTTATAAGTTTTTACTAAGCTGATTTGTCCAAGAATGACATGTTAAATCTATTTATATGAAAGTTAGAGTGGTGCCGCTTAGACACTCAATTTTTTATAAAATTATACAACTACCCCAAAAGTTCAAATAGTTCATTACATACCATGATTTACCATGTTTTAAATAAAAAACTATTTCCATTAATTTTTTTAGAAATTAAATTATTAAATAATTTCCATGCCTCACTGTGCACCTTACGTAGTGCACATGATCCATAATTTAAAATATAGAGGTGCAAAAAGAGAGCCATTGATTTAGATATTAGAAACTGTTTTTTGACATTTTCATTGCTTATAAAATAGTATATGAAGAAAATAAAATTAAAAAATGTCTTGATTATTAAAACTAATTTAGCTAAAATTCATTAATAGTGTCTATTAACTCCACCATCACAATATGTGTCCTTTACAACAAACCAAACGTTACAATTTAAAGAAATACAGTTAATTTTTCGAAATAATCCAAGAGAAATAACATTATCAATTTTTTTATTGTTTTGGTTATTAATGATTGGCACTTAAAACCAATTATTAAATTTTGGAAACTGGGTAATTGAAACGGCGGTGATTTAGAATTCTTTCTATCGGTGAAACGTAGTACACATTTAATAAAAGAAATGTTAAAAATTGAAAATCAAGAAGTTTATAAGGAGTAAAACCCAAATTCAAGGAGTTCCCATAGTGCTTGAAAATAGAAATCGTTGTTAAGGAGTTTTCAAGGAGCGTACGAACCCTGTTTAAATACATCTGTAGCAACAATAAATAAAATAATATACCATCCAATTAACTTAAAAATGCTAAAAAACATAATGTTCACTAGCTTTTGCCGAGGTATGTGGCTCAACGCAGAACAGTTTGTAGAACCCTGTATGAAAACTATTTAACAGGAGAAAATTGGAGAAACATTATGACCCTTGATGAAGCATGGGTTTACCTAAAGACTGCAACAAAAATAAGTCCATTTACTATCGAAAGCGAAGAGAAAAAAATGTACAAACCTGGTTCCGTCAATGCAAAGAAATTTTCAGTAAGGGGTTTATGATTGTCGCAGGGTTCTCCTACAATGGGAAATTTAAAAAATAACAAGAATGGGAAAAAATGCTAAAATCAACTCCACGTACCATCAAGAGAAAGTTTTACGTCCTATATTTACAGAAGAAATTCCATTTCTTTACCCCAATGACTTTCAAAGAGTGAAACTTCAACAAGACAAAGCTACAAGTCGTACTTCGAAAAGAACCACTTTTTTCCTTGAAAAAATGAAGACTGATACGTATATTGCATATATACCTTTTTAACATATTCCTGCTAATTTCCCTGACGTTTCACTTATGGACTACTGTGCCTTTGGTCTGTTGAAAAGAGCTCTTTCTAAGCGCAAACCCACCACGATTGATGGACTCTGGGAAGTAGTAGAAGAGGAATGGAAATCTTACGTAAATCCCCTTGTAAATTTTACGAAAAGCCCTTCTATCATGGAAATCACGATGCAGACTTATAGTCCAGAAAACGTCTATCAGATCGAACATTTAAAAAAATAGTCTTTACATTTAAACATTAATTAAACGACCCCGAAATCGTTCTAAAAATGTGCAAACACCCTCTGTATATTAAGATTAAAAAATGACATGTGAGAATATAATTCTTTTTTCAATAACACGAAAAACGATGCAGATGCACAGTGCAGCACACACAATTTCTATTCCCTTTCACTAAAAGAAAATCATAGTAAAATAAAATTTAACCATTTAAATGAAGATAAAGAGGACAAATAAGTTTTATTTCATACTTAGGCTGGGAAGGGTCATGGGAAAATTGTTCAAGGCAATTTTTCTTCTACAACCTTCCTCCGAGCGAAATGACATTAAACTAAATTGGTTAATGCAGTCGTAAGAAAAATGACAAAGCCGATGAAATATCTCCTTAATCCATATGATTAAGAGATGACAGCTGAGTAGCACCTTGAATAATGCAAATAGAACTCTCAGAAATATCATATGAAAACTAGTGTAGAGCTATTTCTGTTATTGCGTTATATAAACAAACGCAAATTTAATGCACTGGAAAGCTAATTTATTCTATAATGTTGAGATATAATTCACCCAAAACTATTATGCACATAATATTTCTTAATAAAAAAAGGTTAAGGCTGCCATCATGTTTGTAATTAACTTTTTCGGCCGGTTTTTTAATTTAGTTCGAATTCCGGGAATTAGTAGAGAAAAGCCATTTAATTTTTTAACGTCACTGAAACATTTCAACCGAGGGAAATACAGTCGTCATCCAGAACAGGTGCCAGATATTTATATTCAGCTCGGATAAAAATACAAATAGAATGAGTGATTCTAACCACTGCATCTGAGAAAAATGTTAGCCCTTTTTTTAGTCTTGACAAACTACCTTTTCATTAGACTGTTTGCTAATGAAGATTTAAAGAACAAGTGAAACAACTGAGTAGGATTATCATTTTTTATTATTAAAATTGGAACGAAACTACAAATATTTGTGGGCCTACAAATACCTGTGAACTGGTTGTAACTCTTCAACCGAGGTTGAAGCCAAAGAGGCATTATATTTTTTTCAATTCCTACTATTAGTTCACACTCTCCCTATATATATATATCTTGTTCAAATTTTGCAAACGATTTTAAACTAACTTCCCGATGAGCTGGAGGCTTGAAACTTTAAACATAGCTCAGAACTAGATGACAATGCAATATTAATTCGCTTTCTTGTCTGTATGTTTGTCCGTTTGTCTGTCATTTCATATTTTGCATGACGAATGCGCAGTACGTTTTTCATTATATCTCGAAAACTATTAACATTACAGACTTGGTTCTTGGGTATATGGATGGCCCATGGGCTCATCGAAGCACCCCCATATTTTAGCCATATCTTTGCGCATCCGCAGTACGTTTTTCATTATATCTCGAAAACTACCATTCAAGTTCAAATACATTTAATAATTTCATACGTAGTAGGAATTGACTTTAAATTTTTTTTATATTACTTGTTTTATATATAATTTCTGACATCATTGTTATCCGTTCGCATGGAATATTTAGAATACCTGAACAACTAAAGACGTTACAAAGGCTATTTCTTAACTTAACACATTATGCAATTTCAGGGCCAAATCCTAAGATTTATAATTTAGGAAATGCGTATATTTATAAGGAATGTATCCTTTAAGAAACAGGATAGTCTGTTCTTCTACAGAGTATATGAGCAAATATAATTTCCTGCGTCAGGTATAGACCAAACTTATTTAGCGTTTTATAACTTTCATGAAGTCTGTGCTCCTAGTGGACAAATGGACCGTATATTTGTAATTTAAATAATTATGCCGATAGTAATGCAGAATATTCAAGCTGTTCTCAAATTTAAGACCAATAAACGAATATTTCCTATTGATTCATAGTTTTTTGCAATATATTAATAGATTGTATTTGCATTATTCATAAGTTCTTTGATTAACATTTTATAAAACAAATTTCTTCCTGCATTCTGAATTATAAGCAGCTTTTCCGTCTTAAGAATTTACGTAGTGTTCAAAAGTGAGAGTTTATGAGCGTTATAGATCTAATCAGAAAAATAAAGTCGTTTCTATTCGCTGCAACCACTGCGATAGGAGAACTGCGGGTTAGATACTCGATTTCTCCACAGATCCATCCTTTATGTGGGTCTGCTGCGCGTCAATAGTTAAGTCAACATAAGGAGGTAATTATAAGGAAAGTTTAATGTTCTTATGGTGAAATGGAAAGTGCTTTCTCCGGGATCATCGTCATCGTCCGACCATGGCTCACAGCTAAGAAGCCTCTCCCCAATAGTTCTAGCGTATCTCCAAAATGAGAATTCATCTAATCAAATTGAATTAACGACGGCCACAGATCAAATACAATGTGTTACATGACATGTGCAAGTTCGCATTACATCTAACAATCACGATGCACGACGTGCTTTTTTTATGTGAAAATGTACGTCCGCCATCCAATAACGGTCGTTTATCCTCAACAGTACATCATTTAATTCTTGTATCAACCGGAATGCAATTGTAAAACCTTCGTTAAACAATAAAACAATTGAAAATAAATACTATATCTAAAATATGAGATGCGAAGAGTTCGAATTACCGTTCATTTGCAAAGCAGAAACAGCCAACAATTGCTCAAATATTTTCTCACAGATGTTTCAAGAGTTTCCCGCATTATTGCCAGATCGACAAATGCTTGATATCTCGAAACTTTTAAAGTTAAGTAGTTGTTGCCAAGTTCGATATTATATATATATAATAATCTCACTTAATTTTGCTTTAAATTCTAATTTTATATATTTTAAAGTCTTAATGTATTCCAAAATCACTTTTCTTAAACTCAAGTTTCATTTTATTTTCCGCACTGCTGGTATATTAAATCTCTCGTTTTGGCATATTTATTACTAAAAGAATATTTTAATCGTTTCTCCACGCGCACACAAATCGCGAAATCAGCGAATTATTGCCGCCATGCATTTTCCCTAAAAAACTTACGTAATATACTAAAAATAGCTATTATTCCCGTCATTTCGATCACCTGTCTATCTGTTAAAACCCTACCTGAGAAAAAGCAGGGATTTTCTGTTTTCTTTTTGGCTTGAAAACTTGAGAACCAAGATGTGCGTACATTCCGTCACTCTCCCATAAAACAATTGAATAAAAACAAGGAAAATTAGTTAATAACTCGGCCTGTGTTGTTATTTAATGACTACAACAAAGAAAACATTTCATATATATATATGTAGAGAAGAATATATTTTCTTTAATAAACCTTGTAAATGTCAGTCTTTGAAAGAAAAATAATATGTCGAGTTAATAAAGTGGAGGGGTTTTGTCATGAGCAATAAAACCAAAAGCATTTGTAAAATATATAAATAAATGGACTTCTTTTCCGCGGACATAACGTTCTGCTTCAAAAATCTCTGAATAATACATATTCACATACTATAAAGACTTGGATTTTATTTCAAGAAACATTTTGAAGGTACATGCGTTTTAACCAAGTTTGTACCATTTTACTTTCTAGAATTATAGTGTAATTTAAAGTATTAATTTGAAAATATTGAGATACAAAATAAATGTGTTTCACTTTTCTCTCGCAGATTTTTCAAAGAAAAAGAAGGAAGATTTTTTTGAAATCTTTTCTATGAAACCCAATAAAGCTTCGCTAAAAAATATTACATACATAAAGATGCAATTCTTCGTTAAATAAAATCATCGGATAACACAGTCTTCTAAAATTATAAAATTTAAATAGCATACCACACATTACACAATATATTTTAACTATTTATCAAAAGCGGAAAAGAAATATTAGAATATTGCAGCGAATACATATTCTTGTTTAAATGTTTTATTGAATAACTTTAATATAAATCAAGTAACATAGATAGTCCATTACTTAGTTGAAAAAGAGGAATGGATCGAACAATTATTTTATATGCTTTGAGTGTAGAAAACCATAAAGGTATTCAGCAAGATCATTGCCTTCTTCAATTGAAGAAGAAAATACAAGAGCTATGAATTTTAGATTAGATATAACAAAACAGTAGAATATGCTAATCAAAATCTAATAATTCACATGTTTTCAAAATATTTAAAGGCGATAGATATACAGAAGATGAAAAAAAAAAATCCCAATAAAAACGCAAACAGCATTTAAGAACTTCACGCTTAACTTTCGAATTACATATAATGATTTAGTGAAATAAGTTCAAAACAAAATTCTGGAACAAAGCGAGTGTTCTAATCCCATCAATGAAAAACAAAATGAGAGAGAAAGTTCAAAGCCATTACTCTAAAACAATAAATAGCATTCACATTGATTTAGTATAGAATTTTCCTACGGAAACAAAGGATACTTGGCCCTTGCAGTCAAGTTCAGAAGAGTTACTTAACAGGCGCTGTGGGTTTCTAAAGATAATAAATTAAATGTTTAATCCTATCTGTTGCTAGAAGAAAGGATAATTTAATAGAATTTATTTTATTTAGCAAACGATTATACTGATTTTCGACAAGGAATGAATTTCGACGTATTTTTATTTTTATGTTGGTAATCAATGCGAAGAGTAAGTGTTAATTTTTATTAATTTTTTTATATCTAATGCGTGGCTGAAAACTGACTTATTACGGATTATGAAAAGGAACAAGAACTTCAAACCACGGATATCAGAACCAAATTTGTGAAACTGAATCGTTTGCATATGGTAGTAATAATAAACCGTTAAACACATACATTTAATACACTATTTCCTAAAACAAATTACATTCTGTTGCTGGTGGCTTCACCTCCAGACACGCTGTTTGTGTGCATCTTTCCTTTCTCTCCTATTAATTAGTCTTGTTTCTGATAGATTTAATTTGGCATTTTTCAAATAAAGATCTAAGTCCCTTTAACAAGGGGATTAACATTAGAGTTTTCCTAAATGAATTCTTAAAGAATTTTAAAAATTTTAATTAAAGAAATTAATTTTCACAACCAATCGATACAACAAAACCGAAACAGATGCAACAAAAATGTTATAATTTTCCATGAAGAATTTCACCGGTAACCCATTCACCAGTTAGTACTATGTTAAAAAGGGATTTCTTTAGATCAGTTCAAGTGTATTTCAGACTTAGTCAGTCATGCTTCAAACAAATACGGCAAAGCTTATATAGTATCTGAGTTTCCGTTCACACTCTGGGAATACTGAGCAAAAAAAATTAGGAATTTAATACAGATCAGTGGTTTGCTCATTTCAGCGTCACGTTCCGAAGTTTAACTGAATTTAACTCACGCAACGACATTGCTTAAACTCTCAACTTCACACTTGACCTAGATCTGCAATTGCTGAGCAGTTAGAGATTAAACTTTGGCATTGTATATTTGTCTTTGTGATTGCATCCATAAATATCAGAAAATAAGTAGCTTGAAAAGTTTCATGTTGATTTGCTCTTTTGCGTCGTATCTCATTTCAGCATAGTTTTTAAACAGAAAAATCAGTGACCAAGGCCGGTTTTCAGACATTTCTGTCTGGGAGAGTGAAATACCTCTCTGGAGGACTTTGGAGGGTAGATGCATCAGATATAGGTAGATGTCGGAGATATTTGTGTCTGAAGAGTCTGATATTTGACATTGTATGACAAGCCCACAATTTCCACTCCAGAATCCATCGCAGTTCATTGCGCTATGCCATAACCCTTTAGGCTTCTGGTTCGACCGAAAGAAAAATGTTGAATAAACTTTTAAATATTATATCGGAGCTATTTTATGCAAGAATGCTTAGTTTTTAAGAGCTAAGTTTTATTATACGAAATAAAGCTGAATGTAAGGTATTTTTAGATTTGTTGTCCACACACACACACACACACACACACAAATCAAACAAAGAAAAAGTTTCAAACTTCATGAATATTCCATTCGAAAGTCCGATTGAAGAAATTATTAATGGTTGAGGTTGTTGTGGATGAATTCAAATTGGAGACTAAATCGTAACAGGTCAACTACATCTAAATAAAATACAGCTATTTGCTTTTGGGTAGGATATGGAAAATCGAGGGGTAAACACAAATTGAAGCAATTTTGAGAGGGGTTAAAAAAGCAGACATATTGCATCTTTCTTCAGAAAAGAACATTTTGCAGTTGTCTACATCAGCAAAATAACGGCTAACTTAATGGATACAATCGAATTGCCTTTACAGTGACTTTAGTTAAATTTCATATTAAGTAAATCCTACTGCATACACATTATCAATAAAAGTAGCAGAATGAGAAAAGCATGCTCAGTATGCAGGCCATTTCCTACCTCCCTAGGCAGCTTCAGTACTTCTTCCGGGTTCTCGCTGTTTTCTGTTCTGTAGTCATTTCAACCACGACAACAACGACACGTCCAGTGTTATATATATATATGTATATATATATATATATATTTGAAATCTTACCAGTTCAATCACAGTGACACGATACGGCTTGTGACAGTTTTCGAACGTGGTGGCCCACTTCCTTAACATTTTCATTAAGGTCTCCACCCACCAAATATTGATTTTTTTTATGAAAAAAAAGGTTTTTTTCCACGATCGTGCACCTCTCCTTTTCTCAAACAGGTAGGTCGCTGCAAATCCAATGTTAAACGGATTCACTTAATATCAAGGTGGAAACCTCAAATTTCTGACCATCTCCAGGGAATGCTTCAAGAAACAAGAGTGGTGTGCCCGTTTTCGACTGTGGAGAAAAATGTTAACTAAGCTTTTAACCTTGTTGAAGGATTCCAAACGAATATTATTTGCTACACTTGAATGTTAGCTTTTATTATGTAAAATTTTTTCTTACTCCACATGGCTGTGGCATATCAGTGACTCGATTTTCAACCACAGTTAGTTATGAAAATACATGCTATTGTTCAAGATTAGCTTTATTAAAGTTAGTTTTCGTTTGTGTATTTAATATTAGTTGCTAAAAATGCATCTAATGCAAAATATTTTTAAAAGTATGTAATTGGTTATTACATTTTTTATAAAAAATTTTGGACACTTAAAATTAACTTTGCCAGTAACTGATTTATCCGGTGTTCAAATGATACGAAATAAAACTGTGACCTAAATTGGACGAAAGTGACTATATATATATATATATATATATGTAATAATCTCGCTTAATTTTGCTTTAAATTCTAATGTTATATATTTTAAAGTCTTATGTATTCCAAAATCACTTTTCTTAAACTCCAGTTTCGTTTTATTTCTCACGCTCAAGGTATATTAAATCTCGCGTTTGGCATATTTATTACTAAAAGAATATTTTAATCCTTTCCACGCGCACACAAATCGCGAAATCAGCGACTTACTGCCGCCATGCATTTTCCCTAAAACACTTCACGTGTCTATATGTTAAATCCCTACCTTATAAAATGCAGGGATTTTCTGTTCTCTTTTGGCTTAGAAACTTCAACTAAGATGCACGTATGTCCGTCACTCTCCCATAATAAAGGAAAATGAGTTAATAACTCGGCTTGTTTTTATTTAACGACTACAACAACGAATACATTTTAGCTATAAATATATATTAATATAAATCTAAAATATAAATCTCTGTATATATATATATATATATATATATATATATATATATATATACAGAGAGAGAAATATGTCGCAAATCTACTTTCTTTTCGATTGAACTCTTATCGAAATGGATTTAAAGCGCTATTTCATTTGTCTTTAATACTTGCCATTCTAAAAATAAATTTAACTATTATTCTATTATTAAGCTTAATAGATTAACTAAATCTTGTTTAGGAACGGATGAACTAATTTTTTATAACCTACTTCATTCTACATCTAATAGAATTAATACTATTCCGAATAATTAGATACAAATAACTCCTACTTATATTTGAAATGATTGCTTTTTTTTAAATTTGAGATATCTTGTTTTATTGTGAAAGAAACGACAATTCAGCGAAAAGTAAAAAAGTAAATTTTATTTAAAATTTCTTGCATGGGTGTAGATAAAAAATCTGACTCAGACTCACCTTACAGTGACAACTACTGGTTCATTCACCCTATTCCAATATAACCCTTTCTATACTGAAGACACATACGATTAAATATTGCACCATTGGAAGCAATCATTTTACGATTACTTCATCAGCTCTTAAATTTAAAATTTTTCAAAGTCCTGATTCCTCTTCAAAGAAATAATTACTGTCCGAGCAAAACACTCAAATTTCGGGAACTATTCCTTTTATACTTATGGAATGTTGTTTTATTCAATAAATTCCTCAAGCGAGCACTGTCCTTGACCCCTTTTCCTTCACTCCGTTCATTAGTTCCTTAGAAAGTAAGAATTAATTTCTCGAGATACTTTTGAAGGTGTAATTATGTCTGCATCTGCTGTTTTCATATCCTTCTTCCTTCGCAGTTTTTTATAAAGTAGGGCAAACCACTCAAGGAAAACATATTGAGATTACAATTCCTGTCGACAGGGTGTTTCAGTGGAGTTGACCTCGAATCAGTCAATTGTAGGTCGTCAGATTTTTTTTCATACATTAAAAAAAATTCTTTAATATTAATTTATACGACGAATTGTTTATTAACGAAAATAGCGTGATTTAATTTGTTAATGCTCCAACATTCACTACAGCGTAGTATTATAATTTAGAAGAAAAATCTCATTACCAGAGAAATGCTTGTTTGAACTCCAGTAGCCTTAGCCTGCAACCTAATACATAAAGCCTTTTCTTTGAAACTTTCTAAACAATTAATGATAAAAGAAGCATTTTTAAAATTTTGAGTTTCTAGAAATTATCTCTCAAGCAAATTGATCAAAAAGATATTTTTGATAAGTACAAGCTCCCTTGTATATAACAATGATAGGAATAAGTTAAAAATTCTGAATATCAGCCAATTTTAAAATGAATTTTAGAAATTTTACAAAATAAATCTTTTACTCCACAATTAAGTGATTAAATCAGAAATTTCGAGGAAAATAACTTACATTTTTGCATATGTGTTTTAACTGTAAAAGAGTAAAATTGACGTTTAATGAAAATTATTTTTACTTTCGCGTATACTTCGAAGATTAATTTTCATTTAGAAAGAGGTATATATTCTCTAGTATAAAATAAAATGCGCAAGTCTAAATACGAAACCAGGGATTTGCCTTCGTCAGCAGAGTGGGGAAATGAAATTTCTTTTAGTCGCTACTATGGAACTATTGTTAATAATCCCATAGAAACTGGCGAGTACCTCGTTTGACATATTTTAAATTTGGTATTTTAAACAGCATAGTCTCTACTCACGAAAAAAAGTTAGTAATAGGAAATTCAGTTATTCTACAAAACTATCCAGTATATAAAAAATGAACTAAAAGAAATTTAGATATCAGGTCGTACGTGAAAAGATGCGGATAAGCAAAAATAAAAATTTTCTACGAATTATAACTTAAATACAGTGGCGAATCCAGGGGGGGGCTATCGGGCTACAGCCCCCCCCCCAGAGCCAAGCCAGAATTCTTGATTTTATTTAACATCATTACAACCTGTTTTTTCTTAATTTATCTCTTTTAAAAAAATAATAAAATCGTTTCAACATTACTTTCTGGCTTGACTGGCTCGAAAATTTTCCTACTTTTGTAGTCATTCCACTTGTACTTGTAGCTTTAGCATGGTTGAAGACATTTTTTGGCTAGTTATTTCATTGTAATTTTTATTAAATTATCGAAAGTATTGTATTGTTTTTTATGATTCTTATTGTCAGGTGAGTAAAGTCTGTAAAGTTAAAGAGTTTTGGTTTACTTTAGCCTTCAGATTCTACCTTCATCACGAAAATACAAAATTTTTATGCCCTCCGCCCCCCCCCCCCAGACCCGAATCCTAGATTCGCTACTGCTTAAATATCAATGCGTTTTTAGTTTAAAAATGCTTATCAAAAGATAGAGTTAAGAGAAAATTAATTAAGAGAAAATGATGAAAATGTTGATACTTCAATTTTGAGTTTAAAATTATCTCTGAACCTTTGTGTGAATTCATCGAAAATTTCGAAACGATAGGACAAATATTTAGTGAGATATGGAGTCATTATGAGTGACAAGTTTCCATCCACCACACCCTTGCCACTGTTTACTTTATATTTTAAATAGTATGACACTTAATTGGAACAAAGTAAAGCAAAACACGTTTATGTAAATTTTATTGTTTTTTTTTATTGTATGCTAACATTTTTTATTGCTTCACTAGCTTTTCCGAGTTATTTCCTCTCCATCCATTTTGGACCAATTTTGAAAAGAAAACTAGCTTTTTCAAGGCTTCAACACAAATGATTGCTTACTCTGGTTTTGATAGATTCGGACATGTAACGAGTAAACAGCAAGCCACATCATTTATTATGAGCGAAGGCGCGTGAATCGAATGTTCCAAATAAAACGTTTTCAAAAGCAGTTTTGAATTTGACTGTCAAATTCGTCAGTGAAACCGAAATTAATGAAACTCTGGATTTAGTACATTTGTGGACTAGTACATTTTAGTTTTCAACACGGCCGCTTTTAAAACCGCTTCTTACAATACAGTTTTGTCTCATATCAAAAACGTTTGTGACTAAAACATTTATATAGATGTTTTTATTCAATATGCTTTTCTGTCAAGATGTTTTCATTCTATCTATATTCCATTCAAATGGCTTATAATTATTTCTGTGTATTAATAAGCATTTTCTGAATATAATTAAGAACGATATATATGTAAATATATTGAAAAGAAAAACTTAAAAAAATCAAAAGTTCAAATCAAATGATCAAATTTTTTCAAAATTTCTCTAATTATTGCTAAATTAAACTAGAGTTATTACTAACTATAGTAATTATAAATATTTATTAAATTGTTACCTTCTTACTTATATGTATTTTTGTGAAAATACTAGTTTGATTTAAGCTAGTTCGATTACAACATTTCTATAATGAAATCTTTAAACCCGTTTTTCTCAGTGCACTTTTTCCGAAATCGTGTTTGCAACAAAATGCCAAAAGTCAATCACATTTTATTCAAATCACTTGAAATGTTTTTGTATACTCACAAACATAAGCATAATTGAATTAGGGTTAGATCGGTAAACATTTTGATTAGAAAAAAATTTTAATATTGAGAAAATGAAAATTTCTGAGATTTTCCAAAACGATACACAAATTTTTGAGAAAATATTTCTTTCTCCAAAACTAATTTAGATATCAGAAATCGGATCCCCAATTTTACTAAATTCATTATGAGGATACTTCGGAAAACAATTTTGTGAGAAAATATAATAAATTAAATGAGAAGAAGCATTTAAAAAAGGCTTTATTTTTAAATTAAAATTTTTAAACTTTAAATTTCTGAACACGAAAAATACTTCGGATACTCAGTCCCCTTAAAATACCACCTTCTTTGTATCGGAAGTGAGTTGGATCTGTGCTCAAAGCGAATGATTCAATGACAGAAATTAAAAGCAGAGAAGGCAGTTTAACAGAAGCTCGGTTTTTCTTCTGTTCATGACCAGTGGCGAATTCAAGGGGGGGATATCGGGCTACCCCCCCCCCCCCCCCCAGAGCTAAATCAAAATTCTTGATTTTATTTAAAATCACTACAACTGTTTTATCTTAATTTTCATTTAAAAAGTAATAAAATCGAGACAACATTGCTTTCTGGCTTTACAGGCTCGAAAATTTCCTTACTTTTCTAGTCATTCCACTCATACTTGTAGCGTTGACGCGGAGAAAACATTTTTTGGCTAGTTATTTCATTGTGATTTTTATTAAGTTATAGAAAGTATTGTAGTGTTCTTTATGATTCTTATTATCAGGTGAGGAAAGTCTGTAAAGTTAAAGTGTTTTGGTTTACATAAGCCATGAGGTTGGACATTCGTCACTACGATACAAAATTTTTATGACCACAGCCCCCCACCCAGACCCGAATCCTGGATTCGCCACTGTTCGTGATTCAGATAACTTTAACTATAAGTCTATCGAATGATACATGGTCTGGGTGATATTTAACTGGGAAATCTTTTTGACACAGAAGTCACAAGATTCCCCTTATTGTTTTGGAGTAGCGAGGGTAAATGACATCTGTGGTATAGTATTAATTTTTCGTCCTCCTTCATATTAATTGGCTTTGAAATGGAAACAAACACACTAATATTTAGTCTTCCAGGCTCTCCTTAAGACTGACGCCTGAAGGACTGTACAGCATGAATTAACAACTGTACAGCATGAATTAACAACTGTACAACATGAATTAACAACTGTACAGCATGAAATCAGGTGTTGATAACCAAAGTGGACCAACCCACAATTTTCACTAAACTGAGCTAGACATCTTATTTAATAAACATTGAAAGTGAACCGGTCGACAAGCGCTGTTTTTAGAATAGAACAGCTAAAATTCTTTTGATTTACTCCGGTTTTGAACGAAAGCATGCTTTCAATAGAATTTCATGCCTAGATCAATTTAACGAAAACGGTGAGTTAGGCCACTCTGGCTCTCAACGCCTCAAATATACTTAAACATATACTTTTCAGATGATAAAGAATTTTTACTTTTCTACTTTAAAAAAATTTTTTTTAATATTTATTTTATTTTTTTTTATTTTAAGTATTTCCTCCCACACCGTTCTGTGCCTTTCATTTCATAAAATATCTCCAAAGATACATCTAAGAATAATTTTAATGAATTTAAATTAATATTGATTGGATGGGTTTAAGGCAGGCGTTCCCGAACCTTTTTTCCCTCGCGTACCCCTTGATTAGTATTTTTATTTTCGCGTACCCCCTACTTTCATGTCCCTCCGTCTCCAACCGTTCGTCTATGCAAAGAAGCTTTTAACAATAATGTCAAGGGCTTAGGCAAGCTTAAGAGTCAAATGACTCGAATTAATAACATTTTCAGGACTTATTTTTGATTTGACGTTTTATTCCATTTTTACTATAGTATTGGTTCACCCTTCATATGTTAATCACGTATGATTGTTTGTGTCCACCATCACCGATTTGGAGTTCGCGTACCCCAGGGGTACGCGTACCACAGGTTGGGAACCTCTGGTTCAAGGTAAAGAATTTCGTAATCAATTTTTTTAAAAATATGGTCTTGAATTGCAAGCGAAAACTAAAAGTGTTATTCATTAATTTCCGAACAGATCCTAATATATAATAATAACTTCCCAAAAAATTACTTTCCCATCCGAAATGGGAGGAGTATTCACAGCCTCTCGAGGAAACGGATTTTGCAATAAAGGCCACGCACATGCGGAAAAACATTTCTTTTTAAGATTCGAGAGCATTCCCCTTCATTCCAGTCAATGAGCGCATCTCATGGGATCCAACAGCTGAAACACCAGACTCGCCTATTTTGTATTTATCTCTCAGACAAATCGAACATCCTCTCAGGCAACATATTGGGCAAGAGATGCTCTCTGAAATTGTCAAAGTTCAGTGATCAAATTTAAGAGGGAAAATATGCACCCGCTGACAAGAAAAACATAACACTGAAGGGATCACATGACGCTGTGTTATTTACTTATCTTTGCAAAATATTTGACACAGGTACTGGAGAACGACATACAGCAATAAAAAAGGGACTATCAAACAGGATTGTTTTCTGGAACTCTCTCTAATCGACTAGCCACTCTCAAAATAGAAATGTTTCATTTTCTTCAGATCAATTTCATTTTATCGTTTAAAATCATTCAGTTCAGGGTGATTTTTTAACATGAAATTGACTCAAGATACGCTAATCTATTTATATGTATGATTATTTCTCTTATTATCTCATATTTATTTCAAATTTTTCAATGACACAATACAAATTACTGAATGAGCTCAAAATTATTAATAAATACTAGCCACCCTTGGCGACTACTTAGCTTGTTCATACGAAATATTGCTTTTCTGGCTGTTAAACTATTAGTACGGAGTGCATAACAATTTAGAATTGCACCTTTGTTGTTTGATAAGAACGAAAAATATGAATTTAATGGAAATTGAAGTTTATGGGAAAAATGAATTACCTTTTTCTAAGCCTGCTTTCAAAATAAAGCAAAACGCATTGAAATAACAGTTTGATCTTAACCGCGTTAAATCTAATGCGAGATCTGGAGAGTTATTACTTTAAAAAAATCAAATTTGTCGCCTGTACTGCCTAACAAAAATTTCATTAAAAACAGCTAATTGTCGGAATTTTCCAAATAATAAATTTTGTGAAGAGCAGAAGTTTAGTTTCATTTTTCTTGGTCAAAATGTGTAAAAGAAAAGAAACCCACATTATAATAATTGCGAAATGATTATGAAACTAAAAATCTCTAATTAGAAAGCGAAGCATAAAATAAATGTCTATTATTACATTATAAGAAGTATCAATTTGTAGCTGGGCGATAAAATATTTCCCGTTACAAAACTTATCAAATGGAATAAAAATCACTTCATCCAATGAGCTTGAGTTGATACACAAATTTTAAAAACTGTATTATCTACTTTGCTCATATCTACTTTGGAGTTAATGAATCAAAGAAAGCAAACTTGGTCATCTTTTTGGTGACATTTAGAACGAACAAAAACTTCACCAAAATATTTGCAAAACAAAACATCAAAGACAAAAAGTAAATTAATGCAAAAATAATAAGTAAAAACATGGAAACATAACATATAGTCTCGTGCGCCAATAATCGTTATGAAAAATAGAGAGAATTTTGTCTCGCACAACATGAATAAAATGAAGAATACAATCTCGCAGATGCATCACTACAAAACTATGAAATTAGTTTGATTTTCATCATAATAATGAAAAATATTGATGCAAATCATTAAAAAAATCCTTTTTTTAATTTGTTAAAAGGAAAAAAATTATTCCGCACAAATAAAATGGTATCATTAAAAAGGTAATAATCTCTTAAGGTATTTGCAAAATACATGACACAGCCACTGAAAAACGGCTTAAGTAATATATATAAAAAAAAGGCTATGAAATAAGTTTTGTTTTCAACTGCAACTCTCAAAATAGAAATTTTTCATTTTTTTCAGATCAACTTCATTTTTATCGTTTAAAATTATTAGTCAGTCTAGGGTAGTTTTTCAACATGAAATTGACTGAATATATCTTCATCTATTTATATTCATGGTTATTTTTCTTATTATCTCATATATTTAAATTTTTAAATATATAAGAAATAAAAATTACTAAATGAGCTCAAGATTATTAATAAATATAAAAAACGACAGTGTAATAGATTTCTAATAAAAATTTTAGAAAATCGGAACAGTGTGGTGGTTAGTTATTAGTAAATTTTTTCTTTATTTATGGTTTTATTCTTGGCACTAACCATTCGCAAGACTGCCGCTTCCCTCGAATATGGCAACCATACATACTTCTGGACACTAAAACTGAGGTAATATAAATAATGAGATTTTTAACAAAGAATTTATAGAAGAAACGCCAGCTATGAAGAATTGTAATTTTACTATCAGCACGCTTTCACAGAGATAAGAGTATGCAGAAATATTTTATACAAAAGTGGGATAGTCAAACGATAGTTTGATGTATCTCTTAATAGGAAACGTGACGTCGAAGCATAAAAGTTACAAAAAAAATGTATACTAAACAAGAGGAGAATTTCTTAACAAGCTATCAAATGCTGAACAATCGCTAAGATTATTTTTTTTCATCAAGACTACACCAAATTAAAATTGAATCAAAAAAAGTTTCATTGTAAGAGGAGATATTTTATCTCTTTTAGATAAACAATAACAAATTCGTCTTGCTTATTAAAAAGATGCTAATTTTTAAACAAAATTAATTTTTTCCTGTCTCATTTCAACCACAGATCACACGATACTTGATTCAAAAATAAAAATACATAGTATTTGCGTGCGTGGGAGGTTAGAGTCAATATTAACATCGACAGTCTAGCCACTTTATCAGGCGTCAAAGTGACATTCGTTACCAGTGACAAACATCTATTTAGCTAAGAATTCACTGTTCACACCATTTTTCTTTCTCTCTTTCCAAGAGGAGACAGAAGGGGGATCAGCGGGTGCATTCGTGGGGCACAAAATAAGGTGCATCCTTCGGCCTCCCTCTCCAGTCTCCAAGCAGGCAAAGTGCTGCACAATATATTCCATTCTTTCATCACTTTTTTAAAAAGAATTCATACACTATATGTAAGCAGGGCTGGTGCAAAGACAGCTGGCGATATAGGCAAAGAAAAATTCATGAGCACCCTTATCAACATTCTCATATGCACAGCCAAATATAAACAAATCCGATTTCAAAAAATTATGAATTGTAATAATTAACAAAACAGTATATAAATTGTACGCAAAAAAGATTTTTTACATTTTTAATCAAGTCGTATTTTAAACATCGGTAATTCATTAATATAATTAATAATACATTTACAGTTAAAGTACGTAATGCAATTTAATATTTATTATGAGAAATAAATTTTTCATGCCTTTGCTATTTGAAATGTTTGAAATAATGCCTGATGAACAAAAGCCCCATAGTTGTGACACCCCTAAACGGTCGTCTAATGGTAAAATGGCCTAGTGTGTAAGGAGATTCTTGTTCTTCGTGAGCACATTGAAAATAGAATGTGCTCATTTCTAACAAAAATTTTTCAAGAAGGACAGAAAAAAACTGTTTCACCACAATGTTGAAAAAATACTAAAACAAGGTTTTTAAAATAGAAGTAGTTAGTGTATTCTATGAGAGTTATTTATGAATAAATAAAACTTTGATATTCAATGTTAACAATTTTATTGACGTTAAACAATATTAACAAATTTCCCATAAATATTTACTACAAATTGATGAAAAGTATAGTTGATTTTCATCAAAAAGATATAATCGTTTTGAAATTATTTTTATTTAGTCACCACAATCAATTACGCATTTAAAAATTCAAAAAGTCATTAAGTAATGCTTTTTATTCATAATGACATCTATCGTCTTATTAATATTTTGCTTTAAATCACATACATAAAATTTTTAAATATATAATGATATGCTAAGTGCTTAATTAACAGACTGATGTGACTTATTTTCAAAATTCTAACAGTAAGTTATGATTTTTTGAATTAAATTTTAGATGTACAATAAAGAGAATCCCATATTCATAATTTAAAATGGAGAAAATAGCATTTAACTCCATTAAACCTAAATTAATGACCTAAATTTGACCAAATATTATTAAACCCCTTTCATGTTTGATGCGTTGAGAAGAACAAATTAAATATCAGGAAGATTCAAGCAATATATCCTGAATAATAAAATAAGAATAAACGGTTTCTCTTTCTAAATGGCTTTATCAAAAATAAGAGTTCGAAAATGAAATTACGGAAAGAATATAAATTTGGAAAGCATTTGGTATTGAGCACAGCATTTTGACAGCAAACAAAATTAAAAATGGTTATTTTGATCAGAAAATATGACAACAGTCTAATATTAGTTTGCATAATTAAAGTAGCTTTTAGGCGACCGTTTGAAAGAATAATTTTTGGTTAAAAAAATATTCTTAAAAATTTCAATTCTGTAATAAAGTCGGTTGGTAGATTGCAGAAATTGGAAAAAAGTCGACTTCAGAATAATACATACTAATTTAATTCTAAAATGTATTTTTATTAAAATAATAAAAATGAAAAAAAAAATATTTATGAATGTATTTGAATGATATAAAGTAAGAGAGAAAACTAAAAGCCATTGTAGAATGGTTAACTTTAAAATTACGATTCCCATATGATGCAAGTCATTGGGACAAAGTTTAAAAATTATTCAAATCCATTGGTAGATTATCATGCGTTTAAATATACCTGTGACTGGATTACCGTAAGGTACGTAGATCAGTTCCCTATTCACAAGTCATAAGGAAGCTGGTCTAAATGGCAGATGATTATATTTAATCTTGCTCTCAATTTTGTACAAATTCTTCTTCATTTTTTCACTTTCACCTAATATCACAGGACTACTATAACACTAAATATTATTAAAAACACAAAAGTGGAGGGAAAAAATCGAACAATCCGTATGACCATTTACCTCAATAAACATGCCAGACTTGTCGATTACAATGAATTTTAATAAACTATCTTTTTCACTCTTTGTCTTTAATTAAAATGAGTTTTGGCGCAAATTACTTTATAACGAATATTATGGAATAAGCTTGGATTTTAAACATTTTTAAAACTTTTATTGACTTTGATACTGGAAACTATTTCCAGTATCAAAGAGCAAAAGAAAAACATTGAAACGCATATTCTAAACTTAAAAAATAAGATTAAAAATGTAAAAATGAATGTTTCATGGAGCACACAATTCTGTAGTGGGTATTCGCTAATAGTTAAAACAAAATAATGAATAAAAAACAAAATTAGATAATGAGAACTACAACTGAAAAATAGTTTTCTATTTTTACTTGGAGTAAACAAGCATTACGTAATTGTTCCAACTTATCCCATTTCTTCTATCTTTGTGGCCTAAGGGTACGAATCGCATTCGTTAGAATCATTTATTTCATTTAGAATCATTATGTCTCCCAACTGACTACTTTAAATGATGGCAGGTTTCGATCATAATATGAAACCATTGATAGAAAAGGACTTCCATGTTAACATTCGAAGCCATACCTTTCATATTCATTTCGTCTAAAAAAATCATCTGATTTCTAAGATAATGAACTAAGAGTTTTTTATATGAACATTATCAACTGAGTCAACAATGAAAAGAAAAATATTTAAACGGTAACCCTTTCTCGACAGTATTTTGATAAGATACAGACGGGCTGTTTTCAATAAATTACTGATCACTCTAAATTTATTTCTTTCAGATACAAAATTGGTTTCATTGAGAAGGTGAACGATTCTTTATTCAAGCAATTTATTGTGCTGAAACATATTTTTTAACTGAAAGTTGCAGCAGTACAACTTCCGAACAAAATTAGGCGGTGCAAATGTGACTCAACATAGTATTTGACAGAAAATTGACAGACTTGATTGAACTGGATCTCTACAATGAAAATATCAAACATCAGGTATCATTTCTTTCAGAATCACCTTGAAATATTATTCAAAACCAAATTAAATCCAAAATCCTAATAGAAATTGCAAAATAAATATATTGGCTAAAGAAATCACAGTCTGTGAACAGATTTTGCACTAAAATATCAAACACTCGACTAAAAAAGTGGAAAAGGTAAGGAGATCTAAAAAAATTCAATAGTTCCAGCTGCTCAATATAGGAAAGGTCGATGACAGTGAGGCAACCAAATATGCAAAAGAAAGAAAGGAGAATTGAATCCCGTACTTGGATTTACCTATGTCGCGAAACGAGAAGAGCCATCAAATATTCATTCTGCGGTAGACTGCGAATATCTTAAGAAAATTTACAAGCTACAGTAAAAAAGAAAACGGATAATAATGCTAACAATCGATCTCAGAAAAAACTATTCTGATGTCATTTGGTAATATTTACATAAATATATTATTGTCTGCTTTCATTCCAAAGCAATGAAGCAAGACTAATATTTTAATCTAATATAGTATGATGTATAAGAAAGCATTCAATTAAAAGAATTTAGCGATTATTTTATTATTTCTTGTTGCTTCTTTCATTCGACACAGAATTGTGAAATAAATCTCCTCAGTATTCTGGGTAAAAATATTTATTACAATGATGAAATTCTTCTAAGAGGCATTTGCTTTTTGAAATGCTTCTATTTTGTTTTACATACTCAAGCTTTAACAGAAAATTTGTTTTGAATTTACTGAATCTAAAAAAATAAGACAGAATTTCTGAGTTTCTGAAAGTTCTTCTGTTACAAACTGTATAGTGTTGACGAGCACTAGGCGTCAGAGATTATGCCCAACACATGGGAAGACTATAGAAATATTAAGTTTCTGTTATTTATCTCCGTCCAAAACAATTATTACAATCATTAAAATACAACTATAGATCAATTATGTAAATATTTGTACTATTATTTTAGGTCGGAAAAAGTTCAAACAGACCCCCATTTATTTGGAAAATTAATCATTATACAACTTTAAATAACCTCACAGACAATCTTTCAAATTTGTCGTTAGTTTTTGAGTCATGTTAGTAAATGCTGTGTACTTAGTAAAGTCCTATTTTAACTATGTAAAATAAAGAAATTATTTGTATTAGTAAGTTTGACAAACATGATATTGTAGCTAGCTAAGAAAATTCGTATATCAGACGTCTTTTTAATAAACTTGTTGATAGAGTTAGACAAGAAAAGACTCCTTTTTTATTATATAAATTTCTTAACTGGAAAATAAAACTGATAATTTGGTATTATTTTCTATCTATCTAATGATTATTATTTGGGCAAAGTAAAAAGTGGTGCTTAAAACCATTCTTTTTTTCCATAATTTATATACGTCGTTGACATGAACTATGTAAATTAATTCCTTTTTTGTTACATAAAAGTTAAAGTGCAAAAAAAAATACTTAATACAAAAAATGTTGGAAGTCGATTTTTTTATACATATTTTTATAATGTAGCCCAAATATTAAATCCATTGTCATCATTACTAATTCATATCCTACAATTCACTACGCAATATTCATTAATTTTAATAATTCTAGGATACTTTAAGTTTCTAAATAGTCAATAGTGTATTATACCTATGGTTTAGAATGGTATCCATATAATCATTCTGTAAAGACAATTTAGACTTTAACATCTTGAATAATAATAAAAAATGAAACAGAAAAAAATGTAGAAAATCCTTTTTTAACAGTGTAATGTTAAAACTGCTTAATATATATAAATGATTCCATTTTTAGAAAAATGCACTATCACAAAAATAATTTTCTCTCTGTAATGAAAATTTCTTTCATAGATGCAGTAAAAAACATTTGAGATAGGTCAAGATAGGTCAAAACAAAAACATTTCATGCTTTTATTGAATTTGACTGAATATTGCGCTGGTTAAAATTAAACAGATACTTCTTTATATTATTCATTGTAAAGAAAATATTAACTAGAACTTTGTAATTCTGTGATTCAAAGACAGCATGTTGAAATCTTCCTAACCTTTTCAAAGAAAATAGTAACACGCTGCGATAAGAAATTTGCGTAAATTTATGCATATTTAGGAGAGGAATTTCTATTCATCAATTTTTAAAGCATTCTCATTCCGTTGCATGCATCAGCAATGGATCTATAAACTTTACATGGAGTACCGGGAGACAGTCGTTAGACATTATATTTTATGAAAGGGTATATAGGATAAAGACACGAATTCTAAATGTTAAATTATCTCATGTACATATTTTACTGTACTGGAAATAAAGTTAAGAGTTGGAGTGGACAAAAAAATAATAATAATAACAAACAATAAACAGACTCAAGACAAACAAATAATATACAAATTATTCCAAGAACCGATCAAAACTAAGCAAACATACAGTAAATCAAGTCCACGCGCGATTTTGTTTTGCGATGATTTGATTGAAAATCATCTATTTTCACATTTTCTTTAATCTATTTCGAGAAAATTTCAATTTATTTCATTTCATTATTATGTAAATTAAAGTATATCCGAAAGAAATATTGTCATTATGTGAATCGAAAAACTGCTTTATGTTCTCTCAAACTAATAGCTGTGCTGACTGAATAATTAATCTAACCACTGAATAATTTTATATGCATATGTCCAAATGTTAATTTTGTGGAAAAAATTATTTTCTTTGTATCTCATTTTTTCATCTATATGTAACAAATATATTTGTCGGAAATGTGATATCACGCGCGATTTATTTCAAACATTATCAACACATTTGCCTTTGTTTACATCAAGCAACACCGCACAGCGGATGTGAGGAAAAAGAATGATACAGGGGAACTGTCAAGATCCATTTCCCTCCCCCCTCCCATTTAAATTATTGTTTTATATATAGCCAAGTTATATTTTTCTTCAAACATTTTAATACATATTATCTTTAAAATCATTGATAACTATCATAAATACGATTTAAAAAAACTTACCTGTGTTAATGTACATTTGCCGCCGATATACATAGAAATCACGGGAAATAATCCAAAACGAAAATAACCGGTGCAGCGTTATCCAAGTTCGATTTCACATGTTTTGCCGACGAACAGATGCAGAAAGGTTCAGACGAACAAAAGAAAAAGTGACGCGAAACACACACAATCGGTCCTAAAGTGCTAACTCACGATCGTCTCTCTCTAGGCATTGGTAAAGGTCGTGCGCGGATTGCGTACTTTGACTATGAAAGAATCGTGAAAAAAAATCTTGAGGTCAAAACGAGAAGCACAGCGAAGAGAAGTTTTACGCAGTTCACTTCCACTGATTCGCCACAGGTACACTGACAAAAGTTACGTGCGTAGACAAAGGTTGGAAAAGGGGGGAAAAGTCACCAAGGTATCTGCTTCACTCCGTTCTGCAGGCTAAATGTCACCAGAGTTCACAGTCGTTTCGGCAGCTGATAAATGTCGGTGGCTTATTCCCCCGAGTTGGCGATGAATCGGCTCGAAAGAAACCGTTAGATAAAAAATGTTTTTTGTCTCCTTTTTTTTCAAAAAAAATAAAAGAGGTACGGTAGGTGTCGTTTTCACAAAAGACGGGACGAATGGGTTATTCGAGGTGCAACAGGTGTATCAGCATAACATCAGATTCGAAAGCGGAGATAATCATTAAAGTCACCGTCGGTCCAATGCCTTTTTACATCACTCGGGATGCGAATGGGAGATCTTCGGAGAAGTGTCAATCCGAGTTTCATAAAATAACTGATGAAACTCGATATTTATTTTAGGCAGGTTACCAATGAATCAAAATAAAGTCCTAAAGGACAGAAATGCGTAAAATAAGAACACACTTTTTTTTTTCTCTTCTTTTCTTTTTCACTTGTCAGTATGTCACCGATTGTAGTAAAAAATATTGCTCAACATAGCTTCTTCAATTAATCAAAAACTCGCGGAATAAAAAAAAAAAAGTGATGCGTTTCTTCAAATACTCATCAGAACTTAATACGTTAATTCTTCCACTAATAAATCTTCTTTTCGCTAAAATAATAAAAAAATAATAATAAAAAATCCACTTTAACTTGTCGACAGGAAGTATTTAACACATCCTAATAAGCATTCCAAAGCACATCCGTAAATTCGGCGCACCAATCAGTCATTCAGGTCAGAAGCGATAATTTAAAAAACAGATGGGAACAAAAATTCAAAAAAGGATACTCTTTTGCGATTAAAACAGAATCACCGCCACACTTCCTTTCACCTGTTTTACAACCATCAAATCGTTGCCATTAAGACATAAAATAGCAATAATAAAAAAAGCTGGCTTCCAAGGTCAAATGTCAGGAGTCAGACTTGTCATCTGAAAAGAGTCACGATTTCCATATTCTCCTGGCGCTCGCAAAACGGTCTCTGAGAGGAACAAAAGAAATGAAAAACAAAGTCACGAAGCGACGTTGTCACAAGGCCAAAACCCCAAAAACAATGAGGACGACTGGATGGCAAGATGCAGGAATAATTCAATCGGCGCGGAAAGCATTCTTGGAGGCCCGTTGGTCAGGTGCGGGTTCAGAGCCTTCTGGTGATACAGCTGTTATGACCTCCGCACTGCGTTCTGGCAGGCTTGGGCCGATGTAGAGGTGGGTGCCACGCCGGTGGCCTTGGCCTATCGCCACGTTCTAGTCCAGCGGCCACACCTGCTGTCAGGACCACTATTTCCACCTGGAGAGCGCTCTCTCCCTCCTCCTCCCAGTCTAGGGGCCGCTTAAACACCGAGACAGGTTCAATTGCAAGGATGCCCAACTTTTCCCCTCGCTCACGGCAACTCACACAAAGAAATATCTTCAAGAATCGATGGAAAGAGTTCGTTTCCGAAAAATTGAATTATTTAAATTTCACATGGCATTTTTTTGATAAATGAATTTCTGATTATTACAAATGTCATCGGTTCTTAACTTTTTAGTATTTAGGACCCAAGATTCCGTATCAGTGCTAACTCAGCCTCCCTTCCATAAAAAAATCCTGGGGTTTAAAATAATTTAATATTTTTTGTGTTGCTATTATGTATTTACCAACTTCAAAGAGTGGAATTTTATTTGTTAAGAGAAAGTACTTTTCTTTAATTTGGTTTCATTTTTTTTTTTTCGAATTTCGAATCTTTGTTTTCGCACTCCACAGGTTGGCAATCGCTGATAATATAAACTTCATTTCTCCAAGAAATGAATATCTCGACCCCAAGAAATATTTCTACTTCTCTTTAGCATTTTTTTTTTTTTTTTAATTTAGGAAAATTTATAACGTGACTCTTAAATCAAGCACGTGTATTTCTGGAGATATGAATCACGAATTGACGCAAGTAAGGCACGAAATATGCTTAGTAAGATAAGAAATCAAGAATGCACTTCATCAGATATGTGCAACATTGTATGGAAGAAGGGTTAACAAAACATCTGATTAGTGCTAATAATATGCAAACTCGAGATAAGCCTCTCAGTAACAAATTGTGAATTCATTATAATGAATATAATCATTCAAGCCTTTTACTAAATTTTCCTTTAGAACGCGAAATAGGTATGAAATAGGCACCTCAGTAACAAATTGTGAATTCTTTAAAATGAATATTAGCATTCAAGCCTTTCTCTAAATTGTCCTTTAGAACGTGAAATAGGTATGAAATAGGCACCTCAGTGACAAATTGTGAATTCTTTATAATGAATATTAGCATTCAAGCCTTTCTCTAAATTGTCCTTTAGAACGTGAAATAGGTATGAAATAGGCATTTCAGTGACAAATTGTGAATTCTTTAAAATGAATATTATCATTCAAGCCTTTCTCTAAATTTTGCTTTAGAACGTGAAATAGGTATGAAATAGGCACCTCAGTAACAAACTGTGAATTCTTTATAATGAATATTATCATTCAAGCCTTTTTCTAAATTTTTCATTAGAACATGAAATGGGCAGAAAAGCTCTCAGCATTTGAAAAGAAAATGAAATATATTCATATATATATTTTTATCTAAGGTTTTCCTTTGCCAGAAAAAGTTCTTACAGTATGCTTTTTTGAACTTAAGAGGGATTGAATTTTATTTAAGATTACAGAAAAAGAAATTCGAGATAATTCCTTTTTTCCTCTTATTCCACTTACTGAATTCCTCATAAATTAATAAAAATGCGTGGAAAGTTTTTCGTTAATACTGGCCCCTTTAAATGAATATGCTAGAAAATCAGCGTCTTCTTCAAAAAATACCATTTTTTCCCTTCTTTTTTTAAATTGAGGTAGAAACTTTGTTTCGAAATTAAAAATGTGCAAACACTACTTAACTACTTACGACATTCTAAATTCCCAAGTTTCAGATTTAAGGTCATTTTTCAAAAGATAAAAAACTGCGAAATAAGAAGATCACAACATGATTGATTTTAAAAACTGTAAAAGATATTGAAAAAAACTGAACATAAGCAAATATTATTATTAAAGTTTCAATGCCTATTCAGAAAAATTAAACGCATATTAGTTCATTACGTAGAGTTAATTGCGTAAAAAGTAGAGTTCACCAAAAATTTACGGGAAAAAAAGTTTTACAAAACATGGAGAAGATTTGACGAAATCAAAGCGGCCCTAGACGGAAGAAATTAGAAACACATAAAATCAGAAATGTTTTTTATAAACCTTCTAATTTCTAAAATTATAAAAGGCAACGAAAAATAAAGCATGGAAAAAAATCACAATGACTTCTTGAATCCCCATCCGTAATAGACACTCGGATTCTCTTAAAGGACATTTGTTGAAAGAGAAGTAAAACAGATTATAAATGAAAACTAAAATGGATTCCGTACAACTGACCTCATCGTAATAAGTCATTGCGTTCTATCAGATTCGAAAGAAAATTCCTTTTCAACTCTTCTACCTTTCGTTAAAAGGAAAGATGCAATAACAGTTCCATAAAATGGGGAAAGAAATCTAAAAACGATTTCTTTTATGCGTTTACTTTCGAGTAAATACTTACTATTAAGATTTCTCAATGAGTCGTAGGTCTTTTCTTTAAAAAAAATTGCAATGATTTTTTTATAAAGACTTGAAAGACTTTAACTTAATAGGACAACTATTAAGTTGTCCTATTAAAATAAAAAATGCAATAGTTTCTGAAATATAAAATTCATTGCGGTTGTTATTACAATCGCGTTCCTTAATTTTTTCGCTTGTGGCCCATTATGCAGGATAACTGCTTCGCTACCAAATATACATATAGGTAAAAAATTAAAACAAATCCCATTAACCAATTAGTAATAACAAACGAAAGGAAATATGTTTGGTAGGAAATTTCAATGAAATATTTTAAATCAAGGTGGCCTTATGACTTATTTTTGCTTATTAATATTGAAAAATGTAACAGAAATGTCAAGTGTGAATGTTGCTTAGTGTCGAGTCCTTAATTTAAAATACCCTTGAGTGTAAGATGAATAATATGGAAGATTAAAAAATTCGAGTCCTTATTTTCTGGTTCTAACTCAAACTGCTTTTGAATAGGAAATCTGATGGAAAATAAAAGAAAGCTAAGCTGCTTTTAATTTTTCGAAAAATTTTTATTTCTACACATTGTCCAACAAATAATATATTTTATTGCTCATAAATGCAGATGACTTCAAGGTATACTACTCTTCAAAATGAACGGATAATCAATGAATGTCCAATGTTGCAGTAATTTATCTTAATTATCCGCAAACGAACGCAAAATTAGATTTCTGCCGACAAGAATTATGCAAATTAGACGACTGACATATGTTGGAGTTCGAGCATGTTGTGTTTCTTCTGTGAATGATCAATTTTCATAATTTAGAAGCGATATTTAAGAGAAGGGCTAAGTTGGCGGTTAACTGGAACACACAAGGACAGGGGAGGAGACGTAAATGGAGGTTGCGACAATTCTGAAAGTGCACTTTTCATCCCTTGGAGAATCGAAACAAGCTTTTGGTGTGCTCTGATTCGGCGGCATCCCACACGCACTAAGGCGTCCCATTCATGCTCAAATGGACTCAAGTCTGATCAGAAAGCTGACCATTCTCTTTGAGTGATATCTTCTGCTCCCAAGTATTCTGATACCAGAAATGCTCGATGACTCACTTATTCTTGAAAAGTCATTGTTTTGCTTCGAAGTCATTTCGTTTAGCGTTATACATTCTTTGATGTCCAAATTTCAAAAAGAAAACACGTTATCCAATACTAAATTAATAAACAGGAAATTTGAAACTAAGAATAAGATATTGCCATTCTCAATGGATGCAATCTCTTTAGTTTACAAGAAACGACTGACGGAATTACAAAACACATTAACCTAAGACTTTTGAAGAAAACTTGTGTTTTACTGAAGAAACAATTCTATTCATTATCTATCCAGAAATAAAATCTATAATATAATAACAAATATATCTTTTAAATTGTTTCTTCAACAGAAGCGCAATTGAGCCAGCGGAGAAAGCTGGTGAAAGCAGAGTAACGGGATATTTTTTTTCCCTCCCACACTACATAAATGTGGTTACTTTTCACTTAAAATATCCTTCAATGAAGTCCTTTTCTATGCAATAACTGTCATTTCCTAGTTTAAATCATGGCCACGGTGGCCTAATGGTAAGGTCTCGACCTCGGGACCTGGAGGGTCGTAGTTCGAAACCCGGTTTCACGAAAGATCCGGCGAGTATGAGGCTTGTTGCGCGCTAAATCATACGTAGTGGCCAAATGCCCTCCCGTTGGTGTGGTGTAGAAGTTTGGAGAAGGGGTGCTAGTTCAGGTATAATCCTCGTCCATTAGGCTGCAGTCCCCCCTGAAATTATTTTAAAAGCTTGTATTTTCTTTTTTATTATTCTAATTGGCTTACTTTCCCACTTTGAGAGTTCCATGATCAATGAAAATGGCAAAAAAGTAATAAAAAACGCAAAAGGAAGACAGAAAATCAATCAAGAATCAAGAGAGAGACAGACCAGAGCTGCAGAGAATTTTGCCGTCCCAAAGACCGAATTTAGCGCTCCGAGCAAAGCGAAGAACTCATTCCGGAGAAAAAAGCAACCCTTTCTCCTCGTGAAATTAGATTCCCTTGAGCTGTATTTTTTTCAGCTTTCGATTGGCGCGACTTCCTCATTTGGCGTTGTTTCGCTTTTTCTCAATAGTTCAGTCATTAAGTAGTTTTTTAAATCAAATTCTGGAGGAGTTGAAATTTTTTGCTCCTTTATGTTTTTCGGATACTGATTGCGAATCTGAGGTTTGCCACCAAAAATTTTTGATGGAATTTTAGTTTTAACTAAAAAACATGGAATGTTTTTGCAGTTTTTGTTTATAACTCAAAAACTATTAATTTTTAGTATACTATCATTATAAACCAAAATAATCAGCACAAAATTTCCTACAACTTAGATCTATACAACTATTGCAGCACTGCTTGTTTCTGAACTGACGAGCCGCCACTGTCCTCGTCATCTGACCGTGGTTCAAAATTACGAGGTCCGTCCCTAAACAGTCCTCGTGTTGCTTCAAAACGGGACGTTAATTTAACCTAATGTAGTTTAAATCTCTCACTCATACCAGGTAGGGCCTCAAGTATAAATATACAGTTGAAGGAAAACGTCCACTTTGCTTCTAAGGTCTCAGTGAACTGGTGGCAATGTTGGCTCCGATTATAAGGGTTTGAGTCCAATACCACCAAAGATAAGACGTATATGTGGACATTATGAAATTTTATCGTGGATTAAATCAGACCGGTTTCTACCGGGCGTGCATGCAAGAGGGCGGCCCCAAACTAAGGCCGTGGCCGCCCTTAACAAAACACAGGCTAGGCGTGGGGCTTGTTTTTCCCTTTCGAATGTTGGTAATTTGCTTCAAATGAAACCAGCAGGAGTGGTCTCCCCAAAACTTTCTTGTATACTTCCCCAAAAGGGTGCTGTTTCCCCTCCCTACTGTAACCCAGAATCCAATGACTATGAGAAGGTTTTTCATTGTAGATTATAGTGATTGTAAAATATATAGGTAAAGAATCAAATTCAAAGAGATGCGTGCCGATCAAAACGCATCTATCACACACTGCTTCCACTCCTGCCGGCTCAAGGACGTAATTCGTTCAATGGCTTCCGCGTGCACAGAGATTGCTACCAGTACGCATGCTCATGAAGAATCGGATTAGAAAAAATAATTATACAATTTGAACGCCTTTTTTTAACCGATTGAAATGAAAATTGGACACAGATCTACTATTAGGGTTAGAAGATCACATACCAAATTTCATTTATCTAAGTAGTTGTATTTAGGAGTAATGGCGTTCAGAAGCATGCGATTATACAAACAGACAGTCAACCCTTTGAAGGATTTGGCCCAAAATTTTATACGGACCTACATTCATGATGATAAAACTGTGTACTAAATTTTATCTATCTAGCTATTTAAGTTTTTGAGTTATAGTGTTCACATGACTTCGGACATACAGACAAACTTCCCGTAGACGGAGTTTGTCCGAAATTTGACAGAAACCTACAAATTACGTGTAAAGATCACATACCAAATTTCATCCATGTATCTCAAATAGTTTTTGAGTTATCGTGTTCACAGACACACAGACAGACATAATTCCAAAATTGTGTTTTTCGGACTCAGGGAGGTCTAAAACGTGGAGATTCGTCAAAATCTCGAGTTCGAATTTTTTTGACGATTACAATACTTTCTCTTTGTATACTTCGTATACAAGAAAGTAGATAGCAGTGGGCAAGTCAGAATACCATGCATTATGGAGGTCAAGCACGCAGCACATCAATCAAATCTTTTTTTAAGTGCTCAGTGTTTGTTTCGGTAATCCTTGTTATGGTTAAATGCGCAAGAACAAAACTTAATACGAACTCTGAAATTTAATTGAAGGAGGTAATAAAAAAATCTAAATATGCTAATATAGAAGACGACTCCAGAGATACAAAACCAAAGTTGCATCAAATTCTTTATTGGGCAACGACCACTTTTAACTTTATTTCTTAACGTCAGAGGTAAGCAATCGTAACAATTTTAACATTTTACAGAAGACGCAGGAGAAATTATAGAGCGCAATGAATCGCTTACTGCATTTCATTTTTTGAGAGCGTTTTTTTTCCGACTTACAGTCTTGACGCTTTACTCATCCAAAAATGCGGCCTTGGCAATGCAAACAATATAGAAACATCAAATTCGGCAAAATTAGTCTATGATAGTTTACCTCTGAGGTGTAAATATATTCAAGTTTGATTTACTATATTAATGTCCCGTTTTGAAGCACCACGAGAGCTATTTTGGGACGGACCGCGTAATTTTGAACCGCGGTCAGATGACGAGGACGGCACCTGAGATCTTATTCGGTCAAGACAAAAAAAAATAGCCCCTCCTAGAAGGGCTTCTAAATTCTTTTCAATCCGTAATCAAAAAAGAAAGAAAAATTGCCATCAAAAGATGGTCTAGAACGATTGCCGCTCCAGTGGCGAATCTAGGATTCGGGTCTGGGGGGGGGGGGGGTTGAGGTCATAAAAATTTGGTATCGTCATGACGAATGTCAAACCTCAAGGCTAAAGTAAACCAATACTCTTTAACTTTACAGACTTTCCTCACCTGACAATAAGAATCATAAAGAACAATACAATACTTTCGATAATTTAATAAAAATTACAATGAAATAACTAACAAAAACATGTTTTTGACCGCGTTAAAGCTACAAGTACAAGTGGAATGACTACACAAATAGGAAAATTTTCGAGCCTGTCAAGCCAGAAAGCAATTTTGAAACGTTTTTATTATTTTTTTAAAGAGGGAAATTAAGAAAAAACAGTTGTAATGATTTTAAATAATAATAAGAATTCTGGCTTGGCTCTGGGGGGGGGGGCTGTAGCCCGATAGCCCTTCCCCTGGATTCGCCACTGTGCCGATCTGATTCGGTCAAGACAAAATAAAATGGAGCCCTCCTAGAAGGGCTTCCAAATTCTTTTCGTGTGTGTGTTATGCTGATGCAATATAATTCAGAAAGATTTCAAAGAGTTGACAGTACTTCAATAGTTCAATTAACTTATTTATCCGTTAGTTTCACATAACAAAGTCGATCTTTTTCCTAAAAATTTATTTTTGATCTAATAAATTTGAATCAACAAAAGATAGTTTTTGTTACTCGTCAAATCAGAGAATAAATATATTTAACATAAAAAACAGAAAATCTGAGTCTATATTTCCTAAAACAGAAACCTAAAAACCAATTTTTTATTCAACCGAAGGCGAAGCTTTTTCTGTCCACAACCACACAAGAAATAAAAATGTTTTATCATCATTCATTTTCAAGCTTCAGTGACATTTACAGATTGAGACTTTCGTTGGGCTAGTAGCAAAGTCTCCGCTGCGGGATCGGAGATGTGTATGTGTGATAATGCATGTTGAATCGAACGTCGTTGGTCTCGGCGTTCCACATTAGTGTGGTGTGCAAATTTGCAAAGTGAAGTGCTGGCTTAAGCGCCATCCTCACCAACCGATCACGATAAAAAAAAAAAAAGGACGACGACCACCCCCATTAGCTTCTGAGCAGAGGGACGTTCATCCAAAAATTCAATGAATCATTTGCAGGAAAAAGTAACAATTACAAAATAATACATTGCGTTTGTTAGAAAATTTTTGCTAACATGTCAAAAAGGAAAGGAATTTCTCTTTTCTTGTCAAGCTAAACTATACAGAAATCAGACTATACAGAAATCATAACATCTTAATTTCCAAAATGCTCACATTTTTATTTTGCGATAGCTATCATAATTTTTGAAACAGAGTCGATGACATGCAGAGAAAGCTAGGAAAAACATTGATCAAAATATTTCTATCTGCACTGTCCTATATAAAAATATATTTAAGGTTAAATATATATAGGTAATTAAGGTTAAAATATATTTAAGGCTTTGCTACTTTAAGATTAAAATTCCCCAAAACAGAATATTAGAGAAATATAATTATAAAAACCAACAAAGCTTTTCTTAAATGATAATTTAGATTAAGAGAATACTCGAGAGTACTGTCATGCACTGCTAGCTTTCTGAAGCCCCAAAATCTATTCTTCGCGTTGGCATCGTCTGTAACATAAATTTACCTGCCAAGTTCAGCTGCTTCACTCATCAGTTATTTTCTTGTGATAGCGTTAAAGGATGCAGAAACTAAAAATAATTAATAATATGCATCGATTAGGATTAAACGTATTCACATTAGAATGGTGTGGAAGTTTGAAGTGTGGGATGCCGGAGCAAACGGCCTACTCACCAACTGACCACATTTCAGAATTATGAAGTGCGTCTCTAAAATACCTCTAGTAACTTAAAAATTTGACCATAAACAGTTCAGTGAACCTAGAAAATCTATCGTTTACTATGAAATGCTTTTTAAAAAAAAATGGGAAAAACTTAATTAATGCAATAATCATTACTTCTTTAACAACTCTGTCTTTTAAAACTTATGTTAAACATTTCTAACCGTTCCAAGACGACTATTTTTTTCTCCTTTAATAATATTAAATTATTATTTCCCTTAATTAAATTATTATTAATGAAAAATTATTATATTACTTTATAAATAGCAGACAGCTATTTTTAATGTAATATATTAGCAACATATTATGCTGCAAAGTCCTGTTGGTTTGATGCTTAGGTTTGGACAGTGGAATGCCGCCAGCGTCTTCTGACCAAGGTTTAAAATTACCAGCTTCGTCCCCAATACCATTCCAAGACGACTTTTTTTTTCTCCTTTAATAATATTAAATTATTTTTTCTCTTAATTAAATTATTATTAATGAAAAACTATTATATTATTTTATAAAACAGATATTTTTAATCTAATATATTAGCAATATAATATGCTGCAACGGTTGCTTTGGTTTGATGCTTAGGTTTAGACAGTGGAATATCGTCATCGTCTTCTGACCAAGGTTTAAAATTACCAGCTCTGTCCCCAATAACTCTTCTTGCTTCAAAACGGAACATTTATCCAACAAATCAAATCACTCTGACAAGAAAAGAGCACTAAATCTGAAATAAATGTATTGTTATCGATTGTTCTGAATCATGGGAAGAAATGGTAAATACAGCATTTCAAGATCAAAATTCTTTTGAATAAGATATTTCGAAAAAGATTAATAATAGTTAGAGAAGGCAAAATACAACTGACCAGCTGAGAGACATCAAAATAATCGTTAAAATATTGCAAAGCAGTTGTTTCCTACACACGATTGCTTCAAAATAAATTGCTGGTAGGCGACGACAAACTGGCTGTATTAAAATGTGTGTATTGTGTATTAAAATGGAGATCATATGAAAAAATGTACATTAAAAATCTTTTTCAGGGAAAATGCGTCTGTTTTGAAAATATAAACTAATTGGTGCGCATGTATATCCTCGAGAAAATAGTGTTCAGCGTTTTCACTTCAGCGAATTCAGTGTTTTTCCACTTTTTGTTATCTCTTCAAATTCAACTTCTAGTTTGATAGAAAGATAGTTTCGGAGCATTTTTTCACCTTAAAGGAAAGGGAAATCAATTTGATAAATACTTTAAAAGACAATATTACGTATGTAGGATTGCAGGGTTGAAAGGTCCATTGCGTCTGTAACTTGAAAGATAAAAGTTATCTTGGGTATCAAAGGTAAGTTTTTATCCTTTTATGTTTTTTTAGTCCAGTTTATCAAAATGTAAGAATATATATAAATAAAATAGTTCAACAAAAAATTTCTAGAAACACCAAAATGGATGTTACAAACCAAACAAAAGAAACACGTGTAAAAGGTGTCAAGAAGAAATTTTCAAACAGAGATAAAATTTGGAAAGTATAATGTACTTATACTAAAAAAATGAAATTTCGAAGATATTGAACAAAAATGATACACCGCAGAGAGAAATTCATGATGACGTTGCACAATAGTTCGGCATATGAATATTATTAATTACGAATTATTATTAATATATTACGAATTAAAACAACACTGTCTTAATACTTTATACATTCTAAAAGAAACACGAGAGTGCTGTGGAAAAGAATATGTTGAATTTCATAAAATTCAGTTCGATATACCTTGGTTTACAACAATTTATTTTCCTCCAAGGATGATTAAGACTCCGTTTCGAACATTCGATATGATTTCAAATAATTTAGAATATGAATGTGACAAATGTTGTACTCGATGAGCTCATCAGAGTTCACTCCACTTTCATTTTCTTAATTGTTTTGACTATCTGAGAGTGCTCTCCAGGATCGGACTGCATCGCGAGCCTCATTAGAAAGCTGCAGCATCAAATTAGCCTCCATTGCATTCCATCTAAAAGGAATCCCCTTTTCCACTGCACTCTTGCAGATGCCAGACTCGAGTCTTATAGCCTTCCCTTTACAATAATCATGGGGGATACTATCATGAACAGATGTTGGATAATGAAAGGTGTAAGGAATATGATTAAAGAGAACGCCAAATGTGAAAATATTCAAGATTATTTAAAATTCTGGTCTCTTCTTCAACAGAGAAATCGCCATCTTTAGATAAAAAAGCATACATGTGCACACATTTGCGAAGAATTCCATGAACGAAACAAAAGGTATATATATTTAAAATTTATTAAAAATTAATTTATATTTAATAACTTCATTCCAATGAGCTATTTATTTCAGTGGCGTAGCGCACGGAGCCAAGGGGGGTTTAGATGTCCCGGGAGTTTTAGGGGGCGTCATGGAGTCAAAACATTATTGCTTTTATGCCAAATATGATGAAGGGGTGTAAAAATAATACCATACCCCTGGCGTCACGTATGCTTATTAAGCCACTGCGATAAAAAAAAGTCATATAATTTTCTGGGCTCCACTTACTTTCGTTATCCCAATGACCATGTTGACAAAACATTAATGCATTTATGTCATTTTATAAAGTCAAATACGATGAGGGGGCGAAAAAATATCATGACCAGCGCTTCATTTACACAAGCTAGGGAACTAATAGTGAAGAAAAGGGAGACGAAAAAATACCATGACCCGAGCGTCGTTTACACAAGCTAGGGAACTAATTGTGAAGGAAAGGGAGACGAAAAAAAAACAATTTATATCGTTTACACAAGCTAGAGAACTAATGATGAAGGAAAGGGAAACGAAAAAATATCATGACCCGAGCGTCGTTTACACAAGCTAGGGAACTAATAGTGAAGGAAAGGGAGACGAAAAAATACCATGACCCGAGCGTCATTTACACAAACTAGGGAACTAATAGTGAACGAAAGGGAGACGAAAAAATACATCACCCGAGCGTCGTTTACACAAGCTAGGGAACTAATGGTGAAGGAAGAGGGGGGGGGCGAAGAAATCATATAATGACCCGGTTACCACTTACCCTCGCGAAGCCGCTGATTTATTTATTTGGTTTCTCAGCATTTCAAAAAATAATTGCTTAGTTTAGTCTGCTTTTTGGAATTTCTGGGAATCCTGCGTTGTAATTTTTCGTCACTAAAGATTGAAAGCTCATTTTAATGTAGAAAAGCATTTTGATGTAGATAATGATTCTTTCAATTACCCTTTAAGTATTGGATTCGAACCCAAGCTATGCATATTAACAGGTGTTGGCTATGAGGAACTGCCAACTGGAAGCATGAAAAATTTTGGTAAACTGTCCAGCTGTTCAATAAATTATCCTTAAAATCTTTACTGATAGGGTCTTGAGAGTGTTCTAATATAAAATTCGGCAGAGATAATGAAGCTCCACTTCACAAATGCAAAAAATTCCAGAAAACATTCGGAATTCCGGCTATGTCCGGATCATAACTATCCCTATTCTTCTTTATGGGGAAATTGCTGTACATTCTTTGAAAGGTGAAAGCGACAGAATAAAACAAAACAAAAAATCTTAATACGCTACCATGTAGAACAGCCTAAAAAGACAACTCGCTTCTTTTTATTGATAACGGTTGGCTGATTTTTTTCATTCATTTACTTTGGAGGAAAGAGGAAATTTCGCGGCCATTTTATAAGGCTCTAACTGAGATCATTTCAATAAAGACTACATGAATAACAGTGAATCTTCAAATCGCTGGCATAGTTCATACCAAAAACTAGTTTAAAACACTTCATGGAAGCAGTAGAAAAGTTTTTTTTTTTTTACTCAGTTTTAATTTAAAAACATATATCCTCTTGAGACACCACGTCCATTTTAATGGACATTTGTGTTTTATTTACAATAAAAGTTGCTTTCGATCCAAAGACCTTAAATACCGCTGTCCAATGCTTTGGATGGTCCCATGCTGTTGTCATCTATTAATTACATATATTAATTATATTAGTTAAATATATTAATTAATTTATTTATTAATTATATTAATTAACATAAAATTGATAAATTAATTATATATATTGTTATATAATCCTATCAAGAGTATTAATCTCAATTTTTGTGAAAATTGGACGAAAATTATACCTTTAGGTCTCAAGAGGATATTAAAACAAATGTAAAATCTCATTTCCCTTAATTATTCAACAGTGTTTAGAAGTAAGAATTTTTAAAAATACGGCTCACTCAGAAACAAATTACTTATTGACTCCTTTCCCAGAGTTCTATATCATCCAATAGAACTAACAAATCATGAGAAACATTTGTTTTTCTGTTTTGAAAACATTTTCAATAATTCTGTGAAATTACAAATTCTGAATAGGAGACAATTTAATTTATCTGGTTTATTCTTTGCAGTTCTTAAATATTTTCCAGTTCCAAATATTCTTCCAATTCTAAATAATAATATTTTTATTATTATTTCATTAATTTCTGGATACAGAGAGGGCATTTTATGAAGCAAATACAGACACAAAAATTTTGCGATTTTTTTTGTTGTAGTTAATTGAATTGTAGTTATTCTTACATTAAAAAAGCTTAAGACACATCACTTTAAAATTGAACAAGCAGTGACTCATCTATTCGAGCAGAATAATCTGTAGCGGTCCCTGCATATATAATATGACCATACGTCCCGTTTTTTTAGTAGCCTGTCCCGTTGTCCCCAAGCACAGCTTCGGGATGTCCCGTTTACAGAAAGAGAGCAACCTACTTTAACAATTTCAACCAAAAAGTTGCCAAAAATTAAAAACGACCGACAATCCGACGGTAATGTCTAGTAGCCCGGTGATGACGGAACATGCACTATATGTGTCAGACATATGTATGTTGGTCAGAAGCCTCCTATCTCGCACTTAGTTTTAATATATAATGTGACCATACGTCCCGTTTTCTGGTCGCCTGTCCCGTTGTCCCCAAGCACAGCTTCGGGATGCCTAAATGTCCCGTTTACAGAAAGAGAGCAACCTACTTTAACAATTTCAAACAAAAAGTTGCCAAAAATTAAAAACGACCGACAATCCGACGGTAATGTCTAGTAGCCCGGTGATGACGGAGCATGCACTATATGTGTCAGACATATGTATGTTGGTCGGAATCCTTCTATCTCGCACTTAGTTCTAATTTCATTACATCGCATGAAGTTACAGAATGAAACACTGGGAATATTTAAACCTAAAGTGAACTGTTCCAACACTTTCACGCCAATAACTTAAATCATAAGAACTTTCGTATAATTATTGAATATATTCTATGCATAAATTGTGGACGAGCAAGAAAACACAGCTGCAAGTCTCAGTTTATAAAGCAACGTCAATTTCCAAAGTAAATTTTATGAAATCTTGGCCAAGAATTTTATTCTTTTTTACATGAACACCAAATAGACTGAAGCAAAAATGTGTTCTTCAGAAAATTTCAAGATCACATGAATGATTTATTTTCGCGTGTTTATTCCTGTTGTTTTCATTAATAAATAAAAAAACTGCAGAAATATGTGTTTTCTTGAATTCACATAATATTACCTAAAAATTAAAAAATGTCCCGTTTTGAGGGAAAAAATAAATGGCCACTTTATGCATATAGTATGTATAATCCGGGCGAATGATACTTGAAATCATTAGTTAGCCCCACTTGTAACCGCCATTTGAGCATAAAAATCATTTATCGTTCCACCGGACTTCAAAGCAACGCGAAAATAAAAGGAAGCAGCATTTTGAGCTTCAAATTATTCATCGCACGGCTGCAATCGAAATCGCTTAGTGTGTATAGCAAAATAATTCAAATGGAGTGTGAAAGTGGTCGCTTTGCGCCTCAGCTGTTTTGAAAAGTAGCGGATATTTCTGGTCAGCTCCCTCTCTGTTTCTTTTCCTCACTGGACTTAGTAATTTACTTCATTTTAGTATTCGCTTTCCGACTTTATACATATCATTTATACTTAATACATATTATCATATATTATTTGACACCTGACACTAAATATGCAAATTTTAACCAAATAAAAGGCAAAGAGCACTTTTTTATGTGTGTATATCAGCCACTGATGAATATTTGAGTTGACTAGCCTCTATTGAGGAATAAGTTTCATTTTAGTTGAAATGAAAAAAATATAGAAACCTCGTATTCAAAGGAACCTGAAGAAGAATTCCTCGATCTGATTTTACAAACACTGGATGCAATGCCGGTGCATCTAACCGGTGCTTAATATTACTAACAGTTTTATATTTCCAAATTCAAAACACAATTTCCTCTTTTAGCAATCACGTAACTATTTCCCTTATTATCTTTCAGTTAATAGTGAAAAATGTATAATAAATATTATTATGAATCATCTAGATATGAACTTGATATTATGCTATCACTAAGAGTCGATGAAACGTTGTTGAAATGAAATGAAATTTAGATTATGTTGAGCTTTTACTTTTTAAAGACGGGAAAAAATACCTTTAACTGCAGAAAAATGATGTACTGAACTTCACTCGATGCAATATGAATTAGACTCGGCCAATTAAATAGATTAAGATAACCGCAAACCGTTTTACCCCTGTCCTGCCTAATCATCCAGGAACCTTTGAATGACAGCCGCTGCAATAGCTCGAATACTGAGGCCGGAGTCCTAGTAGCCCATCACCGGGCCACGGCCCGACCCCTCCCGAAGGAGGTACGTACTATCACTGGAGGGGTAGCATAACCCCACCATCATTGTATCCCCAGGAGAAGCGAGCTCCTGCTTACTTATCCGGCGGCATCTCATATCTGTGTACACGCAGTGCCCCCCCGGGGGGATAATATATCAAGATAAAGGAATACAGACAATATGGAGTAAGGACTTTTGATTTCAGCTGTATAAAAGAGAAAAAAATCCATGCATATTAACTGACGTACCGGCAATAAAATTGAAAAACAGGGTGTACACAAAAATTAATAAAAAAAACTAAAAATGTTGGAACTACGAATTTTTTTAAATGACAGCGCATCTCAAAAAGTTTTTTTTCAGAAAGGTAATATGTCATTTCGGTGGTCTAGGGGGTCGTAAATGACTGGAAATCAAAAATTTGTTTAGAGCCATTATCTGAGAAAATATTAAAACTGGAAGAAAAATAAAAGCATGCATTTGTAGGGAATTTTACGCTCTTTAATTTGTTAATTCACGTGTAGTGTGAAAACTGAAGAGTTTTCGTGATATTCAAGAAAAACTGAAAAAGGAAACCAGAAAACACGCATCGGCTTCTGCTGATCGGTAACCATTGCGTACGGAATTTTCTCGCTGTAACAAATTTAGAACGGCGTAACGCCGTCTTAAAAATCTAAAAAAAACTTTTTAGATGCGCTCTTATTTTTTTTTTAAAAAACGTAGTTTCAACATTTTTGGTTTTTTTATTATTATTATTAACTTTTGAAACGTGTCACTTCATTTGTGTACACACATAAAAAAAAACGAGTCAAATAGAGTCCCATCAGCTAACTCTTCTTCAAAATCGAACTTATTAAAACTCTGTGCGGCCCATCTCTCTGTTTTTGTGTACATTTTTATGTTATTTTTTATTATTATATTAATTTGTTTTTCATCTTTTTCCTTTCATTTTTTTGTTTTTGAATGCATTTTTGTACTCTTCGTATAGTTTTTCCATTGCATTTAGTTTTTATTATTGTCCAGTTATTTCATGTATAACTGTGTAATCTTGTGTTTTTTCAAAGTTTTATTTTACTCTGTATTACCAAAATATTTTTATAACGTATAGCACAATAGCAATCCTCCCTAATGCAATATCTCTTGTAAATATTTGTAAACTTGTTGCGTTTTTAATTAGGCAGCGGTGTAGAGAATTGCCAAGTTTTAAGAGAGGTCACCCCCTCGGGTGTTGTGATTTTTCTTTCACTTCATGTCCGCGACACTGCTTAAATAACCTTAAGGTTATAGTTGCAGGGACATGGAGTAGTGTTATGCTATGTTATTCTTAATCCAGCCTAGTAAACGCAAGCAACATCTCATGAAAGTTTTAAAATGCTTGTATGTTGGGCTCAATTTGTTTACGTTCTCCTAATGCATGCAGAACTATTCTGAGGGCGCCTACCTTCAGCCATCCAATATACAGCCTGCCTAATTTGATCGAAGAAGAGGATTTATGAAAAAGTATGAAAGCTAAATGGGTATTCAATTGTGCAGTGAATTTCCCCACTCAGCAGAACAATGGATTTCACTTTCTTGCTCAATGTAGACCGCAGACTTTTCTGCGATAAATGCTTCGAGATTTATTCTCACAGGCGGATATGCCATAACAGAAGGGAGAAAAAATAAAAGAAAAGCAAGCTGAGTAAACTTCACATTGTTGCAAAATGAAAGACGGGTAGTGAAGGAAATGACCCGAAGCCATGCATGTGCTCGAAAGATATACAAAACAGGACACAGGGACAAAATGACTCGATTGTAGCATTCAGAAGGTGTTAAGTTCGGCGGCTCTTAAACTATGGACTGCGACCCCAAGTGGAGTCGCTAAGAAGAATACTTTGACATAAGTTCCTTCTGTCAGATTTTTCAATATTTGTAAGCAGACTTTTCACTGCTTTTTTCTAAGAATATCAACTTCGATTAAAATATTTTTGGGGATTTGGAATTTAACAAATAAGTAATTAAACAGAAAATTACTTTCATTTCAAACTAATTATGAAGAAGCATTCATTTTTCTTGGGTTGATCGTTTTATTTTGGAACCACGAACACTTTTTAGAGAGAAAACTTCCTTCTGTCAGATTTTTCAATATTTGTAAGCACTTTCACTGCTTTTTTTAAGAATGTCAACTTCGATGAAAATATTTTTGGGGATTTGGAATTTAGCAAATAGGTAATTAAACAGAAAATTACTTTCATTTCAAACTAATTATGAAGAAACGTTCATTTTTCTAGCATTGTTTGTTTTATTTTGGAACCACTAACACTTTTTGGAGAGAAAACTTCCTTCTGTCAGATTTTTCAATATTTGTAAGCAGACTTTTCAATGCTTTTTTTAAGAATGTCAACTTCGATGAAAATATTTTTGGGGATTTAGAATTTAACAAATTAGTAATTAGACAGAAAATTACTTTCATTTCAAACTAATTATGAAGAAGCATTCATTTTTCTTGCGTTGTTTGTTTTATTTTGGAATCAGGAACACTTTTTAGAAAGAAAAGCAGATGCAACTGGAAAAAGAATAGGAAAAAAGGCGTTAAGAATTTTGCTCGTTAAACATATAGCAAAGTATTATATAAGCAATTCTATATATGGAATTCAAGTCAACTTTATGAAAAAAATTTTATTATGATTATTTATGCGCAATTCAGCTAACTATTTAAAGACGTGAATAGTTCTGAACTAATCATTTACTATCTTATTAATCTAGACTGATGCAAAGTCATTACAATTGCACATTGGTCTTATTCGCAGTTTAAAATAGCATTACATATCTCCAAACGATTTGAATATGTAAATAATACAGAGTAAATAATGCATATCTCAAATGCAGAAGAAAAATTGCAAATTACACTGGCGAAAATTTGTTATAAATCTCAGACAGAAAATTTTCAATACTTTCATAGATTTGATGTTTGTATGTACTCTGATTTTCTAATTCTTTTGTTACCTGAAAATAAATAAGTAGAAGACATTCCACATTGTGATTTGCTGCGCTCATCACCGGATTTCTTTTAATCTCCTAATAAGACTTTAAATTCTTGTAAGAGCCCCAAGAGAATCAGAAAGATATAATTACACATGGATGGAAAAAAAATTGCAATCAATAACTATTCAAGTTTTGTTTAGATAGATCAACATCCCGTTTTATACGATGGCTATTTAGGGATGTACCACCTAAATTTGTAAAGTGGTCAGATGAGAAAACGGTATCTGACCCCCTTCTTCAAACTTCCACACCACACCAACAGGAGAGCGCTTGTCCCTCAGTGGAATTAACATGTACCTCAGCTGTATATGGGGCGAATCTCCCATGAGATCAGGTCTCCAACGCGAAACTCTCAAAACCACTGTGACAGCAAAATCTGTTTAACGCTTAGTAACTGAAAAGTGTATTCATAGTGATTATACCATAACGATTTTTAATTCCAGGGAACTGTGGCTTTGGTTAGTGATTATTTCTACCATTCGTTCCTAAAATGAATTTCATTTAAACTAAAATACTTCTAAATATAAACAAAAATATTCCCTGCATTTTTTCCCTTCAAACAATACACAAACAATTTAGGAATTAGAATTAATAATACTAATCTTACTAATAGAAATTCGATAATCAATTAAACACTTTTGATTAAGATAAACCAAAAAGGAATACTAAATGAACATATTTTAACACATATCGCCATTGTAATAAAGTAGTCAAGGCATTAAATAATTTCTCTCTTTCCTAACATCAGACTTGTTATTAAGTTTTAGGACTGCATATTAAAGTAGTTTTGACAGAAAAAACTTCTAATTTAACCTTTCAACCGGCCAGATGTGTTTGGTGTGTTATAGAATAATTAAAAACTTTCATAAAATAAAAAAAGCTCTCTCCAAAACTCTGTTAAAGTGTAGAAAATATTGTAATGGAAAATCGCTCCCCATACCCTAAGAATTCTTGTTTAAAAACTGAAAATCTATTAAGCGAAACAATGAAACTAATTAAAAATCTGAAAATTCATAACTTTTTTTCCCACTATAATTTAAAAAATGCTTTTGAGAAATTCTTAATAACATACGTTGCTGAAGAAACTTGCTGAAAACATTAATAGGCTAGTTCCCTACTGGACTACCGATCGTAGTTCTATGTAAAAAGACTACCGGGACGTCAGTTTCTTTGAAGAGGGGAGCAGTGTTACAAACATGGAAAGTCGCTTCCCAGCAATGTGAGTCTTATGGTTGGGAAGAGAGTTTTACAGGGATAAGTATTAGATGACTACCAGCAGCCACGTCTGGTCCCCTGACCTTGGCGACGAAATATGGGATCTCAAAGGTGCTGGAATCTTCTCGATATCTCTATTAGGAGAGAAGATACGCTTGAATGTACTAGATAATTCCATATGACGTCACGGCCTGCCGGGGGAAACTATATAAGGAGAGCGCTTGTATGACGAAGTGTGTGTGTGTTGATTGACTGCGATCGCCTTGGAGCGCGAATGTCTTTGGAGTTCTATCCGCTGTGAGAGCTAGTAAGCTGTTAGACGCCTAGCGGTAGGAGTGTTGATCCATTGGGAACGACTTTCGAGTTTGGTCTGCAGTGCGAGCTAGGAAGCTGGTGAGCTGAGCGCTATTGAAAGCGCTGTTATTGTCGTTATTAGTTATTTGTTGATTGTTTGTGTTGCTAAATATCAAAGTGCTGAACTGTTATTACCTGTGAATTGTTGTCTGTTTACATTGCTGATCTGGGCAAGAACTATTGTTTCCTGTACCTGTGCTACGTGTTTTCCTGCATATTTGTAAATAAACCTTCATTCTCCATTATCCTGCGTGTTGGACTGTTTACACCATACACCCACAGAAAGACTTTTGTAACAATATACAAGGAAGTGAAAATGAGAACTGCGGAGATATTGCTAGGAAAACTTTTTTGGCGCAGTTTCTGACTACATATCCAGAGGGTAGCTGAACATCCACACTTTTTTAAATGCCTTTTCTTACCTCACTCGCCGCAATAAAATGATATCTTGCAGACTGGAAAACACCAATCGATGCAGCTTAGATTTAACGGAAAGGCACGCATTAATAATTTATTTATTACAGCAAAGAAATGCAGATATGGTTTGATATATTAATGTCCCGTTTCAAAGAAACACGAGAGCTTTAGAAAAAGAAGCTCCTAATTTTGAACAACGGTCATATTATGAGGGCAAAACCTTAACAAATACCCACCATATCCTCCGAAATTTCAAACTATACCAAAGTGAGGCCGTTTCACTCATGTTGAGTAGGCTAACATCCAGAACACATCGCGCTAAGTTGTTTCTCGAACCAACTGTCCTCCGATCCCGAAGCTGAGTAATCACAACAGTCATCTTATTTGTAAACAAACTCAATTATGTAGTAATTTATCCATATTAGAACTCCGATGGCGAGTGGCCTTTGAAAACGTTCGCCATTCGAGTTCTTTTCCATTTCTTCCATTCTAATTATTTCTTTTAATGTGTTTCAATTTTTATTGTTTCATTCTATAGTAATTCGTTAGTTAATTATGTACAATATTGTTGATGCAATTACTGGATCCTGCTGCGTTGGAACGCAAAAGGTGTATGGTTATCGCTATTGTTTATTTCTTCTGTTTCTCTCTCTCTCTCTCTCTCTTCTGTATTTTATTTTTTGTATTCAAATATCAACTATGTAGTGATATAGAACTAATTTTACAGGTTTATGACGAGGAAATAATTTCGCGTAATTAAACAAAGACGATGGTTATTGCAATATATTATAAATTTAGGGCTTGACTTTTTTCCTATTTGAAGATAAATGATTCAACCAGAGTTCATAGCTCAGCTAGAGCTCATAACATAAAGAGTTACGGCAGTTTACAGAAACTGTGGGTGATATAATAATTATACAACACACATGTAATTGAAGAGCCAAGTTCAAATGATTATAACACTATTAACAGACGGTTTTTAATTATATTAATTGAAATTCTCTTCCACATAATTTTAATCTAAGAATCGACATTAAAATTACAAAATGATATTCGTTTTTCTTTTTTTTAAACTAATTCAAAAAATGTTAATCAAGGTTTTAATGACGTTTACGGATTTAAATGCATAGATAAATTATAATATCAGATGACACTTCAATATCTATCAAATGTTTTTAGGACAGGAACTAATCGCATAAAAAGTGAAATCACTTCAATCACGTATATGGGAAGCGTCCGATGTATTCCGAAACTACTATGTAAAGCATGGTTTCTAGAGATCAGAGGTGAGAAGTGAGTTGTAACAGCAAACCCCAGAGTGTGAAACAAACCACACAGTGATTTCGCGTTCAAAATATCCACTTTATTTGAACAATTTGCAGCTACATTTACGGAATCAAAATTTTTATTCTTTAAGCCAGATTTAACGTCCTGATTTGAAACCACACGAGGGGTATCAGGGACAAATCTCGTAACTTTTTACCGTAGTCAAATTATTAGAACAGCAACTTCACCGTCACTCTCCTCCCCAAACTTCCACATCAGCGTAAAAACGTTTTATACCAAAACGGCTGATTTAACGAGAACTACTGTCCTGGCGCCAGGAAAAAAACCCTGAGCAGGGTTGCCTGAAATAGACGAGTCGAAGAAAGGAGGCATACAGATATAAAATCAATCGAAACATTTGGCAACCTAAGCGCACTTCCGTTAGGCGTGGAATTTGTTTTCGAACGAAGTAGAAAGAGAAATTAGACTTCCGCAGGTTCTATCTACAATATGAAATAATGCCCTTTCCTTCACCCCCAAAATTCAGTGGAATATCCCGTTTCCATAACGACCGCCATAGGCATGTCTGGTGTTTAAGGTTTTTCTCGTGGCGGTAAGACAGTAGTAGCACATACATGGCAGAACGCTGGTGGAATCGGGTTTCAAAACCGCGTCTCCAACCTTAAAAATGAGACTAGGCCACCAAGCCACCGTGGCCCCGACGTCTCCAACCTTAAAAATGAGACTGGGCCTCCAGGCCACCGTGGCCCCGACGGAGTCAGCAGATCAGCGAAACACTTGGGCTAGGTGATAAAAGAATGTGCTGAAAGAATTATACTTGCTTTTATGCTTTCACTTTATAACCTTTTAAGGATTTATAATCTACTAAATAATTACTTTTTACTGTCGGGCTTATTTTAAATTAATTAACGCTGTTTCTTATATATTTATTGATCATAAAAGAAGCGGCCGAATAATATTTTCAAATCATTATCTTTTTTTTTTCATTTTTTTAACATAATAAAGAGAGTAACGTAGTTATTTGTTTTGAAATTTAAGATACATTTATTTTTACTATGTCAGTGTCATTCAAATGCGAAAATTTATGTGCTTTGTTTTATTTCCATCTCGAACTATTTTATGAGTTCGCTATTTTTATGTTTTTAAATTCACTTATGAAATGAAAAAATAACTGACTCTCTGTATAGAATATTTTTTAAATGATCGTCTCTAGCTTAATGCAATGAATATCCACGCAGCGCAGAAACATACCATGTCTCAAACGTTGCCCATAAATCAATATACATCGATAAGGTACAAGGGAAGCGTGTGCGTGTGCGTGCGTGCGTGCGTGCGTGCGTGTGTGCGTGTGTGCAGGTGTGTGTGCGCGGCGCAAGCGTGCGCGCGCGCGGCGCGCGCGTGCGCGTGCGCATGCGCGCGTGCGCGTGCGCGTGCGCGGCAAGGGGTAAAAGCGTGCGTGCGTGCGTGCGATTTTCAGATGAATCCATCGCACTTGCAGCCTTGAAATTTGGCACCCAGATAGTCTTAATGGTGACTCAATGCACCTCGAAGCCGCAATTTTAAAATTTAATCTAGAAATTTTTTTATTTAATATTTTGTGCTGTTTTGGGTAATTTTTTGCGCTTATTTCTCAATAAAATCGGTTTTGATAATCGTAAGAAGAAAAATAGATACACCATCGGAAAGAGCAAACAATTTCCGTTCTAATGAAGTTTGTTTCGTACGTCTAACGTAATTTACTGAATTTTGAGAAATTTTTGAAAAATAGTCACTTTTATTTTAATTTTTCATTCGGATTTCTTAAAATTCTAGCATCCGACGTTCTAATAACGCTATCATTTTCCATTTTTTTCAGCTTATAACTGGAACGTTTCTGTCGGATTTAAAACAAGAACGGTTAATGTTTCTTTTTCCGTTTTTTTTAATCAATTTTACCCTGGTCAGTTCAAAGATATTTTTCTCTAGCGAGCATTCTCCCACGAGACTTTCTCCGGAGCCTTCCCAGCATGCATTGTTGCAATTTCATTGGCTAACGGTGCAGAGCGCAGGAGACGTCATAACCTTTAACTGAATGACTCAATAATTATTTTCAGCAGTGTCTTAACATGTTTCTTTGTCTCGCATATTTCGCTTGCTGTCTAATAATGATTTTCACGTTGCAATTTTTTAATATTGTTTTGGATTAACGTACTCGGCACTCTTTTCCTAAAAATCAATAATGTGTATCTTTTGCTTTTATTTTGTTTTCAAAACTTTTTCATGTCATTGTGGGTTTCATGTCATCATTTTTCATTTTGTTGAAGTCATGATGGCGCGGGCAACGCCGAGCGCGTGCTGCTAGTTTCTTTATAATGAGAATGCAAATGCTAGAAACAGTTATAAATGAAATAAAGGTTAAAAACATCGTTCTATCTGAAATACCATATCACTTCTTGAAAGTATTCTTTTATTTTTTTTATTTTTTGATACTATTTAACCCAAAATAATGTAAATCAATTAAACTGTTTACTAACATTAAATAGTTATCAAAAAGATAATATAAATATCTATAAATAGGACACAAGCAAGGAAAATCCACTCGGATGAAGTTATAAGTAGAGAAGCTAATCGCTGGCTTTCATTCTAGTACCAATTTTGAAATTTAAACATCAATATTAAAATTCCGACATAGTCATATGAAATTTACACTGGCAGTAAGCACAATTTCGTTTCCCTTTTTGAAATCGAAGAAATGGATATTACTCTCATAATCGAATTACAATAGGACTATTGCCAACGAATGTATATATAAATGCTAAATATGAGCAGAAGTGTTGAAGGCATTGTCATTTAGTAAGGTATCTGTTGACTAAGCAAAATCAGGTTATGTGCAGTAACAAAAATTTTCAAAATGAAGTTACATTTTAAATCTCTTATTTATTATTAGCTTTTGGTGGAGACAAACTATATGCTGGATGGAAAGAAACTTATAACTATGACAGAAAGTATGTCCGTTTTTGAATCAGTGCTGGATTTGAGTCTATTAAGTCACATTTCTTTTTTATCCTTCAAGAACTTACCTCAGAAAACTTACTCTAAGACAAGTTATACAAAAGTTCTTATACAACTCGTCTTATATTATAAGGAAAAATTCAAGTTATATAAAAATTTATTCAAGGATTCTACTGTAAGTACAATTAAAAACTCATGCCTTAAAAAATGAAACAAAGAAAGTGCAATAAGTACACAGGTAAGTACAAAGTAAATGTAATAAGTCAGGTAAATACAGCAAACTAGAGATCAAAACCCGTAATGAGATGATTCCTCAATATCCCCAGTCATCAATCAGTCAGCACTTTGCGTTTCTTATACTCTGCTTTCAAAAAAGAAATCCCTGGATAAAATTACAAAATAATAAACCCAGTTA
>BGPR01000001.1:5695206-5718234 GCA_013235015.1 Araneus ventricosus
CAGCAAACTAGAGATCAAAACCCGTAATGAGATGATTCCTCAATATCCCCAGTCATCAATCAGTCAGCACTTTGCGTTTCTTATACTCTGCTTTCAAAAAAGAAATCCCTGGATAAAATTACAAAATAATAAACCCAGTTACAAAATAATAAACACTTTGAACAACTGCGAGTTCATTGGAATTTTAGAGATACAAAAAAGAAGAAATTAAAAGAAGAAAAGAAAAAACCTAGGAAACGACACGAACGCAGTGAGTGCTTTTCAAAATTTCATGTAATGAAAGGAATGTGACGAAAAAATGAGAAAAAAATTTGTCAAATGATTTAAAAGAAAAATTTATCTAATTCCTCCCAAGCTGGCTCAAACTGTAGATTCTTCTTTCGATATTAAAAAAGAAATGGTAAATATCTGTGACAGACCCACCACCTCATTTGAGATAGGTTTATGTGCAGTTTACAATCCCAATTTAATACGAGAAAGAAATTAAAGGAAAGACACGGGAAGAAAAATAGAATCATCAGCCAAATATCCAATGTTTTAATAAAATAGTGTTTGATCTCTTTATACACATTAAAGCAATAATTTGTATTATGGTTTTTCATTAACTAAACAAGTAATAAATATTTTTCAATATCTTTCTAACTACAAGAATAAATTTCTGTTATAAACTTCTACTTTTTATGAAATATGCTAAAGATCATTTATTGCTTCTGAAGTACACAGTGTGGTAAAGGATTAAAGTATCATGTTCAAAACGCTTCAAATTTTTTTAAAAAAACGACAACAAAAATTATCCTAAGAACACCAAATTTCCAGTGGTATTCATTTCAGAACATGGAAAACGAACGAAGCGTAAAGAAAGAAATCGAGAAGAAAAGAAATATCCGTTAAAACTGATCATATATTATCTCTTTACCTTATAAACATTAATCAAACTGACATCTGTGGGTTAACGGCAATTGTTATTATTAGTATTTATTTATTGTACTCCTATCCACTTACAATTACTAACTAATATGTATCACGACTGCGTTTGATGATAAAATGACAGTTGAATTATGTTTATACTAGAAATTCTTCGAGTGTTTTCCATATCATTCGTTTTAGGGTCATTTTTGAATCATTCTTTTTCCTGATGTTTCTGATATGCATATCGTCGCCATACAGCATTCTTATGACAGTAGTTTTTTCTCTGAAGTTCTTTGGATAAGATTACTTTAATTATAACCCGTCTGAAACGTGTTTCCTTTTTCTAAGGAGCTATTGGTCAAGTTTCCTTTAAAAAATCTGATTAAAAATAAATTTAGAATTTCGTATTTTTTTATCTTAACTTCCGAAGTTCACAGCAAAATCTATAGCACTTAATACATCTGAGCCAAAAAAAAAATCGCATACCTCAAAAGTTCGCTTAGAAGTTTATATGATAAATTTTTCAAAATATTTATTTACAGGAATCGAAATATTTGTATTTTATTAGGAATAATTAATGTTGTAACAGTATATATATATTCAATATCAAATGCTCTTTTGTATCTCTACTGCATGATTATAGATAAGGTAATTTAATTTATTTATATATATATCAGGATTTGAACAAAATAAAAAAAAAGCCCCACAGTGACACGAAAAAGTTTTGAAAACAAAATCAAAAAAGTATAACGTGTATCAAAAGATACACGTTATTCATTTTCCTGCTTATTTTTCTTCGCAATAATGACATTTCAACTTTAGAAAAACAGTACAGAGTACGTCAATCCGAAACAATATTAAAAAATTTCAACGTGAAAATGATTATTATACAGCAAGCAAAATATACGAGACAAATAAACAAGACAGTGCCGAAAATAATAATCGAAATCATTCAGTTAAAGGTTATGACATCTCCTGCGCTCTGCACCGTCAGTCAATGAAATTGCAACAATGCATGTTGGGAAGGCTCCGGAGAAAGTCTCGCGTGAGAATGCTCGCTAGAGAAAAATATCTATGAACTGACCAGGGAAAAATTGATTAAAAAAACAGAAAAAGATACTTTAACCGTTCTTGTTTTAAATCCGACAGAAATGTTCCAGTTATATGCTGAAGAAAATGAAAATGATAGCGTTAATAGAACGTCGGATGCTAGAATTTTAAGAAATCTGAATTAAAAATTAAAATAAAAGTGACTATTTTTCAAAAATTTCTCAAAATTCAGTAAATTACGTTAGACGTACGAAACAAACTTAATTAGAACGGAAATTGTTTGCTCTTTCCGATGGTGTATCTATTTTTTCCGTACATGGTACGGAAATCATGCTATTGAGAAATTAGTATGAAAAATCTTCCAAAGCAACACAAAACATTAAATAAAAAATTTTCTAGATTAAATTTTAAAATTCCGGCGTCGCGGTGCATTCAGTCACCATTACGACTACCTGAGTGCCAAATTTCATGGCTATAAGTGCAATAGATTCGTCTGGACATCGCGGACATACACACGCACACAAACATTGCCTTTTATAAGTATAGATATATATTGTGAGAACAAAATTTAAATATTACGACCGTATAAAAACGCTTGGCATTTAAATAAATAAAACTAAAATTTCAGAAAAATATGAAAATATGTTATTACACATGATACAAATTTAGTCAGTCAGAAGAAAAAAATTTTTAATCCACGGCCGAATGAAAAAATTATACCTGTCATATTTTGCCTTTAGATTTTCAGATTTTCGCACTGAAATTTTATCTTTGATAGATATAATGACAGACCATTAAATTACATCACATACAGTTAATACATTAACTTTTATATTTATTACACAAGCAATATTTATAAATTGAACTTAAATTGTTCAAATTAAGCCCGTTATAACACATGGATTTCTTACAGGATTTTCTTTTACTTTATTTTTCTCTATCTAGTTAGCGAGAAAATAACAAGCCTTGAATATTATGTTGAAATCAAAAACATGCAAATAATGGTATCCTCCCTCAAAAGAAAGAATTTTCTGAAGACGTAATTTCGTTAGTACACCAGCTATTGAAAATCGAATTTTTTCACTATCAAAAAACGAATTTCAAGACTTTGAAAACACATCATAATTGTAAGGAGTTAATTGACTTTTGGGAATTTACTGTCCCTTTTAGAGCTATAATTTTCAAACACTGAACAAATATTAGACGAATCGGATGCTTTTGTGAAATAAAAAAATTGTTTTCACACTACAACACTCTCGCTGTCCAGTCTTCACAATTTTTTTCGGAAATTAAGATTCAGAGCCACCGTCTTATCATTCATTATCAAGAATACGTATTATCGAATTCATAAGATATTCTTGTTAGTTTAAACTTAGAAAACCTTATTTTCTAACCATCGTGGACCGCTACGGCGCTCGCATAATAGGAAATATATAGCTGTAAGCCTCCACCGTTTTGCTCCCATACTTAATCTTTAACCTCAAATAGACTTTTTGGTAACTGTTTTAGATATTTCCATTTCTTTTGCATTAAGCCGATCACTTATTCCTTTGTTAAGACAAAAGATTGAATCTGTCCTTTTTAAAGTTCAAGTAGTTTATTCACTTTTGGCAATATTATAGAAGTCACGAATATCTCAAAAGAAAATGACAAAAACTTTGACGTACTTCAATGATCGTAATCAGTAATAATTTTAAGTATAATAATAACTTTATATTTATAGGGTTTCTCATGAAGTTTCTACACGAACTAAAATAGCATTATTTTAATAATTGTTTTATTTTCATAATAAAAAGCCGACATGCATTTTGATCACGTTTTTATTCACATTTCGCCCTAATGATATCATTAAAACGCAAATTTTATCTCCTGATTTAAAGTTGTCAAGAATCACAAATTTTTTTACCGGCCTTAAAGTTTTTACACGTAAGGTTGCGAAAGTTTCAACAGTATGAGCTTCACACAGATTTTCACATGCTTTTATTAACATTAAAAATACTGAGTTTAAAAAAAATTATTTGTAGTTACTAAGTGAATATTTAGTCATTAATTAATGCCTCATTTGTTTACGTCTTTCTTACCTAAATGTAAACTTGAAGTCACGAGTGGCAAAAGTTTTAGAAAGTCTACCCTAGTGTTTTGAAAATTCTTTATCTCTTAAAGTTTGAATTTAAATTCCACTTTCTTCATTACAGTCTCTACACCTTTCAAAATTGATTTCTGCTTCTCAAAGCAATAAAAAAAATTTTTAGAATAAAGATTTTTCTGCGAGGTTTTTTTTTGCACTCATTCTTTCTTTTTTAGAAGTATACGCAATATCCATGTATTGTAGAATACTATCATCCATATCTAATTCATATCACTAGAGTTGCCACACAGTATAAGTCGAGACAAACAATCCAATTTTCTTCTAGACATAACAATTACATAGAGCAGGTTCTCCACTTAAAAAAAAACAACTTTTTTACAAAATGACGTAAGCGAAATTGTAAAATAGTTGTTTTCAAATAGCAGGTTAAAGAAAAGGCAACAATGCATTGGTGTAGCACATGCTATTGCATCGTGACGCGCTAGGAGAATGCAATACCTACAGAAGCCGATTGAAATTAAATTGAAACTCACGCTACCATTACGAAAAACATAATTTAACTTTTTAGATTAAAGCATCTTGCGTGAACCGAGATTCATTTCCTGCGTAGGTAAGTCTCGCAGTATCCAGAATGGATTTTCAAGCTCTCAGACACCGGAAATTGCTTGGGAAACCTCAGATGAGCAAGATCTGAATAAAAGAGGAGAATGTTATGTCAATTAAATGTCCTTTCCACACACGATTTACCGCACTCAACCGGTACCTTATTTGCGCCTTATTTATTTACGCACATAAAGCAACAGAAGGTTTCATTTGCTTTGCAAGATGAATGTTTCGGGTTAAAGTGGTAGAGCAACTCCATCTGGGGACGGACCTCGCGAATTCGAACTGGGTCAGGAGGGCACTTGGCACATCAAAAGTGGATTGCAGCAGCGTCAAATATGGAATATGTCCTTAAAATACGAGTAGAAATACAGTAGAGTCTCACTACAACGAAGTCTCTCTACAACGAATTTCTCCCTATAACGAAATTTTTAATCGGAATGTTAAATAACATTCAAAATATACTCCATATAACGAAGTGGTTGTCTCCCTATAACGAATTTTTTCAGAGGTTTATCTTTTCGATTTTTGTCATTTTTGAAGAAAGTTGATAGTTTCTGGGCAACCAATTCGCTCACACGTGCCTGTTTTCTGGAATCACTCACTTTTAAAATGTGAAAATTTTTCTGAAAATTTAACATCACGAAATGCAAAGCAATGTAAAATAACGGAATTTTTCAAGTAAAATAAACGTAAGCACATACTATTCTCTAAATTGGTGAATTGTCTTAACTTTTGAGCATTTTATTTATACAATAAAAATTAGTATAATTTTAACAAATTTATAAAATATATTACTTAATTTTTAATTGAAAATCATAATTAAATACATTTGAACTTATCGCACCTATTGAAAAGTTTGGAACATTTACTTAAATAACTGCAAAAATCTCTAATCTCCTTATAACGAAATTTTCTCTATAACGAATTTTTCAATTGGAACCAAGTGATTTCGTTATAGGGAGACTCCACTGTAGTAAGACTTACAGACATGTAGCAAAATATTGCACTGCTTGAGATATCTTCATGACATATTCGATTTCGACAAAATTCAGTATATATAACAAAGGCTTGTTTATTTTTTAGAGTATCTCTTTTATAAAAGCAAAATCTTTACGACGAGCCTTTTTTGCCTCCCTTCATCCCTTCTACTCCTCACTGTGAGAGTACCATTTTTAATGACAATAAATCCATATCAAGGTCAAACATTAAATACTTTTTTGGGGAAAAAAGTAATTATTTTGCCTCACATAAAACCTACCGTATCGTTAAATCGATGTAAAGCGGAAAGTTGCATAAACGTTTAGTATTTTTAGTTCAGTTCAGTTACACAAGAGAAGAAAAATGAATTAGAAATATTTTATTCACCGAAGCATTTGATTAAACACAATAAATTTCAATTTAAAAATGAACTGACGAGAAAAAATTCCAATTTTTACTTCTTTGGAAAACGTTGACGAGTCGTCCGAATGGAATTGGTAGAAATAAATAACAGTGTATTGATATTGGGAATATTCCTTGATTTCGTATTCGTTTTTAATAGAACCCTAAAGTTGTTCATAAGTGAAAATAGCAATCATTAGAGTACCATTTACCACCATTATTTACCCTTGCTTCAGTACCAGCATTATACACTGTAACACTTGACAAACTGAAAACCAGGCCGGATGGGGAGCGAAGCCCCCAACAACGAAGAATATTTTGCTGATATTTTAGAAAAACTTTTCTGTGTCGTGACACTATTGCAGCCCACGAGCGACAATTTAGAAAAAAAATTGGACACAGCTTTAACGTAACTCCGATACGAACGAATATAGCCGATGTTATAATGATAATGTGTTAACTCTTTCAATACTGAAGCGTCCGAAACGCCCGTTCAACCAAAGTACGGCGATCGTCCGAACCCCTCGAGTTTCCCTGCTCCACTGCCCTTCGTTAAGTGTGATTGACTGGATACCCGAAGTGCATGCATTGTTCTTTGGAGTGGCATAGACTTAAGGAAGGAAGAGGCAAACCTATTTTCTTATACAAATCGTCCATTGGCTAAGCAGAGTCCTCTTTTGAATATGAAACCCTTAAAAGAATAAAAATTTGGGGGGGAGGGATAGGGAATTTCTCTTACCTTCGGAATAGGAACTCGGGCGTTTCAGTTTTTTGAGGTCCCAGAATTCCAAGGCTCTTAGGACTCAAAGGGTTAAATCACTAGAGCTATCTTTTATAAAAGATCATTTATTAATTAAAAACTTAACACTAAACAAAGACTAATAAACATTAACGAACATTCATAAATCGCAGCAAATAACAACATCTTTTAAAACTCTAGAAGAAGAAGAAGTTGTAGTATTTACAAATCAGTTGTAGCGTTGCTTAACCGGAAAAGAAATCGGCAAGCTCGCACAGCATGATAGCACAGCCGAATAGATAGTGATAATCGCCACACGAATATACGCTAACATTTTAAATTTTTTCGACACACTCCGCACACTGAAAAGTAACTTAACACTCTTTCAATTAATCAATATTTTTATTTGTTTACAAAACGCAGCTCAAAATGTTGGTACACATTTCAGCAATTATGAACCTGTTTTTCATGATTGTTTATTTATAAATAGGGGAAACCAGGGATACTTTACCCCTAGGGATACTTGACCCTACATGATTTTCTCAACTTGTGAGATAATTGGTAATTTTTGTGTGCCATTTTTATTTGACCTTTGGTCATATGGTCTATTGGAGGGGTTTTTCATTCCAACTGAAAAGCCATCGTAATGGTGTGTAGGTAAATATATTTTGGGGATTACAAAAGTAAATTTTCACTTTTTCATTCCTCAGTGGATAGGAAGTTTACAATTGACTATATGATGAATTAAAATATTTCTAAGTTTTAAGCATACTTCTAGCTTTAATTTGATATACTATATTATGCAGAATCATAATTCTAAGTGGTTTAATTTTTAGATTATTTAGAAAAAGTCAAGTTAGGGATACTTGACCGTAAAAAGTTTGGGATACTTGACCTTAAAAAGTTTGGGATACTTGACCCTATCAAAAGCTATTGCAGCTCCGATATCGTAGCCGACCGAAGCACATTTTGTGGTTGGGATCAGTTTGCTGGTGAGTGGAGTTTGTTGGCCAAATGACAACTCAAATATGGAGAATAATTACTTAAAAATTGTTTGCTAGTAATTATATACTGAAAAAAATTTCTTTTTAATATGATAATTTCATATAATGCAAATAATTATTTTAGTAAGAATTTTAAAAAGAATTGAAAGTTAATCAATCTATTTTTTCCTCGCCTGAAAGAAAGTTTTATTTATTTATTTATTATTTGAATAAAAATCTTTTGCTCGAACTATTTGTCAACGTTTGGTTTTATTTAACGTTTCGCCATTTCTATTGAGTTTGTCTTTCTTTCTTGATTTGAATTTTCTCTTGAAATATATTTTTATTCTTTTGCTTTTAATTTTCTTTAAATATTAGAAGAACCGAGTAAGTCTATTAAGCTTCTCTATTTTTAGATCCCTTTTTTCATTTTGATGCTATTCTTTTTTTTTCTAATTTTTCAAAACCGGCATTTCTTTAACGCGCTAACGACGCTGCTAGATTCCCAATTCCATTGCTATAATTTTAATCATTTAATTAAATCAATATTTTAATTCTTTATTAAATTTTGAACTAATTTAGTTTAATACAGTTTAATGTAATCGCGGTTAATGTTATTATTAGCTTTATATTATCAAAAGCATCTGGTCCCGAACCAACGTATTCAAATGTACACAAAATTATTCGTTTAATGTGATCACTATATCGTTTAATGTTATCAGTTTTGAAGTAGAGAATTGAACGATCCCTCATTTTCAACCAGCGTTAACGATTGATTCTCAATCGACTTGTAAGGAAACATCTGGGGGCCACTTTCCCCCACATATCCCAAGAATTTCGGGGTTTATTTTTCATGACCTCTCTTTGAAGGTCGTCCATTTAGCGGGCAGGGACGTGATCGTGGGTAATTGTCATTGAACCTCCTGAAGGTATGAAAAAGGAAGAGTATGAAGAATGGATGTCCATTGACGAGGACATTCTAGTTGCTGCCACACTAGCAAACTTGGAAATTTGCCAAGCTGTTTGTGAGCAATAAAAATTGATGATTCCGACGGGGGCGAATGTGTTGAAGAAAACCCTCCAACGAACGTCGAAATGAGGCAAAACCTTGATATTTTGAAATGCGGCGTGCAGCATCGTTCAACAATTTTTAAAAAAACAATACGAGTATGAACAATATAAATGAAATGTTAAGGAATAATTGCTGTCAAGCAACAATAAATTACTTTTTTATTGTTATTTTTGAAATAAATTATAGATAGCCCCTGATGTAAGTGTTTTTTTTTTATTATTATTTTTCCCTTTTTGTTTCTTTTCCCTTGATGTGATAAAAATATAGTTGATTTTACCCAATTCGGTTATTGTTATCAATCGGTTAATGTTATCAAAATTCTTAAGTCCCGAAGTGATGACATTAAGCGGAGTCTACGGCAACTAGATTTAATTTTAATGACTAGACTAATTTAATTTATTAACTAGATTTTATTAATAATAACTACATTTTATAGATTTCGTATTATTTTTTTATTAGTTTCATTAATATTTTTCGATAATAAACACCTTTTGTAATTCAGTAGTATTAACCTAATATCTGAATTTCGCTTACATACAAATTATCAAAAGAATTTAAATACTCTTTGCATGTAGGGTCAAGTATCCCTGGCTTAGGGTGAAATATCCCTACGGTTAGGGATACTTGACCCTAGACGATTTCATGAAATATATTTATTTTATGATTAAATGAGATATCAGTTCAGCATAAGTACACTTATCCTTCTTAAAAACAAATCTTTTTATGATGATAAAAATTCAAATATTCGAGAAATATAAGAAAAAGTAAAAGTAGGGCCAAGTATCCCTAGTTTCTCCTATAAAATCCTTCTTTTCCAATTATCTTAGAGCACTTTATATGAAGAAAATTTATTGTATTTTAATTAATGTTAAATGTATTTATCTGCTTCTACATACCAATTTGGTTATAAAATTTTTCCATTTCAAACTGGAAACTGAAGTACAAAATTTACAGAAGACATTTGTTTGTCCAGAGCAGTAAAAATCAAATTTAATTCTCAAATACAAGCAGGGAAAAAAAGAATTTCTTAATAAACATTACTATTTTTTTAGGTGTACGTTAAAATAGAGATTCTTAAACCTTTTCATATGAAATATTTTTCATAGACACCAGATGCATACATACATACTAAAAACAAACAGTGTCAATGATAATGCATAGATGAAAATTGATTTAATACATTCTTTAGGAAATTTTACCGAAGAGACTGAAGTCGAAACATCTTTCTATATTGTTTTTGCGCCCCAATTTTGAAAAATAGGATTTAAGCATGTGATTTTTGAATTTTCACGACACCAAATATTTTCTAAGCCACCCATAGTTTAAGAATCGATGTATCAAGAGAAAAATATCAAGAAAGAAGATAAATATATTGCTATTAAATGTAACAAGATTTGGCTTGGTTTGTTTTGTGGCACAAGAGCCTGTTTGTAGGCTAAGTTGCGCCAAACAGAATAAAATTCCTGTACAATTGAAAATTGAATTAAAACGAATCAGTTAAGTCAGAAAAGCCATGGTAAAAATTCGAGCTTAAACAAGTAGTTGTAAATGTAACAAGAAGTAGACAGATTATATGCTAACCTTTATCAATTTGTGTCATAACATTTTTGTTCAGCAAGTTGAGAAAGCAAACAGCTTTGGGCATACTTTCAAATTGAAACGGTTTGACACAGGGAAAGCAAAATCTGTTTTATCTGATAAACTAAGTAACAGGTATGCTAAGTAACAGATGCCCCAGGTACCAGTCTTAGGGGATGCCATGGAAACCAAAGGTTAGTGCGTTTATGTCACGTTTTAAAGAAAAATATGAAGAGAGAGAGAAAAAATAATACCATGCCAAGGGCGCCGCTTACATTTGCAAAGCCATGGATACTAACTAGGGCGAAAAAAAATCCTATTATGGCCCAGACACCACTTACCCTCGCGACACCACAGAAACATAATAACGTAAAAAGCAGTGTTTGCGACACAAATTGAAATTTCAAATGCATTTGCGCACACTTTCAAAAAAGCACAATTTGATATACATGATATATACATAACAACGTAACAATAAGATTTAAATCAATTAATCACTAACTTTCTTTAAAAAGAGTCACGTTTCTGTGACATGAATCATATTCACATTATACAGTCTAGCCTATCCTTAAAATGTTTCTTAAACTACGCGTTTGACGTCCCAGACTTCGGGTAACACTTTTTGAGATTTATGTAGCGAGTTGAAGCTCTAGAAAAACAAGAAAGTGTAGATCTGTAAACAAAATAAGAGGCTCAACTAAGACAAAAAGGACCTTGATTTAGGTCGATGTCTCTGGAGATCAGACAAAGATATACATACAAAAATCAAGGTGCTCCCACGCTACGAAGATGGCCCCGCCCCTTAAATGTGGACCACAAACAATCCTTCGAAGCGGTACAACCTTGAAAAGTCATAAGGAAGTCAGACTGGACTCGTGTTGATAGCGATAAAACCCTTAGGCAATTCCTGTCCCCTAGGCTACGTCCGACCTCGTAACACTTGCAAGAGCCTACATACGTCGAAGGTCAGCTCGCAGGATATTACTGTCGTCACTTGGCTGCCAAGCAAGTAGCTAAAGGTAGACATTATTGGTCCTAAAAAAATAAATCAGTCAATTTTTTTTAATAATTTGATTTTAAATGGAGCGGCAGTTATCAACAGGCGTAGTGCGTACGTTGATTTGAATGACAGACGGAACACACATTGAGATAAGCTAAAGAAAAAAGAAAAAGGCTCCGATCCGCGATTCTTCAAGGTGTACTTTTTTATGCCTAATTGCTAGTCTCATACATAAGTATGGGTCATTTAAGACTTGCATCGCTGAATAGGAGGGAAATAGCGCGAAAAAACGTTTCATTTGGAAAGATCTGGACTAAAAAACTGGGTATCTAAAACTATTTATTATTGCTTTCTTCCTTTTTTAAAATTATTGACGCACCGCAGTTAACAAAATTGGTAAGTGGAGAAAGTTGGGTTCGACCTGCAGTGTTTACTCAATGCCTGTCATCGCCGGTAACATGACATTTTTAAGTCAGTCTAGCCAATGCGTGAACGGGTGGGCACAGCATCTCCGAAAGGGGCGCTCTGGTCCCCCGGACCTCCCCCCCCCTGGCGCCACTCCTGTACTCCCCATATACGCGGATAAATGTTAAGAATATATTAACCTTCCAGCGGGCGCGCCTGCACAAATTTTATGACAAATCGTGCATCGTATTACATAAATATATCGTGCTGTTTTACAAAAATAAATACAGCTTTCATGTATGTTATCTGTATTTATTAGCTTAAAAGTAAACAAAGATTTTATAAATAAAAATTGCGCTTAAATTTATAAAAGAACGATATAAATATGTAATACGATACACAATGCAAGTATCTTTTGAAAACGCGCGCCCGCTGGAAGGTTAACACATTCGCTACGACTAGATTCCCAGGATGCTCTTTGTTGCCTTTCTCGGAGACGGTGAGCGTCGCGGCACGCTCCCCTTTCCTCCTACCAGGTACGGCGAGCGTGCCAGGATGCTCTCGGTTAGGCAAACTCATATGTTAAATTAAAAAGAAGGCTGTCCAGAAGAAGACTTAGCAGAAAATAAGCCGAGGTTGAAATCTAGAAGTTGGTACACACTCTAAAAACGCTGCCAAATCGCCGAAGCAATAACTTAACCGTTGCATTTCGTTGACGCCAATTCGCCAAAGGTAATGAATGTAATACTTGCATTAGCTTTGGCGACTTGGCACCATTTTAAGAGCGTGTACCAACTTCTAGATTTCAACCTAAGCCGATTATTGCGAAATACAGCCAATATGGAGTCCGTAGCGGATGCATTAATCTGTCTATTTAATAAGTGAAACAATCATTCTTTACGGTACCATCAATACATGGAATGAACTCATCAACTTTACTCCTTTTCAAAAAAGACAAAAAAGGTGCGGAGGAGGCAGGAACAGATTGGTCAAGGTCAGAAGTCTTATTATAAATGTGGTGCTTCAAGACATTTTTACTCAACTTGGTATAGTATGCAAGAGTTTAAAGTAATAAAAGCCAAACTGAGATATTTTGTGCCCAACATGGCAAGAAACCTACTATATTTTAAAATACAAAAAATTACGAAACAATCGTAGTTACAATTAAAAACAAAATGAAAACTGAAAATCACAATGAAATCATGGCAAACTGGTTTATTGATAAGTTTATAGGGACTCAATAATCATTTCGGACCAGCTCTCGAAGGATGAAACACAAAACAGGGGGAAGAAACTACGTTATACCAACTAAAAATATTTTGTAAATGGTTTCTCTGAATATCCTACGGAGAATGACGATAACGACCCTTGCTCTGAAATCCTAAAAGGGCAAAAGAATCCCGCATCTCACATTTTTTTTAAAAAAAGTTGTGTGGCAGTTGCGCTCGGTCACATTTGCGCACATCATTAATTAGTGGTATTTGCGCTCATACTGTAGTTTTACTGGAACTTAATTACTTTTGAAAATAAAGAATGCATATTGTGTGGAATGTATAAGTGAGAGTCACTCTTTTAAAAATGCGAGGAGAATCTTGAAAGTTTTATTACTTGATATGAATTCTATTCGGTGTGATATATGATAAACAATATTTTGAAAGTGATATAAATAAGAAATTTTAATGTTTGAACTTTTTCTGTACATTCATTGCAACTTTTTATAAATTAGTTATTAAAATATTTCAGATTTTCGCATGAAGTAAATATTATGGGAATCATTAAAGATTTTTTATCAATATTATTTTCACCAACATTTGGGTTGATTGGGAAATTTCGATAAAAGCCAAGCCGCACCAAATCATATAAATATCGATAAAGTTTACAATGCTGCAACCCTTCCAACGCTTGAGCGCAAACAGCACTACTTAATGAATGTGAGTAAATGCGACCGAGCGCAGCTGGAACTATCCCAAAGTAAAACCAACAAAATAAAAATATATTAATCGCATCACATTGGTACCTTCTTATTTCTGTAATTTCCCCTTCTCATCTACAGAATTGCCCTTGTCCTGTAGCTATTATTCCACTCATCGCTGAAAAGGTGAAAAAAAAATCTAATTGAACAAAATGGCAAATACAGGAAACTATCTAGGAAAATGATTTCCTCCTGTAAGGAAATTACACGCCTGTGCAAAATAGCATATAATCTTTAAATTAAGAGAAGACGAAAGATAAAAAATAACCATTAAAAACGTGATTTTGGTGAAAAAACGAAAAAGTACTTTCCACTGTTTTTCATATCATTGGCAGGAGTGGCGCTAGTGTCTGTCCGACGGGGGGCACAGTCTCCCCGACAGGGGGAACACGACTTGCTGTACGGGGGGAAAGTGTAATAAAATTGGTCTCAAATTTTCGCCAGATCTTATATATCTACTTTGCGTGAACGGGATACAAAAATGTTTCCCGATGGGGGGGGGCACAGCATCCCCGACAGGAGCGCCCTGGCCCCCCGGTTCACCCCATACGCGCCACTCCTGATCATTGGAGAACAAGATCTGCGGTCCTTCTTGACAGCTTGTGAGATTCTTTTTTTCTCCTTCACACATACGGGGTTACAATAGGACAGAAGAGTAAAACTATCTATAGGAAGTGATAAAAATATAAATTAAAATGTAAAAATTATAAATAAGAAACAGAAGATTTAAACAAAAAACGATGACAATACACCTTTTTGCGTGCTCAACGCAACAGCATCAAGTGATTGTATCAACAAAAGAATTACAACAATTAATACGTAAAACACATAAAATAGATAAAACACATAAAATAGATAAAACACATAAAATAGAATAGAGAATGTAAAAGAGATTATTCAAAATGGAAGGAATGGAAAAGAACTCGAATGACCAACTTCTTCGAAGACCACTAGCCATAGGAGTTCTAAAATGGACAAAGTTTTCTGTCAAGGGTAGGATTATAAATCAAAAGTATACCCTTTGTGGCCTGAATTTTGTTGTTTGATTGTTTGTTTAATTAAGTTTTAATTAATTGTTACTTATTAATTTATAGTTAATATCTTTGGTAAATTTTGATAATTATAACTGTTATCTATAGGAAGATTAGATTCCTAACGATTTCGGGCACAGCATCTGTACCAGGCTGTATGCACAGAAAAAAAACTCCACTAGTTCAGCATCTGTACCGCTCGCAAATAAAATATCAGAAAGAATAAAACGCCAGAAGTTCAAATGAGATAAGAGAAAGAATGAACTTCTTTTACTAAACAAATTTAAAGAAAGAGGAGTGTTATTCATGTTTCCCTCGGTAAAAGAGGAAAAAAGCAAAAGAGGTCGACTTCTATATTCAGGACCGTTAAGGAAAATAAACCAGTGGGAGTGGTCTCCCCTAAACTTTCTCGTATACTTCGCAAAAGGGTGTCACTTTCCCTCTAACTAGGGTTGTCACACGTCCCGTATCGACGGGACTGTCGCCATATTTCACTACTCAGTCCCGTATTATTATTTGTCCCGTTTTTTTTTCGCAAACTCCGCGTCATTATAATTTTAAAATGACTTGCGCCCAATTTTATAATTATGTGAAAGAAGAAAACGTTATAATTAAGAAAGTTAAATCAGCTTTAAAGTATGACTGTGTTAAAAAGGATTAGCCTCGCTTCTTTTTTGATTATTCTACGGTGATCATTTTATAAGATTGCTAAAACTTTATTGATTTTTTATCAGAGTACAATCAGCTATTACGTACCCACTTTTTTCATGTTCTATTTATTTAGCATCTAAACGTCCCGTATCACTGCTTGGCAATAATGGCAACCCTTTCTCTCCGCGCGTGGATAAAAAATTCGAACCTACTGTATCCCAGAATGCAATGATTATCCTCGAGTTTCTTATGGCGCGCGTTATAAGTTGAAAGGAGGGTATAAGTAGTAGCGCGTGTTTCGAAGGTCACGAAGGCGCGTGTTCAGAAGTATGCGATTATACAGACCGACAGACAGTCGACCCTTTGACGGATTTGGTCCAAAATTTGATACGGACATACATTCCTGTTGATAAAACTGTGATCCTAAATTTTATCCATCTAGCTATTTAAGTTTTTGAGTTATCGTGTTCCAGTGGCGAATCCAGGATTCGCCACTGGAAGGGGAGGGGTCTGGGGGGTGGGGGAGGTGAGGTCATAAAAATTTTGTATCGTCGTGACGAATGTCAAACCTCAAGGCTAAAGTAAACCAAAACTCTTTAATTTTGCAGACTTTACTCACCTGACAATAAGAATCATAAAGAACAATACAATACTTTCTATAATTTAATAAAAATTACAATGAAATAACTAGCCAAAAAATGTCTTCGACCGCGTCAGAGCTACAAGTACAAGTGGAATGACTACAAAAATAGGAAAATTTTCGAGCCTGTCCAAGCCAGAAAGCAATGTTGAAACGTTTTTATTATTTTTTTAAGAGGGAAATTAAGAAAAAACAGTTTTAATGATTTTAAATAATATCAAGAATTCTGGCTTGGCTCTGGGGGGGGGCTGTAGCCAGATAGCCCCCCCCCCGGATTCGCCACTGTCGTGTTCACATGAAAGTGGACAGACAGACTTCCCGTAGACGGAGTTTGTCCAAAATTTGATAGAAACCCACAAACCATGTGTAAAGATAACATACCAAATTCCATCCATGTAGCTTTAATAGTTTTCGAGTTATCGTATTCACAGACAGACATAATTCCAAAATTGTGTTTTTCGGATTCAGGGAGGTCTAAAACGTGGAAATTCGTCAAAATCTCGAGTTCCAGTTTTTTGACGATTACAATATTTTCTCTTTGTATACTTCGTATACGAGAAAGTAAAAAGATGGGCATAATATTGGTTTTTCCAGATCTAAATGAGGAGCGCTCGGGTCTGATGATCTGCTGCTATCAGTGCTTTATCCCGTTTCAAAATTCGACGAACCATTAAAAATTGAATAAAGCTTGAAGCAGATAAGCAGTGCCTATTTCAGAAGAATTCTGATTAATACTTTGCTGACAGGTACCGCGTATAATGTGCGCCACAGTTTACCGATCTCTAGATTGATGTGTAGGAAATCCAGTTAAGAAAAAAGATAGCGACAAAGTGTGTATATTATCATCCATTCAAACCCCTAATCTTATTACACTATAAAAAATAAAGTTTTATATAATTAAATAAGCAAAGTGTTGGAAAAAATGGGATAGCATATAAAGTGCACCAACCTGATCTGAGTGTTCTAAAAAGTTACCTGTCCCCAAAGGGTTAAGCGAAATAGCAGATTTTCCAAAATTATTTTATAAGATAATTTTTCGGCATGAATTAGTAATATTCTAACAAATATACCACTAAAAAGTAAACTATTGTCAGAAAATTGGCCAAAAATTTATATTTAATTGATAGGTAATTATTGGATGTCAAAGTAGTCGCATGTCAAAGTAAAATTATGGTACTCATAAGAAATAAATTATCAAATGAAAAATGGATAAGCGAAAGACTGAACAAAACCATCTTATTGAACTAAATATCTCTTGGCAATACAGAACCCTCAAACAAAGAAGTATCTGTAAGAAAATGAGTATGGTTAATAAAAAATTCCCCTTAACAAAAGGTTGAAAATGGTCCAAATGAGTGCAAATAAGTGATTAACATGGTAAATATAACTAAAAATATTTATTAACGTGATTAACTATTTCGATTATTTTGCAAGTTTGTTTCCTTCTAGACATTTTCCGGTACACCACTTTCGTACAAATACGAAATGTACGTTTCAAGCTTGTAGTGATTCCATTATATTTTTCAGGGTTGTACCATGATATTTTTTAAGATCATTCTTAGGGGTCTATTCTGGTACCCCCGGTTGGGTTGGGAGTTGGGGTTGGTTGCGGGTTTTTAGAGCGGAACCCAACCCAACCGGGGTACCAGAATAGACCCCTTAATCTTCCAGCAGGCGCGCGTATGTAGGAGATACTTATATCGTGCATCGTATTACATATTTATATCGTGTATTTTCACAAAAATCAATGCAACTTTTACTTATATAATCTGTATTTATTAGCTCCATTCTAAACACAGATTATATAAATAAAAACTGCATTTAAATTTATAAAAGAATGATATAAATATGTAATACGATGCACAATATAAGTATCTCCTACATACGCTCGCCTGCTGTAAGGTTAAATAAAGTATAGAGCCTATAATTAATTCCTTTGCTATGAGAAAGCAATAACTCCATATATTTATTTCTACGGTTTCTAACAATTTCTGTAAAAGCCCATTCTTAATTCATAAAACTTAAAATTACGAATTAAATGATTAGTTGGGTACTTTTGGTATTGCAACTAACAGAAACGTTTTACTTCGCTATCGTGCGAACTTATCCGTCAAATAAATGAAAACGGGACACTTATTTTGAAATGAAAGCAGATGTTTTATATATGGACGAGTTTTCTGATTTGTTTATTTTGGTTTCACAGAACTTCCGTGGTGAGAGTCCACTTCCGTTTTCCATTAACCCTCAAATTTAAGCGATCGCCAAATCCAATTGGATTCCATATCAAGCGCCCAAATTCAAATCAGTTCTTTCTTGAGTACGCAAAGCGCCAAAAAGAGCGATGAAGAATAATTATGGCAACCTTCCCACAAAATTAAAATCTTATTTTAAGTAAACTTTGAGAGCTACAACAATAGGAACATGAAACTTAATATTTTCAAAGTATCTTTAAGCCATAATATTAGAAAACTCCACTTTAGACATTAATTAATATCTTCAAACAAAGTGCTGAAATTTTGAAGGTTCCTATTGATCTAACATTATCACCGGTAGTTGATGGGTAAGGCGGAAGTCTATTTGACCTCAAATAAACAAAACAGAAAATTCGTCCATTTCCGCAACGAATGCTGATGATGAAATGTGATATTTCATTCTAATTTTTCTTCCTTTCGTACGCCATTCACAAACCGTTGAAAAATTTATCGGCTAACTAACCGACTAATTTCTTATAATTTATTTAGTAAATCACCTACTTTAAATGCTTTGTTATTGATATTCAGATTCAAAGAATTATTCGCTGATTTACTTCAAAAATCATTTGGAATAATGACATCTGACAGAATGTTGTACAAAATAACTTTAAAAAATCTTCCATTAAAATTTTCGTATCAAAAAGTTGTTACACAGATAATATAAAAACTAAATGGTTCTAATCCAATAGCTTCATTATAAAATTTTATAACTGAAATCTCTTTATTTAGTTTTGTCTAAAGTGTAGATTAGTATTTACAACTTTTAATCGCATAACGCGCCATTAAATATTTCGCTGTTAGAATGTCTTCACTCAGCTGGATGATAAATGGATTTTCAAGACGAAAGCCGAATTATCTGAGCTTCATGTTTTAGCTTCTTCACTTTGTTTGACTTAGGGGGTCTATTCTGGTACCCCCGGTTGGGTTGGGAGACGTCACTTTTCCTGTTGTTAACGTTCGGAAAAAGTGACGTCTCCCAACCCAACCGAGGATACCAGAATAGACCTCTTAATGTGTATGTATTACTTCTCAGATTACTTGAATTTGAAAGAAATGCTGCGGAGAAATCAAACAATACTGTAATGAAAGTTTCATCTGTAAATAAGTAAATTCTGTTGTCCTCTGCAGTCAGACATTCATTTTGGGAATAACTTCAAGCCTCTGTTTTAATCAGCAGTGTTCATGTATTGAGAAAAGATGTTAGTTTTCTGACATGCGTTTCAAGAACGACGTATTACTAAATGTGAATCAAAACAAAGAGTTTGCAATCGATGATCCTTATCCGCTTACATTTCTTAAAGCTGAGATTTAGGCCATGTAGATGAAGGGGAAATTGATAACCCTTCAAAGACATAACCTCGGATTTTTTTACGGTTCCATTTGTTTATTTACAAATCACTCACTTTTAAAATGAGTAAGATTTCTTAAGTAAATAATCACACGCAACGCGCAATCAGACAACGATTGACAAAATTCCGCAATGCAGCTGGAAAAGATTGAGGAAAAAGATCATCAAAATCCCTTGCACTCCAAGGGCCTACTTAGATGCGTCAGAATCGATGTGGAAATGCAAAGGTTGACTGAAGACTAGGACTTCTTTAACTATTAGAAAAGACACGAAACGGACAAGAGCAGAATTTAAGGATCACGAAAGCTTCAACAGCACATATTTCCGTCGAGTTCCTTAATAAAAGTAAGGAAAATTAATTAAGAAAGTCATCGCGGTTTAAACTTGAATTATGACTAATGTGCCTAATAAAATGTTTCTATTCTTGCATAACAACCTGAATAGAGGATTATGACTCAAAGTGATTAAGTAAAAAATGTATCTTTGTATTCTTTTATGCTTTCTAAAAAGCATGTCAAAAAAATTATCAAATTTTTTTTAAAGTGCAGAGGATAATTTTAAGAAACCTAATTTTTCCATTTAAACTTTTTTAAGTGCATTTTTATCATACAATCATTAAGGTTTCGTTAAAGAAAGTTGTAAGTTTTTAAGGGTTTGTATGAAAGGAAGTTAAGGAAGGACGTTAAAGGAAGTTAAGGAAGGAAGTTAAAGGAAGTTTGTATTTATTCCTAAAACAAATGATATCATATTCAAAATAAGGTTTAATCTAAAAATTTTTCATTTTTTTTAGATAGGAAGTGTTCTTTTATATATTTTATGAGTAAATTTTTTTGAAAAAAAACCAAACTGCGCGAAAAGTTAAAACTAAACAATGAAAATAAAATATTGAATTTAAAAAAGTAAGTTAAATAAAATTCTAATAAACCATATAAAATTAATATAAATGCAATGTTAACTAATATGTTGATTTAAAATTAATGTTCCATGTTAAACTAATAGTTCAACGATAATTTTCTTCCCCATTCCGGTGGTAAATAACTCATGAATAGCTCACAGCTTAGTACCACCATGTAAAATTCTCCTCCCCCTTTTTTGTAAGATTTCAGATTGCATATATTTCTTCGAGACATAATGTTACATTCAAGTTTCAATATTTTCATCATTGGAGACAGCGGGAAAATCTTGCAGTGAAGTCAACGCCCTTATTTGACAAGAAATAGGCCTAAATCGGCAAACTTTAAACACTTTTTCTGTAAAAATTCCACTTTTTTGTACTGCGGCAGTCTTGTCCAAGAGAGTTGCATGTTTTCTCAACTGTTAGTGTATAATTAAACATTTTTGGCAGATTAATAAAACTTCTTTAATATTTCTATATTTCAATCATTATATCATATGACTAGCCCAGAAAGGACCAATTTGACTCTTTCGCGACTCCACCAACAAATCAATCAAGAGAATCTTCCAATCATATCACTTTCTAAGTTCCTTATATTGGTATCCTCACTACATTTTTCCTCAGTGTTTTTATTTACTTCCCAGAAAAAGTTCCTTGGGAAGGGAAGAAGCTATGACATCGTCCAGCGCGTGGTCTTCTTTTAATATTGACCATCGATCCAGCAAAACTTTTCCAAGGAAATGTTGTGAAAACGCAACTTTAAGGGTCAAGGAGATACTGCTAACGAACCTAAAGCACTGCAAATTGTGATACAAAACGAAGTGACTATAAGAAGAGAAGAAATTGCCAAACCAAATGAGCTTATTTAATAAACCTAACCACGAAGATTCTATGTCCAGTAGAATACTGAAAGTAAAAATTATTCGACAATTTGCACCATAATAGCCTTTTAAAATTTAGCAGATTAAAAAATATACCATTCAAATATTCATTATACTCAAAATTATAAAAATTTAATTAAAAATAAAGTTAGGAAAGTTCAATTAAAATTAAAATTTAGAAAGTTCCTTCTGTTCATCAATTCTAAACTGATTTCATCAAAAAAAACTTTTTTATTTTCTGTATTATGAAAGTTATTATTAATTTAAAGGAAGAATTAAGTCTAAAGAAAGTATTAAAATATTGCATAACTGAATTTCACAGAGTACAACAAACTTTTCTAGCAAGAGCAAATTGCTTGCTCGTCAAGGGTGAGTGCTAAAAGTTTTAAATGATGTTGGCTGTTGATGTGCTTTTATCCAGCCCTTTGGCGCGGAATATTTCCTGGGTTTTATTATCAGTTTAGTTCATTTGCTAAGTAAAATGTATTTGTCTCTTCTTGCAACTAATCGGAACAACATGAGCAATCTTATAACCCTTCTTCCTTACACACAAATGTAAGTTACAACTCATTTTTTATGATTTGTAACCTACACTTCGGTAGCTGGTAATCTGTGGTTACTTTAATCGAAACATGTCTTTATGAGTCTCATAACGTCTTTAACGTCTCATAATGGATCGGCATACCTAACTATAGAAATGCAGCAAGATCATGCATCGAATTACAGAGTTTTGAATTTTTAAATCTTTAAGTTAAAGTAGCTATTAATTTCAGACAAAAATCTCTTGGACACGCTTAAGTATCTCATGTGTTTTTTCTGCTCTTATAAGGATTGAAATTCCAATGTATATCCAATTCCAATGTTTATTTAAAGTCCTAATTAAATGTGGCATCTAATTAGGACTTTAAATAAATATGCAGTTCAAGGGTTATTAGGACTGAGTTTCTTCGAATTAGAGAGTATTTCTTGCAAGTGGACTTCATGTTACGGTTCCTAACAAGTTAGAGTCGCGATAGCTTTGTGGCAGTCTCAACTTTGTAATCAAATGGTTCAAGGTTAAGTATCGATTCCATCAAAGATCCACTGTGTATGGGCCTGCTATTTGACATTTTGAAAAAGGTGATATTGCTTTAGGCACCATTTCTTCACCCGATCACAGTTCACAGTTAGAAGGTACGTTCCCAACAGCTCCTATGAAGCGCAGAACATTGCGTCCATCAACAATCACAATCTACCAAAATTTAAAAATTTTCTATCTATCACTGTAAAATCAAAGTATTGTGGATGTAGATTTACACGCCTTCTTCAAGTAGCCTTTATATCTAAAATTAGTAAACGCTCCAAAGCAATAATTAATTCTATTTAAGTAATAACCCGCTTAAAATTTTCTATTATTCTCAAACCGAATTTTCGGCATTTCTTTTGACATTTTCATTATTCAACCATTCGTAAAGTTTGACAAGCACATAAACAGTTTTGCCAGTCTTTCCTTTTGATTTGCATGTAGATTTACACGCCTTCTTCAAGTAGCCTTTATATCTAAAATT
>BGPR01000001.1:5723830-5749470 GCA_013235015.1 Araneus ventricosus
ACACGGAGCACCATGTCGCCAGAAAATATTTACAATACTTTATTTTACATTATAATAAAATTCTGAATAGTTATGGCAAACTAAAAAAATATATCGCTAGCATCATTTCTAAAAATAAATAAATAAAATGAAATGAACTAAATTGCCTTTGATATCAAACATTTTGTTGGTATCATAATTATAATATGGAGAAGAATGTACAATATATACAACCGAACAACCCCCCATCAACAATTACGTTTCGCCACTGAAATCAACATTTAATTTTTGAATTACAGGTTTAACGTTCATTCCACATAATTCATTTCAAAGTAACCGCATGTTTTGAAAAATGAGCTCATTTCTTTCAATCTGTGTAGAACAAATAAACCTCACAGAAAATATAAAGAAACGATACGAATAATGATAAAAACCAGCGGAAGTGTTCTCCCCTAAACTTTCTCGTATACTTCTCCAAAAATGTGCCGTTTCCCCTTCCCCCACGTGGCTAAAAAATTTCGAACCTACTGTTACCCAGAATCCAATGACTATCAGAAGGTTTTTCATTATAGTGATTGAAAAATATCTAGCTAAAGAATCAAATTCAAAGAGATGCGTACCAATTTTCCGCTCTTACCGGCTCAAGGACAAACTGACGTAATTCGCTCCATAGCTTTCGCGTGCACAGAAGATTGCTTCCAGTACGCATGTGCGTGGAGATTACTTTTGAAAAGAATCCGTTAATTATACTGACCGAAAGACGGTCAACCCTTTGACGGATTTGGCCCAAAATTTTATACGGACCTACATTCATGATGATAAAACTGTGTACCAAATGTTATCCATCTAGCTATTCAAGTTTTTAAATTATAGAGTTCGCATGACCGCGGACAGAGAGACAGGCAGACTTCCCGCAGACGGATTTTCTTCAAAATTGGATAGAAACCTACAAATTATGTGTAAATATCACATACCGAATTTCATCCCCGTAGCTCTAACAGTTTTCGAGTTATCGTGTTCACAGACAGACACACAGACAGACATAATTCCAAAATTACGTTTTTCGGACTCAGGGAGATCTAAAACGTGGAGATTCATCAAAATCTCAAGTTCGAATTTTTTTTACGATTACAATACTTTCTTTTTGTATACTTCGTATACGAGAAAGTAAAAAAAAGATGAGTAGTAATGGTAGTAAGTAGTAGAAGAAGTTGATTTTAAATGTATGCTCTTTGAGGAGTTGCTTTATCTCAATTTATTCACAATTCAAGCAAAATTTGTACTAAAGATAGAAAAGATTATTTGGTTCATAAAAAAGATTAAAAGTCAAATGATTTACACCAAAATAAGAACAGATTTCAGTGCATCAGAATGGAATCCTTTTACGTGATGTCACAATAACGTAACAAACACAACTGCGCATATCATCGGTCAGCCCACTGGACGTTATCTTATGCTTTGCTGTGACACGATGCCCTTTTTACTTTCTCGTATACGAAGTATACAGAGAGAAAGTATTGTAATCGTCAAAAAATTCGAACTCGAGATTTTGACGAATCTCCACGTTTTAGACCTCCCTGAGTCCGAAAAACACAATTTTGGAATTATGTCTGTCTGTGTGTCTGTGAACACGATAACTCGAAAACTATTAGAGATACGGGGATGAAATTTGGTATGTGATCTTTACACATAATTTGAAGGTAGGTTTCTATCATATTTTGGACAAAATCCGTCTATGGGAAGGTCTGTCCGCATTCATGTGAACACTATAACTCAAAAACTTAAATAGCTAGATGAATAAAATTTAGCACACAGTTTTATCATCATGAGTGTAGGTCCGTATAAAATTTTGGGCCAAATCCGTCAAAGGGTTGACTGTCTGTCTGTATAATCGCATACTTCTGAACGCCATAACTCCTAAATACAACTGCTTAGATAAATGAAATTTGATATGTGATCTTCTAACCCTAATAGTAGATCTGTGTCCAATTTTCATTTTAATCGGTTAAAAAAAAGGCGTTCAAATTGCATATTAGATTTTCTTTATCTAACGAGGCCAAATTACGTATTGGCGCTACACGTGACCTTCGAAATCGCGCTACTACTAATACCCTCCTTTCGGGCGCCAAAAGAAACTTTTGGATAGACGTGGCATTCTGGATTAGAGAAGGTTCGCAATTTTTATTCTCGCGGGGGGGGGAGGGGAAATGACACCTCTTTGGTAAGTATACGAGAAAGTGTAGGGGAGACCACTCCCGCTGGTTCCTACTGGAAGGTGCGCAGTGGATTCCAAAATTAATTGGTAACTGCATTTGATGTGTATCACGTGAGCATGATTTGGTTCGATAGCTCCCTGAGTATAAAACTTCAAAGGTGTTTTTTTTTTTTTTTTTTTTTGCACTCGGCACACTCCTCTGTTGATTTGTGGTATGCCCTAAAGGCGACAGAAGAAAGACAAACCCAAATAGCCAGAAAAAAATTTATTACGCATACATTCGGCTGGGTGACGCAGCCGCAAGTGAAAAACATCAATTTATTTTTTCATCAGCACGCAGATTGCCATATCTATATGTTGTATATTGATTTAATAATATTTTCAGTATAACAAAACGACGTATGAAAGAAGTTTTGCGTCGTATAAACGAAACCAAGCATAACAATGAATACGAATGAATCGGGAATGTGATGAAACGGAGAAACGTATAAACGGTCTTTACTGTGATTCCCGAATTTGGATAAGCCCGATTTATTAAGGCATGATAATAAATAATATCTTCACGGTAGCATAACCATCTGAAACTACCTTTTTAACCTGCAGCTAACATCAAATAAAGCTCACTCAGCTGTTACTTTGTGTTGAAACTTACTTTTAATTTGCAAGCATCGCCTTGAATTGTGCACCAAGACTCAGAAAGTAATTGATTAGTGTTTGGATTTACGAAGGACATCTTCTGAATCACTTTAATTTGCATAGTCAAGCAAGCGTATGCTTCGGATATTGCTTTAAACTTAATACGCTTAGTATACTGCTTAAACAAGCATTGTCATGTAAGGATTAAATAAAAATGCTGCCTTCTCACAAGGCCATCGCTGCAGTTTCAACAATACCGCTTGTTACAAAAGTGTGTTTATAAGAAGCTATTATCCTTCAAGCAAAAAACAAATAAGGCGTGCCATCGCCAAAATAGTCACCCACAAAATTTCATTTTATAAATAACAATTAAAATTTACAATAACAATTATATTTCTAAAATTATATCATAAAAGATAATTATAGCAAATAGTGCCAATTTTTAGTAAACAATATTGAAGCGTAAGTTTAATGTGATTTCAATTAATTCTTCAAATTCGTGACCCGAACAATTAAGAATTCGTTTTTTAGTCTGTGTCCAAATGTGGAGCTATGAGACAGTCTATTATTCAAGTTTGAAAGAAATGTTATAAATCTCTTCACATTTTCAGAAGCTGAAACATAATTTCGATTATGTTCTCTTCGAAACCTGTGTAATCAGACGAGATGATCGAACACAAGGAGGCAGTCTTTCGGTCATATATCTTGATATGACCTCGAAATGGCAAACTGTCATGCTGACGAGATTTATTTCAGATTGCAATAACCTTTCATTACAGCATCTTTTCAAAGTATGTTTCTCATTAATACGGCATACTTAAAGGATCTTATAATAGATTGATGTCATTTTCTCGCATACGTCGTTGCTGTTTAGGTACTAAAGAATTATGGCAATTTAAGTACAGCATAGGCAATCAGATTAAATTATTTATTCCAATCTCATGGTAAAAGAAATTCAGGAAAACCTTCAGTAACAACGTTTTTGCTCTTCAAATCCAACTGGTTAATATCTGTCCTAATTATGCTCGTTATTTCATTCGAGCAAAGTTCAAATGAAAAAAACTTAAACATTTTGAATCCAGATCAATTTTGAAATTTTAAAAGCTTCATTAGAAAATCTCTTCGTCATAATCAAGCAGAAACTAATTTTTAAATTTTCGCTACAATGTTTATGAAGCAGTTCAAAATTCCGTATAAGTGAGCTTAAGTGTTCTTAAATCCATGAAAAAATCCATGGTATAGATCTCGCAGGACTGGTTTAGTTAAACGAGTAAAATATGGAGATAAGCTCTGAATGAAGTTATCAGATATATCAGGCTGTAAACGTCGATCTGATGCAAAAACTTAGTTCCAGGCTAGTATGGGAAACACAGATGCCAAATGACGACATCACATTGGGAGTTGCCTTTGGAATTTCGAACATACATACAGTCCCTTTCAAAATTTCTTATACAAATAATTTGGGGAAGTCGTTCTTTTTTTCCAAGTGATACTCTTTAACTGAGACGCCAGGAAAACGAGGGGTGCCCCACCGTCTGCATTTTTAATTGTAACTTTAAATACAAACAAATACAGTCGAAAGATTTTTAAACAATGATAGAAGAGAAACACAAACTATTGATCTGAGAAATATTTTCTACTTTTCAGATGGTTGTGGCCTGGAAATGACATCTGTTGCATAGCCTAAAAAAATTGAATTACACATGCTGTTAGTAGCAGTTTGCCTTGAGAAAATGAACTCGTCATGGTAGATAGCTTTGTTTTTTTTTCCAATAACAACCGATTTAATTGAACTGCATGAAGGGTAGGGAAAAGCCCATAATTGATTGCTTCGAAACTTTAATAGCGACTTTTGGTCTGTAATAAACGACCTTTAGAGAGTCAACTAATGGCACATTAACACTTTGACTTTATCAGTAGTTCATACACGATGCCAAATGATATCAAACTGTAATACAAACTTTAGTCTACTGTTATTCAGTGATTTAGAAGTTGACATGCGAAGTCATAGCTAAAACCAGGGGGAGTGTCCTCCCCTCAACTTTCTCGCATATTAACAAAATAGGGCACGTTTGTGCTCCTTTGTATGGTGAAGAAAACAAGTATGCATTTTGGACGTTTTCCTTGAACGAGAGACTGGTTCCAAAATTTGATACAGATCTACAACTCCGGTGAAAAGATCACCTACCAAATTTCATTTTGTAGGTAGTTGCGTTTTTGACTTAATATACAGAAAAATAGACAGGACAACAGACGGTCAATCCTTTGACGGATTTTTTTCAAAATTTGATACAGATCTACAACTCCGGTCAAAAGACCACCTACCAAATTTCGTTTTGTAGGTAGTTGCGTTTCTGACTTAATATACAGAAAAATGGACAGGACAATAGACGGTCAATCCTTTGACGGATTTTTTTCCAAAATTTGATACAGATCTACAACTCCGGTGAAAAGACCGCCTATCAAATTTCATTTTGTAGGTAGTTGCGTTTTTGACTTATTATACAGAAAAATAGACAGGACAACAGATGGTCAATCCTTTGACGGATATTTTTCCAAAATTTGATACAGATCAAGAATTCCGATGGCAAAACCATGACCAAATTTCATCCAAATAATTAAGTTGTCGTGTTCACATGCACAGGTTTTTTAGTTATCGTGTTCACATGCACACGGACAGACAGATAGACTTCCCATAAAAGTGTTTCGTCCAAAATTTGATAGAAATCTGCAATTTTGGTTAAAGATCGTATACCAAATTTCACCCGTCCAACTTTTTTCGTTTTTGACTTATCGTGTTCACAGACCCACAGACAGACATGATTCTAAAAATGTTTTTTTCGGACTCAGGAGAAGTCTAAAAAGTGGAGATACATCAAAATTCCAAAATCGAATTTTTTTTACCTCTTGATACAGAAAGAAAAAAATTAATAAAAAATTAAATAAATCTGAGCGATACTGTCATCTGAATGAAATCGATTCATGTTCACGTGATACAGGCCAAACGTGCCAAGCCAATGGAATCCATTGTGCATCCTGCAGAGGGGAAACCCATCTTGCAGTTACATTTGTCACGTGATTATGCCGTCACGTGAATTGACTCTTTTCAATTGTAATCTAAAATCCTAGTTTTATTGATTTTTTTGGTGACTTTCATTTTAATAAAAAAGTGTTTTATTAGGAAGTCTATTTTCATAGACATCTATCATTCTGTATAAAAAAGTAAAGAAATTGGTTTCCTTTTTCTTGATAATTTTCATTTTAATAAAAAGCATTTTTTATTATGTAGTCTAGTTTCATAAATACTATTTATTATTCGTTAAAAAATGCTGAGAAATTTGTTTCATTGAAACAAATAGTCTCCTTTTTAACCGCCCCTTATTTTGCAACTAAAGCAGTTCAAACGGTTGGAGCTCATATTATTCCTTTTGACATTTAAATGCTAAGCACCAGCAGATAATACTGAAAGACGAGACAAAACTTTCATTTTCTATCACATAACAACTTGCAAAGAAAAAGCTCGCTGTATAGGTAATTGGATTACCCTCTCATTATAGGTACTCTCTAGTGGTATATACCGTATAGTAAATAGTTGATGAGTAAGAAGAATCTCTATAATTTGCGTAAAAACAGACGTTTTCAATTATGGAAAGAGTTAGTTAATTCATAAAACTTAAATCAAAACAGTTCTTTTATGCCGTAGCATAATTAGATGAAGGTGCCAGCAGTTGACACTAAATACGATGAGTCATTTCCTTTATTTTTTAAAAACTATGGTCTTCAAATAAAAGAAGCTTCCTAGCTCTTTCAAAATAAAAAATTCATCACATCTGGAAAAAAAAACCAACTGTTAAACTGAAAGAAGAAATTATTTGAACTTCACTTTTTGTATCAGTAGTTGGCCCTTTCAGAAGAAAGAAGAGGATTAATTTATTCAATAAAATTACATCAAATTATCCCGCTTTAATTGTGACGTGATGAAAGCAGCTTCTCAATAAGTAAATTTATCATTAGAAAGGGAATTGAAGAAAGGAAGAAATATTTCTCAATTAGATTTTAAATGACAATTTAATCGGAATGAAAACATAATTAAGATTTTCTTTTGATTCATATTTATTATGACGTTGCTTGTTTAACTTCGGAACCAAAATATACCAATCATTGGACTAAAATCTGTTTATTTACTTTCATTCCATTGGAAATAGTGCGTCAATCATTGGCTCAGTAAAAACAATGCATACTTCTAATATACCAACAGTTGACACTCCAAATATCATATATTATACCCTAAAATACATAATAAAAAGCAATGAATGACGAAATATGGGCATTTATTAATAAATATATGCTCTTTATATAAGTTAAAGTACAACTTTATATACGTTATCTCAACTAGCTCTAAATATTGTTACGAAGCTGTAGAGTTTTTTCCTTGACATGCTAATCTTATAGCAGGAATGAGAGTTTTACACAGGTTTTACTGGAGGCCAAGCCATTGAACCCCGACCTTGGTGACCATTTTGCCGACAAATTTGGCGACAAAACGAAGCTTCTAGAAAAAACAAAAAAAATGTCCCTATCTCTACTAGGAGCGAAAATATCAAGAACCTTCGAGAGAAGTCTATGTGACGTCACATCCTGTCGGAAAAGGTATAAAAAACAAGTTACTCAAACCAGAAATCAATCAGTCGGAATTTAGACCGCAGTGCAAGCTGGTGATCTAATATACGTGATGTGACTAAAATTTATTAGCCATCTGCTGCCGTTTTGAGTTATTAATTTATAAAAGTGCTACTTAGATTTGTTATCTGTGTTACGTTTTGTTTTTCTGGAATAATCGTGAAATAAAGCGTCATTTATTTTTTTAATATCCTGCTTGTTGGACTGCATTCACGATTTTTGTAACAATATATATGTAAGCTTATCAAAATCATTTATCTTTTCGCAGTACAAATCTTTAGCATTACAATGCTCTTTCTTGGTTCTTCACATTTCAAAGACAAACTTTTTAATTGAAAATCTGAGTTGTTTATCTTAGCATCACGATTTATTTATTTTATATTAACAGCAGTTCAGTGAGCCAGAAAATAATTAATTTCCTGAATTTTTATCCCACAAATTAATCTTGTTTTTCATTTAGAATAATTTTAATTTAAAGAGAAACTAAACGTACTCATACGTGACAATGTTCTTGAAGAGATTAAGAATAGAGTTACGAATGATTTTATTGTCACACCATAGAAATAAAGGAAAACATCATGTATAATAAAAGCTAATATTCCTATTTAACAAAGATTGCTCATTTCAAATTCTGCAACCAATTTAAAATTTTAATTTTTACATTTAAAACTACTATTATCAACTTCTATCTTATCTCAGGAGTTAAACTGCTTAACAACAAATTTATTATTAAATTGAAAAGTTCGAAAAAAGAAATAACACAACATTTTTAGAGTTCAAAGTAAAATCTAGTCAAAATGTGGGTATAATCCGAATGTTTCCACTTTTCAGTGAAATTTTAGATATATCCGGATGGATCAGTTTCTAATAAGTTCTTACACCTTATAAGTTCTTCCTTATTCTAACTAGAATAAGGTACGTAAGGTAAGTAATTTTACTTTCGAATCGATATCGAGGTGTTTTTTTTTTTCTCGTTCAACCATTGAGTTGACATTAGGGAAGATATTCTCTTCACATTTGCATTGCGGCTGCAATGGCAAATACGCATGCGTATAACTTTATTACATCTGAACAATATAAGGGAGAAAACGGCACAAATAGTAATACGGGACTGAGTAGTGAAATACGGTGACAGTCCCGTATAAACGGGACGTAAGGCAACCCTAAATATAGGGCGCGGAATTGGATAAAATAAATAAAAAGAAAATTATGAAAAATATGATTTTTTTTTCAGATTCATTAAAGAAGTAAACTCTTAAAAAAATTGCAAAAAGAAAGCGAGAAATAGAGATAAAGAAACGTAATTAGCTAATTAATATTAAGAATAATTAAAAGAAACATTAATAGTTATCGACGTTAGATTATTACGGTGACCCTATTCTATGTCTAGTAGAAGTTGAAAAGGAGAATTCTTCAGAAGTCATTTTTTTAAAAATTAAATCTAATAATTCGGGATATTTTATTCAAAACCGGAACATTTTTTTCAAGTCTGGACAAACAGTCGATGGCCTGTTCCGGCCAATCTGACACTCTCGATGACTTAACAATAACTTATACTGTATTACCACGCCATACCCATATAAAGATAAAGATCTTACTAGATAAAGATAAAGACTGGGAACTCTAATAAAAAATGATCGTCTTAAATTTTTAATGCATTTAAAATTCAATGTTTTAAATAGTAAATTCAAAGAGTCAACTTCTAGTACTATGTTAATATTACAGAGCTCAAAATGGTTGCTTTTTAAACAAATTTGAGGAGACAATTTTTTTTCTTTCCTACATTCAATGAATAAAACAATTTGTTCTAAATATTAAGAAATGTTTTCTGACTTAAACTTTTTTTTTCAAAAATAATCCATGACTTTATATTGTTAGCTATTAGTACATTCATCTCAATTCGTTAAATTCTTGAGACGCCGAGTGCAGAGTCTGCAGTATGAATAGTTAATATTCTTCCTTTTTTTTCAGAGAACTGAATCTTCCGTGCTTCAGCATGAATTTTAATAAGAGTCGCATCGAATCACTCGTCTTAATAATCCTCTCTCGCGCGCTGTTCCAAAAAGCAATAAAGAAGACTCCTTCAGGACGCATCTGATTACATAGAAGATTTTAGAAACGGTCGGATTCTAATAAGGTATTTTTTATAAACGCGTGTCCTTTCTACTTAACCTCCCATGAACTCCGGTGCTGCGTGCTGGTTGCCATGGCAACAAAAAGGGCAAAGGAAAAGGTCAGAGTCGCCTTGCAGGAGCATTGACACGTGCCTGAGTAGCAACGCTCGAGAATTCTTATGACATGTTAATGGTGAGGATTTATTAGACGAAAAGCAAGTCGTGCGTGCATTAAACATGCATCGTTTAGAAATAGAGTTGAATGGTGGCTGCGATTTCAAAACATTCTCACACAGCTACCGATTTATTAAGTAAGTCTTGTGTCTGAACTTGACCAAAAACAGAACGGAGTTACTTCAGATTAACGTCGTATAAGAACCACAGAGATAGGCCTTGGGAAAGTTTATAAGATATACACGAATTCCATGCAAAGTTAGTAGACCGTACGCACCAGTAAGATAAGTTATGAATTTTAACTGTCGGCATTTTAATTATATTTAGTTGAAACTGCGTTCTGGTAATCATAATCATGATAAGACTCTAAATAGGAATGAGGCACTGTTTATTGCCATAACAACTCAAGCTATCGAATTCATGAAAAACAGCTAAAAACCAGGTGAAATTTAACAACATGACTGATCAATTGCAATCTAAAGAAGAAGAAATCTGAAATCTTCTCACCAGTGTCCTGGATTACCTGTCCTTCTGTCTATCTTCGGGATCAGTTGTCAAGGAAAAAAGAAAAGAAAGAAAGAAGAGAGGGAAAAAAAACATGAAACTCCGATTTATCATTTCCGGGGTGCCAGCTTTAGTTCAAGTTGTGTTGGCAGCTTCTACTAAAAAAAGTTGGAAAAAGAATTTTTACTATGCGAAATGGGTGCTTTAAGACACGAGAAGTAAAACAAAGTCAAAGCGAGAAAAGCATCAATCTTCTCTTTCTCTCTCATTTCATCCCCATAGGTACAAATACATCAGTCCATGTTATAAATGATAACAGTAGACTTCACAAACCAAGAAAACTCATTAAATTTAAGCCCATCACGTTCTCTATGTACATTTTCATCACAACCAACCTGATGTCACAGATTAATTCAGTCCATCATCATTTAATCATATTCAAAAGATGTTAAGTTATTTAAATGAGAATTATGCAATATAAAAGTATCAGGAAAAGCTCTATTCGTGATAAAAATTTAAAACTTGACTAATTTCTAACTAAAATATTATAATATTTATGTAAAATTATAATTTCAGTGTACCAACACATTTAAATCATAAAAAATTTGAAAAATTAAACCCCTACCATTGCTACAAATTCTAAATAAGATCTCTTTTCTGAAAATAACATTTTCTAATACACTAAATCCTTGATATAACGAACACAACGGACTTCGGATTTAACGGACAGAATGGACTAATGTAGCAAATGTAGTTGAGAGAAAGAAACTGTTGAGAAAAAAAACTTGAGGCTTTTTTTTATCCTTCTAACACGCAGTTATAAGGAGTTTTTCGTTAATAATATGGTATTTACGTTTTCATTACAAATCACAATTTTATGTGTCATAAACAATTTTAAATATTGTTCATAACGCAATTCACGATTTAACGGACTTCTCACTTTACGGACACTCTGTCGCCCGAATTAGCAGGTTAACCTAGGACTTACTACATATTAAATCATAATAATATTTTCAAAACTATGAAAAATATTTTTTAAACCTATTTTAATCATAATAAGTACCATAAAAATAAATTTTATCCTTCTAAATTATTTATTGAAACAACTTTTGCTCCTTATGTAAACACAATTACAAAAAAAAATGGAGATCTGATGCTTAAAAAGAAACAAAAAGATTAAATTACACCTATGGAATAGTTTGGACAAGGAAGATGAAATGCCCTGGGCGCTGCAAAAACAAAATAATAGTGCATTTAATTTTAGTTTTTAAAGCAAAACATGATAACTAAGGCAATAAAATAATACTATGCTCCGGGTACCGTTGTCCTTACTGGGCCTGTGACATCTCTGGACATCTCTGGAGTAAAGTGTTTTTCTATGAATTTTTGCTTTCAATTTGAGCCGGAAAGGGTTAATTGCTTCTGACAAGGTTTATGTTCCTAACTGCAACTTCTTCTCACCACTTAGTTGTATGATAGAACGAAGAATGCGTGGAACTGGAATTTTAGTCAAATTAAGTATCCCTCATCCCCATATCCCCAATCCGCTGTTACATTTTGTGTAATAAACTACGGTTATAGTATATTTTCATGCACCACCACCAATCAACTTTATCTCCATTTATTATCTACCACTCCCGCCACTTAACCAACTACTATGGACTTAGAAAACTTATTTGGCTACAAATGTGCAGTTGCCTTTCTGGGTGACTTCAATACCAAAAATAGAGCCTGGAACTGCATCACGCTGACCAAACTGGTAAAAAGTTGAAATTTTTTTCTGACGTTCTAGATCTTAAAATAACAGCTCCTGATACTCCAACCCATTACAACCACAACAGTGAATACATCATCGACTTCACAATAACGAGAGTTTTATCATATCCTCGTACAACAGAAGCCCTAAATTAATTATGCAGCGGCCATCTCCCCGTCAAAATGAACTTCTAGATTAACAATCCTATGAATAGACCAGCCTTTATCCCAAACTGGAAAGTGTTCAAAGAAGTGAAGAAAGAAGGAAGTGAAGTTCAAGAAAGTGTTCAAATTCTTCTTAAGTGGGACCACCACTCCAACCAATTTCCAATAGGTGAAGAATTTGATGCAGAAATAAAAGCAAAATGTACTGAAGAGCTCAATAACACTTTAAAACTTCCCCTTAAACCTGTCAAAAAATGAAGCAGATCAACCTATCAAAATCAGAAACCAACCAACCAAAAGGAAAGGACTAGACTCAGACGCATCTTGCAGTCCAGAAAAGACCCAAAAGACAAAAACTTTTCAATTGGGCACACAATCATTCAAGAATACTTATCGAAAAAGAAGCAGAAAACCGCTAGTCCAACCTTATCAGTAACCTTATCCCCGGTGAAGGATCCATCAGGACACTAATAAAGAAAATCACCAATAGCAAATTAAGAATACCTTCAACAATTGACCTCCAACAAACAGCGTATTCTGATCTCGATGAAACAGAAAAAAAATTGATAATGTCCTAGAACTCCAATTCCAAAATAATCCCCTGGAGCACCCACCCACTGTAATTACGGTAGAAGGGAAGCTTAGGAGATTTTTGCAGAGACAAACCAGACTCCAAGTCACCTCACCCCCAGCTTGGTCTATGAAGTCACTAATTGCATTAGACAACTTAAGAAAAGAAAAAATATTGGAATTGATGAAATCAATAACTAACCACCAATCAAGATTCTTTCACTTAAACGAATCTTCCGATTCAAAGAAATTATTAACTCCGTCTTAAAAATTTAATATTTTCCTGCTGAAAGGAAAGCACCCATTGTGATCCCCACACACAAACCAGAAAAGGCCCAAATCAACCCGACATCTAAAGACCAATAAGCCTTCTCCCAAGCCTAAGCAAAATTACAGAACATATAATCCTCAACAGACTTAAAGAAGGTGTCAAGAAAAAAATAATCCCCAACCAATTTGGCTTCAGAAAATGTCTGCCAGCAGTTGGATAACTACTACGAATGATTGAAGGAATCGACCATGGTTTCGGTTACGTCCAAGGCACAGGTGCTGTATTTGAAGACATTGCAAAGATCTTTGGCCAGGTTTGGACTGACGGGTTGATAAATAAAATGCTGAAAATCAAAATCACAGAGGAACTAGAGAGCTTAAATTATGAGCACTTCGAGTTCTTCTATAGCGCACCACATTTGTAGGAAAGCTAGTGAAAGTTGGTAAAACTGTATATAATACAAATGAAAATAATCTAATCCTTCCTATCTGAAAGCACAAGAAAATAAGATCTGAACATTCTTGCAAAAAAACATTTTATAATAACCATGAAACTATTTGATGTTATAACGTTTTAAAGTTCTGCAGTCTTTTATTTTAGCTAACGTGTTATCATATTTTCTTTTAATTTTAAGTCTAATAACACAATCGAAAAAAAGAGTTTTTCTGTTCTAAAAATCAAAAGGTTACCAGCAAGAGAGTAGATAAAAAAAACATGAAATTTTTTCGGAAAAAATTCATGTGGGCTACTTCTTAGCGGTATTTCGTAAGCTGTTTTCTATCCAACACAGCGTCTGATAATCTCGAAGTGGATAATATTTACACTTTTCAGTTCATTACACTTTGAGGGGAAAGTTGGGAGGAAACAAGGTAAAAAAAATACTTGTTGACTGAAAGATAGGACATTGTTCAGGAATTCGCAATGTCAGTTAAGGTTCCTTTCGCCATTTATTATCTGGCATTTTTTAAAAAGCAAAAGTTTATGCCAAACTAAATGTTTAAGATAATTGTTTCCATAAAATAAGAAACAAAAAGAATCAATTAATTTTTTAAAAAATGATTGAAAATAGAAATACAAACAAGTCTGATTATTCGAATTTGTTTCAAGTACACACTGTATTATTAATTACGGAATACCGAAAATGATCAGTGATATCTAATAGTAACTACGAGAACTTTCATAAAAAATATACAATATACAACTATATTAGTGAAAAAGGGAAATTTTCTGCTCATCAAAAGAAGTCAAAAATGGGAATTAAGTATAACATTTAAAATCATTTAATAAATCTTAACATGTAAAGATATATCGTAACAGAGAGAACTGTGTAATGATTTAATAATCTCAACTACCTTTTAAGCTAATGTTAGAGTTTATATATATATATATATATATTTCTTGTGTAATGTGCAGTGAATACTTAGAAAAATGTAAGTTGCTAATACATTGAGTTGTAAATAAAGTCATGCTTGCAATTCAATTAGAAAAAGCAAGTAATCAATTTTAGGGGAAAACAAGATGTATTCTTTTAGTATAATTGCAACTCATGTCCCGTGCCTTTTGCCGTATAGGGGAACGGCGGCTAGTATGGGCCCCTTAAGGAAAATTTAATATAAAATTTATATTATTTTTTGAAATGAGTTATAACTGATCAAAACCTTTCTTTGGACACTTTTCTTCATGTTGATTATATTAAATAAATTTATCTAAGCTATGCAAATTACTTATCACAACTAATTTTTAAGGCGACACTTTGCAAAACTTTAAATATGTCGGGTAGTATGGGCCACACTAAAGAACACAAGTTTTAAAATCAAAGTAATAATTTTTTGGTTAGAAATGGATATATTTTGATTCTATAGCCAAATAACGATAATAAAAGTAAATTTGCTTACATTTCCACTAATTATCCTATTAGTTATTTAATCTTAGTTAGTTATTAGTTATTTAATTGATTTTTCTTCTTTGCAATGTACTTCTAGGCACACCGTATTGGTCGGATGCAGCCCTTTCAAACATTTTATTTTCCAAAAACACTTGCAGTTAGTTTAGTTTAATTATATTAACTTCTCGTTTTGACGCAAGACGAGTTCTATTTTGGGACGGATCTCGTAATTTTGAACCGCAGTCAGATGACAAGGACGACACCTGAGCTTGTACTCCTCTCCAGGCTCCCGGGCCACCCCAATTGGATGACGTTTGACCACAACGTGCAATTTAACGCGCAGCGGACCCCGTACAGTGGAATGGAGTTTCGAACCAGGAATCCTCCCGAAGCCAGGACCTTGCCACCAGGCCACCGCGGCCCCCTTTGCAGTTGCAAGCCTCATGGCATCCACAGACCACTGTCCTCGACCGTCGCCTTCAGGCTTTTTCTTACACCTATGCGGTTTTTTCGCGAAGTTAAAAAAGTATGTTTTATTCACATGACCCATACTACCCGATTTTGCCATGGCCTATACTACCCAATTTTGGAATGGCCCATACTACCCGATTTTGCCATGGCCCATACTACTCAACCGACACCGAGAAGAAAAACACAGTGAAGGCTAAAGTCGTGTTAAAGGAAGCAAGATGAAACTTTCACGGCATAATCTATATAAAGTAAGCTAAATAATAACACTACTTTCATAATTTTATTCTTACTTGTAGAAGTGCAAGGAGTAGTCAAAAATTATACGAAACAACCACTTAAAGATTCACAAACAAAAAAAAATTTACTGAAGAACGACATAAAGAAGTTATGTCAACCATCTATCTGCACATGACAGACTGATGCGTGTCTGTACTGTAGGTATCAGTGGCGAATCCAGGATTCGGTTCTGCGGGGGGGGTGAGGTCATAAAAATTTTGTATCGTAGTGACGAATGTCAAACCTCATGGCTTATCTAAACCAAAACACTTTAACTTTACAGGCTTTCCTCTCCTGACAATAAGAATATTAAAGAACACTACGATATTTTCGATAATTTAATAAAAAATACAATGAAATAACTGGCCAAAAAATGTTTTCGACCGCGCCAACGCTACAAGTGCAAGTGGAATGACTAGAAAAGTAGGAAAATTTTCGATCCTGTCAAGTCAGAAAGCAATGTTGTCACGATTTTATTACTATTTTTTAAAATTAAAATTGAGATCAAACAGTTGTAGTGATTTTAAATTAAATCAAGAATTTTGGTTTAGCTCTGGGGGGGCTGCAGCCCAATAGCCCCTCCCCTGGATTCGCCACTGGTATCTACCGACATGCCCTTAGGTTTCCCATACTACCCGATGGCCCATACTAATTCTACCTGCCGTTCCCCTATATCGGTTCACTGATGACAGATTACACCATATGACTGATTTGAAGCTTTACAAGGGCTACTTTGAGAAGGATCTTGTAATGTTTAACCGTGGTAAGACGATGAGGATGACGCCTGAGTCTTGCATCCCTTAAACTAAGAACACTTGGTGGAGCTTTAGAAACTCTGAAATCGAATCCTCGATTCACTTTTAAGAGGAAATCATAACTACTTTCATTCGTATCTCTTTTCCTCCAGTGACTAAGAAGGTTTAGGTGCATTGTAATCCTAAAAAAACATATATTCTTCTCTCAACATTGACCTTTTCCTGCCTACCTCAAAAGGTTTTACCTGTCTGACAGCGATTATTGCAGTTGTGGTGGAATTGGCACGGCATTTCACTATGCCACGGAGTGTATTTATACAGTGTCTTGGCATATGAGGAAGCCAGCGCCAAACTTCGAACAAGAATGGCTGAAAAGGGTCGCCAATAACCTCGTCTCCAGGCAGAAAATTCGTGGGATTATCAAATTCATTAGCGAAAACAGAGATATTTTCCGGCCTCCCTAGCCTTCAACTTCCCAGCGAGCTGAACTAAGTAGCTCAATCACCGGACATTCCCCCTTCAAATAAAAGAAAGGTATTTCAACCTCTAAAGAAAAAAAGACTATTACGAACTAATAGTGTAAAAGTGAAAATGCCTGTGCTGTGCATAGTGTATATATTTCCTTCTTTCTGTTTATTTTGTCTTTCTTTTTCTTAAATAAAATTCCCGTGTCTTGCCCATCAAACCGTTCAGTGACCGGTCTGGTCACGGGTGCGGGGGTAAGAGACGGCGTTCTGTTCTGTAATCCAAAAAACAAGGGATAACTGTATCTCTGTCTTCAAATCTACTCGAATACATCTTTTACAATTGACATTAGTTCCTATGATAATGAGTAGTTCCCTAACTGAAAGACACTTGTCCAGAATTAAGTTTCTTCATGTCCAGTCAGTGCTTTGTGCTTTGACCCATTCCTGTAGCATTTTATTTACATACTTTTTTATACACTCTTATTTATCTAGACATGTTTTATGTTTGTAAAGATGAAATTTTGTAATCGATTTTACACTCACGTTCTGATGTCCTAGAGTTTTGAAATTTTGTAAACTTATGTGTTCTTGATGACAATATGCTATTTTAATATTTTAAGAATTTAATAATCAACTAATCGATTAATTTAATTAAATTTTGATTCCCTACTACTGACGACATCCAGTAGTGAATTTGAAGGAAAAAATGATTTCAAGATTCCATAATACATATAATGAAAACTTGTAGATTCCAAAACATTCTTTAAATCAATCATAAATTCAATAAAATTCCAATTTGATAAGAGTGTTTCTATCAGCGTTTCACGCTTTTAAGGTCTGATCTCCATATTTTGGATATTTTTTAAAACTTTTTAGTACTTTTTTAACTTTTCTTACTTTTATTATTTTTCTTGCTATGTAGTGTTGCATATAGTTGCAGTTAATCTAGAATTAAGACTCCATCGGACATGTAACATGTAACTCGGTTGTTGTTGTTGATGATGATGATGTGAGTTTTTCAACCAGCTATGTGTATTTGGATTAACTCATGACATGCATCAGAGATATGGAACAAATGCATATTTTTAGTTAATTTCATTGATATAGGATGGTAAATTTGTCGTTTCCACCCGTTATCTAAGGTTTCTCCCAAAACCTTATCTCCACCATTTTACAAATTTTCATTCATGTCGTGCAACGCCTAAGGGAGGAAGTAAATATAAATCAGACACAGAAGTTCTTGTACTTTTTAGTGTGTATGTGTTTTAGTTTTTGGATATAAAAACATCTGTATGAAAAAAAATCATGTAATAAATTCTGGCAGTCCTTTAGCCGACTTTCCTCTTCCGATATTCTGTTATTATTACTTTACATAATAAAAGAAGTCGAGAAAAATGAAACAATGAACACAATAGAGTTAATTAACGAGATGTCATGGTCACGTAGTAAACGTCACCGCGCATGTCATTTAACTGCCCGTTATGTTACGCTGTGTTGTTACATTAATAAACATTCATCAAATTCAAGGTGTTAGTCAAAACGTGTTATATTAATACAACATTCATCAAAATTAAATCGGCGCAGAACATTTGTGTCACACGTGAGCATCATTGGCATTTAAACTGCATCCAGAAACTTAATTTTCAAGAAATTAATTTCAATTCCAAAACTAATTCATAGAAATCAACAATTTTTTCATTCCTTTTGATAACTATTTCAATCTCATTTCATAGCTCATTCATGTACTTTGTAAAATATTATAAAAGCAATGGAATGTTCTCCGCTTTCTGCTTAGCAAGAGTTACATATGTGGAGAAATTTTTGACATAAAAACTAAACGATAAAATATTGAAAGCTTTCCGAGATCCCTGGTATAAAATTCTCAAAAAACTATAAAGTTATATTTTATTAATGAACTCAGAATGCAAAATGACGTTGTCTTTCACGAAAATGTAAAGCAAATTCCAAACTACATCGTAAGTTCATAATGAACTATATAACAAAATTCACTGACCCATCGAAATAAATAAAGTTAATAAGTATTGTTTATAATATAATACCGTTGCATTACCTATATTTTAGATATCGTTGTTTGGAACGTTACAATTTATTTCAGCTATAGGAACAATATTTACAAAATGAATCGATTCATGTTTTAAACCAATACACAACTGAAATGTTAATTCTTCCATGTACATACATATTTATTTTGAAAAAGAGAAAAAAAGAGATTTGATTCCAGCAAATCATAACCATTTTCTTTTAATTCTAGATATTTTAGATAAAAGAAGTAAGCATTGCGAAGCACATTAAATATGAAAGAGAAGATTACTCGGAAAGCGGTTGTTTGAAGATTAGATTATTGTGCAATAAATGAGAAATTCGTGTTTCAATAACCCTTTATCTCAGAAAAACGATAGTGACACTTCTTGAGTTTCTAGTTCCGTTTGAAATGCTGCTCCAGGGCAATAAAATACGTTGAAGTGTGAAAGTGATTAGGATACTAAATTGAAAAATCTCAAATGATCATTTCAGAATCCAATATTTTAACCTTCAGTGTGGCGCAAACGTCTTTTTCCGTTTCTCATGTTGAGTTCAAAAGCGGATCGCTCGTATTTATATTTATATTTTCTTAAACAATCATGGATAAAGTATTCTTAAGATTTCAGAGATGTAATTAACCACTTAACTTAATTTTCTTTGCTATCTAATAAGATGCTCCCTTCTGTTTTGGAAAGCGGTTGTCGTTTTCATTCATCTCAGAAGGCATATAATACTTGAGATGTTTATGGATTCTAGGTAATTTTTGTGCAAAATTATAAAGATAATTAATGATTAAATTTTAGTTTTAAGACCAAAAATGCGATAATTCGATGCACGAGTATTCTCGGTCTGTTAAGTTAAGCGGTTAAATACAAAAAAGATCGATTCATTTACTTTAAAAGCTAAGTTTTCTAACCTGACAGCTAAAAGTTCAAAATAATTGGGCGCTCAGAGGGTTAATAAAAAAAATAATTCACCACATAATGCAAATGAAAGACTCCAAAACAAAATAGCTAAATAAATTTCCATAAATTAATTCTTATTCATAGAGGCATTTGCAACTCGGACTTTTCAATATAATTGATGATTCCCATATATACCTTCTTCAGAGATATTAAGACTATCCGTCTGAGCAGAGGTTTCAACGGGGTAACTTTTCCGCAAGAAATAATCCTCCCGCTGGTATGCCAGCTCAGATGTCGTTCTCGTCAGCTGACCAATATTCAAGATTTCAAGGTCCACCCCAAAATAGCCTCGTGTTGCTTCAAAAACGGGACATAAATCTAACTAAACTAAACTAATATGGAAGCTAAAAATAAAATTGTGCCCGAGATTTTTAAAAATTGAGAATTGTCTCTTCATTTCTTCAATTCTTAATTTCCTTTTATAAATACAGTAAAAAGTGCATTAATACTATAGACGAAATTCAATAATACTACGCTTTTTAAAGATGACGATTTCATTGCTTTCAGTTAACAGTTACTGGTAAAACTGCGTGTATTAATAAACAGCGCACGAAGTTCTGTGTAAGTAGGTAAAACTTACCCCTTTTCAGTGAGGCTAGAAAGTTACAGCAACATTGCAAATCGCTTATGTAGGAACTTAGTTTAGTTAAAATTAAGGAATAATATGTATTTTTTTCGAAAGTTAAATAATAGGTATATGGAACTCCACACGAAAAATAGACACACTTTGGTGTAAGTTTCAATATGCACCTAGATTTAACTGAATTCTCAACGTTGATAGCTTTCATTTGTAAACGGAGACAAAATCAAAATCCTAAAATGAAGAATAAATGTCATACTAATGGTCTTCATAGAGTTCATATTTGATCTTGGCATAATTTTATGCTGAAAATGAATGGAAATAATTTCCCTACAATCAAGATTTTTTTTCTGATGTCGAAGAGAAAAATTTTCATTTTAAGAACAAATACTTTAAAATATGTTCTCCTGAAAAATTCTGACATACTTTTTTTCTTTTAAAAATAATAAAAAGTAAATTTATGCTTTTCATGTTGCCAATTCATCTATCTATGCAGTTGATTTAAAAAAACCTTGAAATTAAATATATCTTTTAATTCAGGAAGTATTGATGATAAGCTGAATGAAAGATCATTTGAAGGAAAATAATAATATCTTCTTCAAATTGCTATTCTATAAGACCTCAACATATTTAACACGCAGTAACTTCCTTCAGCTGAGACTGGATATAAATTTTTGCGATATTTTTCTAATTTCATAAATTGCATTTTCACAATGGAGAGGTTGTCTGAATGTTTAATAAACCATTTTTATGATGATTTCTAAGGAATGCGGAAACTCTCTAGTCATAAATGGTTTATTCAATATTTTATCATCAATTATATATTGATATATGACGGAAGCATTTCCATTTGAAATTTTTCATGAAAACTCAAAGCTTTACTTGAATCGAAAACGCTAAACTTTTCGTTTAAGTTATATATGAAAGAACCAGCGTCCCGAAACAGCATAAAATTTAATGTGTGTTACAGTAAGAAAAAGTACTTTCGATTGCGCCACAACATAGAAATTAAGTTAAGACAGTCAAACCGCGATATAGCGAACCCGGGATATAACGAGCCCTCCGTTACAGCGAACCTTTTACATGGTCCCAAATGAAGCCCTATGTTAATAATGTATTTTCATGCGTTTGCAAAGAACAGCAAACTTTAGAGACTCGGTTATCGCGAACTGAAAATTTCTAAAACTTCAAACTTTTCACTTGCCCAAAGGGACATTCTTTACTAACTGTGCTCAAGACAACCCAACTTCTACAAGAGTTACCCCTTTTGCATGAAATACTCTGGTCCAGAGACCACATTCCTCGCCTATTGTATCTTTGTTAGAGTCGCTGCTAACCCCATAAGTGGGACAAAGGAAAAATAGGCAAGGATCTTTACAGTTTCAATCTCCCCTCCTTTCCCAGGTGGACACCTGTCCTGGTGTCAGCCAGGGAAGGGGACTAAAAAACACGGAGTGAATGCTTTTTCGCAAAATGAAATCGAACATTTTGAATGTTGTGACGACGATGTCATTATATCTGGGGAAGTGAGTGAGGAAGATATCGTGGCTTTAGTAAATGAAAAAAACAACTCTATTGTAGATTCGTCTTCAGATATGGAGGAAGAACAAGACGAACCAGGGCCTTCAATTCCAGATGCAAAAGCAGCTGCAAACGTTTTGAACAATTTTTTCCACCGAAAACATCGACGAACATGTTGTGGACCTGTTTAAAATAGTAGATAAAAAATTGACGAGTTGTATATAAAATCGAAAACTTTTCAACCAAAAATAATATCTTTTTTCGATGTAGTAGATTAGCAAATTAGTAAGAAAAGGTAAATGTTTAGTTTGTTTATTATTGAGTATATTATTTAATACTTTATTTTTCCCTAATTACTAATGAAAATATTATGTTATTAAAAAGTTTATTATAGAATCTTAGCATTTTAGGGCTTTTTTTTTTGTAAATACGGATACAGCGAACCTCGGTTAAAACGAACTTCTGAGTCGGTCCGTTGAGGGTTCGTTATAACGGGGTTTGACTGTAATTCCAATATCGATCAACCTCAGTGCTGGAAATCTATCGACATGGTGAGAAAATACTACAAAGAACAAAAGATCGTTGACACGAATGATCAACGTATTGAAGACTTTGAATAACAGAAGACATGACATCGTCGGAGACTAAACAAGGTATTAACGGTGTGTATTATTTCTCACAGCATTCACTGTGGATAGTTTTCTGGATTCTATGGATTTATATTTCCCCTTTCCTTTTTATTTTCTTTTACGCTAAGAGGGTGTCTTTTAACAATAGATGACCAACTTTTTTACAATGAAAAAGAGGACACAAATAAATTGAAGGGAAAAATATCGTAAATAAAAGAAAAATTTTGTTCATTGCAATAATAAAACTTAATACACTATAATATGATAAATGCATACAAGGCAACATTTGTAACATTTTAAATTGCAATTATGCTTTAAATGACTATTAATTATTATTTAAATGAGCACTTTTCCATAGAATGAGTATTTTTTTTATCAATGTATCATCTTCTAACAATTTATCGGAAATATATGAACGAGAAATATCCTTCATATTGAATTTTACGGCAAGAGCTGCAGTTAGAGTCAGTATTTAATCATGATTTCTCTCATCTCCAAAAACCATAAGCAATTAAAAAAGCTAAATTAAAAAACTAAGCTCTAAAGTTGAATTATTAAACACAAACACAGGGAAAATCTGAAAAATTGCATAAACGTTTAAAGAGGCAAGAACTTCAGCTCGAGTGTCAATATTTAATGTCGATTTCTCTCATCTCCAAAAACCATAAGCAATTGAAAATACCCTTTCAACTACTGCATTAGTTCCAGGACAGTACAGCGAAAATTGAACAATAATAAATAAATTTTCACATGGAACATGTTCATTTTTTAAATGACTAATTATTTCCACCCATCTTTTATCAATTCCAGAGTTCATTTACCCATTGTATTATTTTTTTAGAAATTAAATATATATTCACTCTTCTAATTTCAAATCTTGAAAAGAGGACATGTGGGAGGACACTTTTCGAGGGAGGACAGAACTTGGAAAAGGAGGACTGTCCTCCCTCCCTAAAGGAGGACGGTTGGTCATCTTATTAACCACAAACCTCACCAAATCTGTTCCTTCCTATTATATTTAGCCCTCGTGTTGCTTCAAAATGGAACGTTAATATAATTAAACTAAATTAAACTAAACTAAACCTGCCTGGTATATTAATAATAATAATACAAACACAGACTGAAATGCTTATTTTGTTATTAAAATAATTTATTAGTTAACTACGATTAATTAACAGCTAGAGACGACGTAATAAACGACGGCCATATCCGTCCAATTGTTGGCGATAGTTAGGCAAATGACGGCTACAGGAGAGGCTCAAGTATAAGCCCTGCGGAACTGCAGACCCCCAACTTTTTTCAGTGTATAAATCTAGTCACTAATTTAATTTTGAAAGTGATATCTCGATCCACCAACAATCTTATACCATTCATTTTAGAGCTTCGAATCTTCAGGGGAAACGGTATACTATAACATTTTAGCATCTAGAAGCGGTGCCAGATAACTGTATTCTGTGAGCCAGGACTAGTCAAAATTTTAGATAGGATTAACTTGAATTTACTAGTCAAGAGGCCTGTAACTGAATAACATAGCTTTGTAGAGTTTCAGTAGATTTTGCGGTTTATTGTGTTATGAATGTGGTATCGTCCGCGAAATGACAAAGGACAATTTTAGGAATATTACTTATATACGGACTTCCTCTCACCTGGGGGCACCACGAGTAAGTGGATGATAAGCCGGAGGATAAGTAAGCGGTTCTCGTTCCAATAATGGTGGAGGTCGAGTTACCTCCTTCCAGTGATACTACGTACCTCCTTCGGGAGGGGTCGGGCCGTGGCCGGTGATGGCCGTTAGGACTCAGTACTTGAGCTACTGCAGGTCCCTCGATGCCTAGGCAGGACAGGTGTAACTCGGTTGGTAGTTACATACGGACTTCGAAAATCAAGTCATGAATGCGAGTGTTAGTGAAATAAAATGTCCTTGTGGTGTACCAGTTCTGACAGGCCATGGGGATGAGGAAAGTCATTTAAGCCGTACCTCCCAGTTCTATATATAAAACAAAGTAAAGTTTAATTTTGAAAACTGTTGCTGTCAGCAGAAAAAAATCATGAATGTGTCCTCAAAATTTATTTATTATATCATAGTAGATGTATTCGCTTTTGTTGTCTAAAATATTTCTGGATAGCTCTTGCGTAAGTCCATGCCAAGGACTAGATTTACAATTATATTAGTCGATCCTAGAAAACCACCAAAGGGAGCTTTCTAACAGAAGAAACTGACTTTTGGTCGTCGGATTACCTTTTATGTGTTAATTAAGTAATGTCATGTTATTTTTAAAAAAACATCAATAACTTTTTTTGCTACATTAAATTTGTTTATTCGCCATGTTACATTTGGCTATGCAACTTAATATGATATCAACTGCTAAGGTGTGCCTGAATTTTTCTTTGCCTGGGTTCAATCCCCTAGGGGGCCCACGAGTTCGTGGATGAGAAGCCACCGGATACGTAAGCGGGCTCTCGCTTCTCCTGGGGGGTGCAATAATGATGGGGTTATGCTACCCCTCACCTTCGGGAGGGGTCGGACCGTGGCCAGTGATGGCTTCTTGGACTCCGGCCTCAGTATTCGAGCTATTGCAGCGACTGTCATTCAAAGGTCCTTGGATGATTAGGCAGGACAGGGGTAAAACGGTTTACGGTTTACCTAGGGGCAACAGGTACTCTAGCGCTCCTTCTGCCCATGCAACTGCCCCTATATATTAATATCAAGACACGCTACCATGATTTGTTGCAGTTCTAAATTTAATTTTTAGAAATCCAAGAATATTTGTTTTAACATCGTTTAAAAAGATGCACAATGATGAACAATATGTTTTTCCACAATATTTTTATCATAATATAAAATGTTTTCGAAATGAGGAAGAATAAAATAACCCAAGAATATTTGTTTTAACATCATTTAAAAAGATGCACAATGATGAACAATATGTTTTTCCACTATATTTTTATCATAATATAAAATGTTTTCGAAATGAGGAAGAATAA
>BGPR01000001.1:5749480-5906972 GCA_013235015.1 Araneus ventricosus
ATGCACAATGATGAACAATATGTTTTTCCACTATATTTTTATCATAATATAAAATGTTTTCGAAATGAGGCTATCGCTAGATTATTTTAATAGAATATTGCAGCGCATCTGAATATTTGCAAAAAGCCTTAAAATTAAAACAAAGCTTATCGTAGCCCAGGTATATAATTATTTTATTTTTATCTCTTAACTATATGAGTACGAAAAATAGGTAGAAAAATTTTAATTAGATTAATTAGATCTATTTTGGAAATAACAAAATGAAAAGAGATTAAGTCATTTGTACTGAAATAATCGGTATACTGCAGTACACTTAAACAAAATTTATATTTCAAATAACTGGGGTACTTTTTTACTTGAATCTCACAGCATTCGGACAACAGGATTTTTTAAAGTCTTCAGTAATTTCTTCAAACTTTTGTTCGTATTTGAAGCAAAATGGGGTCGAAGGGAAATGAACGCACTTTATTGCTTGAAGATAGCAAACTAAGTGTTATCGGACACAATAAACGTCATAAATGAAACTTGATCCTTTATTATCTCAACGAGCAAAGGATATTTCATGTAACAAAGGTTAAATTTTCACTTTTTTTAAAGTTGAAAATGAGAAGTTTCTAGGAAATGAAAACTGACTCATAGCAAAATTGTGGATCATTTTTTCTCATTTTGATTCTGTTTAAAAGTTTCTGTGCATGAAAACGAATATTTTTGATGTTTTCATAGACAGTACTATTTTAGTGACTTGATCTTTGATAAGAACTATAAAAAAAATAGAAAATCGTTCAAAAATGTACACAAATTATTTACTGAAAAGCTTTTTTTAAAAAAAGAAAAGAAATAGGCAGCAAATATTATATTATTTCTAATTCCCTTCCGAAATTGTTTGTCTTTCAATAATATTTATAAAGATATCTAAGACCATAAAGCTTTTATATCATGTATGTTATAAAGAATGAACTCAAAAATAAATTACACGTAGTAATTTAAGATTCAGTCGGTAGCTTTTATTATTATGTTAAATTGAAACAATTCCAACAATCAGGGTTCAACAAAAATTAAATATCAGATATGAAATATTTTTATACACAAAATAAAACAATTTTATCTATACTTTTTTTTAAAAAATTTAATAGATAAAATATTGCGAAAACTTCAATACAAATCTTTTTTCAAGCAATGGGTGTGCCTAAAACTTTAAAAAATAAAAAGAATTTTCTTAAAACAATGGTATTAACAAATGCAAAAAACGATACTTCAAGGGGGGGGGGGAACTCTTCATATGAAAATTACAGTTTAATATCAAGAGATTATATTGAATAAAAGAAGGTGAACGCCAAAATGGTAATAACAAAGTTGCACATAATGAGTTTAATTTCTGTGCATCACAACTTACACCATAGGAAAGCTAAATTTATCACCTGAGGACAATATCAGGTGTTTGTTTGCTTCATTAAAATAAATTTTGGGCTGTAAGGTACTTCAGATCACGCGCTCTTTGTTAATTAAATTGAATATTTCAGTATAAAACTTTCCCAGAAGAGGGCGCTTGAGCAACGTTACATTTATGCATTGCATTCAGTATCTATGTTACTACATAAACAGAAAAATGAGTTACCTCGATCTGCCGTTGCATCAGGAAAATCTAAATGACCTTCGCTGAAACAGCTCGGATACTGAGGTCGGAGTCCTAACGGCCATCATAGACAAGGGCCAACACCTCCCGAAGGAAGCATCACCAGTGGAGGGAACTCAACCTCCACCATTGTTATTCCTCCAGGGGAAGTGAAAACCAGCTTACTTATCCGGTGGCTTCTCATCAACGTACTCAAATCAACAAGAATTCTTCAAATGGTCTCCTTTAAACTAAGGGTGGCGGTTATTGCGAAAATAACTGGTTTTCGGTTATTCATGTTTTTTTTCATCTACAGGTTTAACCTGGCGGTTATAACCGCTCAAAATAACCGGTTTTTTTTAAATAACTGGTTTTCGGTTTGTTTTCTTATGAAAAAACAAACGCCGTTTGTAGACAAAATATTTTATTAATACAGTGGAATCTCTCTATAACGAAATCGCTTGGTTCCAGTTGAAAAATTCGTTATAGAGAAAATTTCGTTATACGGAGATTAGAGATTTTTGCAATTATTTAAGTCAATGTTACAAACCTTTTAGTATGTGCTATAAGTTCAAAAATATTTAATTATGACTTTCAATTAAAAATGAAGTAATATTTATTATAAATTTGTTAAAATTATACAAATTTTTATTGTGCAAACAAAATGCTCAAAAGTGAAGACAATTCACCAATTTAGAGAATAATATGTACTAGTATGGATAAACATAAAATGCGTATTGTCACATCCATTTGCTGTTTCCACCCCGATTTTTGGAATCTTGACCCGCGGAAATGTTGCTCCCTCTGTAGAAACCCAGGTCCCCACAACTGCATTACCCTTCACATAGCATTCTACTGTTATGTGTTATCGCTGGAATGAACAATACGAGTGGTTCCAAAAACAGGCACGTGTGAGCGATTTGTGTGCACAGAAATTAGCAACTTTCTTCAAAAATGACAAAAATCGAAAAGATAAAGGTCTGAAAAAATTCGTTATAGGGAGACAACCACTTCGTTATATGGAGAATATTTTGAATGTTATTTAACTTTCCGATTAAAAATTTCGTTATAGGGAGAAATTCGCTGTAGGGAGACTTCGTTGTAAGGAGACTACTGTATTGTTTTTACAGGTAATCAATCCATTGTTTAATATTTATCTGTTCATAAAGACTCTTTCAGTAATTCGCCAATCAACGGACGCCTCTAGGAAGCGGTTGTCATTGGTTGATCTAAGATGATGAAATTCAAAGCTTCATAACTTAGTAAATTTTAGTCTAATCGAACCTAAAATCGAGCCTATCTTCCGATCCGGTTTTTTCCCCCAGTTATTGGATATTTAAAAAATAACCGGTTATAACCCGGAGAGAAATATAACCGAAAAAACCGGTTAACCGAAACAGAAAAAAACGGTTTTCGGTTAAAACCGGTAGGTTTTTCCCATCCCTACTTTAAAACCGGCATACAAATTAAGTAATTCATCTGAAGACGGCTTCTCGAGCATTCTGAGCATCCTACGCTTCCGTCAACGGGAAGTCTGTCTGTCTGTATGTCCGAAGTCATGTGAACACTATAACTCAAAAACTTGAATAGCTAGATGGATAAAATTTGGTACGCAGTTTTATCGTCATGGATGTAGGTCCGTACAAAATTTTGGGCCAAATCCGTCAAAGAGTTGACTGTCTGTCGGCCTGTATAATTTACCATTGAAACCAATCCGCTATCTCCACGCGCATGCGTACGGAAACAATCGTCTGTGCTCACGAAAAGAGCGAATTACGTCAGTTTGTCCTTGAGACGGCAAGAGTGAAACCTAGCAGTGTGCGATAGATGCGTTTTAATCGGTAAGCATCTCTTTGAATTCTTTACCTAGATATTTTTCAATCACTATAATGAAAAACCTTCTGGTAGTCATTGGGTTCTGGGTAACAATAGGTTCGAATTTTTTTAGCCGCGAGGGGGAAGGGGAAACGGCACCTTTTGGGGGAAGTATACGAGAAAGTTTAGGGGAGAACACTCCCGCTGGTTTACTTTCTCGTATACGAAGTATACAGAGAGAAAGTATTGTAATCGTCAAAAAATTCGGACTCGAGATTTTGACGAATTTCCACGTTTTAGACCTCCCTGAATCCGAAAAACACAATTTTGGAATTATGTCCGTCTGTGTGTCTGTGAACACGGTAACTCGAAAACTATTAGAGATACAGGGATGAAATTTGGTATGTGATCTTTACACATAATTTGTAGGTTTCTATCAAATTTTGGACAAAATCTGTCCACGGGAAGTCTGTCTTTCTGTCTGCCCGCGTTCATCTGAACGCTATAACTCAAAAACTTGAATAGCTAGATAGATAACATTTGGTACACAGTTTTATCACCATGAATGTAGGTCCGTGTCAAAGTTTGGACGAAATCCGACAAAGGGTTGACTGTCTGTCGGACTGTATAATCGCATAATTTTAAGAGTTATATCTCCTAAACCCTTTGGTTTAGATAAATAAAAATTGGTATAATGGTAGCTAACATTAATTATAGATCTGTGCCCAAATTTCGTTTGAATCGGTAAAGAAAAGGGCGTTCAAATTGTTTTTTCATCCGATTCTCCATGCGCATGCGTACTGGTAGCAATCTGTGCACGCTGAAGTTATTATGTGACTTTGTGCTTGAGCCAGCAAGAGTAGAAATCGGTACGCATTTAATCGGAACGCATCTCTTTGAATTTGATTCTTTACTTAAATATTTTTTGATAGTCATTGGATCCTGGGTTACAATAGGTTCGAATTCTTTTATCCACGCGGGGGGAGGGGAAACGGCACTTTTTTCGAGAAGTATACGAGAAAGTTTAGTGGAGACCAGTCCCGCTGGTTTATCTTTATATTTATCTTAAAAAATCGATTCAATTTATTTCTGCTCGTTAATCGTTCAAATCAATAATAAATATAATCTGGGAATATTTCTTATACCATCCTACAAGAAATGCAGGATAAAGTAGCGCTGTATTACACGTCGAAATCCAAATACACGGACCGACAATAAAGGCAAGGAAAATCCCAAAAATGTTGTTAGAACCTACTTATGTAAAATTCTTCAATATAAATAAGCAGAAATAATTCAGAAAGTCATTTGAATCTGGAAACTAAAATCAAAATTTTCCAAATTCGTTTAATCTCTCTGTTTTTACTAACCATCATTAATTAATGCTTCTTCACTAGCGTGTTTTGCTTTCTGTGCTAAGTGCACTTCGAGCCTTGAATAAGTTTTTCATTTAATTATTATTATTTCGATCCAAAAAGGAGTCTCGAGGAGAAAAAGTTTAAGAACCTCTGGTCTAAGGCATTTCAAACATATCACATGAATTTTCACATGACTCCCTCACAAAACGGAGTGGTTTCTTCCGATTGTATGACACAGACGTACGTTGCGTACAGATACAACTCATTAAGGCGCAATAAATCTTCTGTAGCTCATCCCATAAGAGGAGTTAGTGTATGTTTGCTAGAATTTCTAGACAAGGCAAGGACTTGACAAGTATGTTTGGCGAGCAGATCGAAAAAAGAGAAAGTTTCTCTAGACGTAATAGTTATTGATGTTTCAGAGTCTCTTAAATATTCTGAGAGAACTTTTATGAATTATTTAACAATTTTTAATTAATTTCGCCAAATGTCACGATTGACGATAATGTTTAAAATTTTGCAACCGCTACCGAAACTTGTTCTTATCATTTGCAAAACCGCCTGTCAAAAGAGCGTTGATGGACAGTTTTATGACTTGTACGGAAACGTATATGTACGGAAAAGTCACAATACCGTTTCTTCCGATATCTCTTATTCCACGATTTTATTTCATGGTGATGTACACACTAAAATTATCAAGCTAATGAAGGTTTTTTTTTTAAGTTGTGCGAAAATAATCGAAACTGAAATACAAGAAATTTAAAATCATTAAAACGAATTTTGCTTTCCTGTTTCGTAATACAATGGATCCAATTTTCTCTTTTAGTTGAGTAGGAGGAGAAAACGAAATTCGTTTCAAATCTATAATTTGAAAATGAATCCTAACATAAAGTTTTTATTATGACCTAATGCACCTTTTCGTCTGCACATGGTTCGAAAAAGTGCATTATATTATCGTGTGAATGTCCTGTACTTTTTTTATTGTTGTAGTTTTTGTGGTAGTTTATTATTATTATTATTGATTTTCAAATGGAGCAAATTCACCCTGAAGCACATCTTCTCACAGTAATGTCCTCTCACAAGCATTACCGTTAGAAAAGTCTCAACCTAGTTTTAATAAAATCTCCATTATAGGAAAATGCACATCCCAATTAGTCTTGCTCAGACTGGATAAAGATATACATTTTCACAAAAAGAAAAGCTCTTCTATATAATTTTGTACTTTTATTTAAAACAACTTCTCGAAAAGGTCCGATTTCGGCTTCGTAATCATAGGATAGTAGGTTTGAAACTCGATTTCATTAAGGGTCTTTTTTGTGTAGGCCAAGTTGCATCTGACCTTTGTAAATAAGTCCTCGCTCACACTAGTGTGGCATGCAAGTTGAGAGTGTGAGTGAGTTCTACTAATGATTCAGAAACGAATATAAACTACGATTCAGAATTACGAAGTTCATTTCTAATAGCCCACGGTATAGTTTTAAAATGGGGCACATTCACCATACGATGATTTTTTTTTATATATTAAGAACCTGTTTACTTTAAGGGGTCATTTGCTTTTTTGTGTTGCGAAAAATCATTCTGGTTTAGCTGAGTGATTGCTGAGCAGCTATGTCGCTATTCAACCAGGTAATTTTAGAATGAAAGACACTTTTTAAGACAATGAGGCAACCATGATGAATTAAGGATTATTTGTCGATTATTATTATGCCTGGTAATGATAACGCTGCTTAGACATGCTTTAGAAACCTGTAACATCCTACACAGGCCATTTTAAAAAGTTATATCAAAAATATTTACTCTCTGAAAGTTTAAACAAGCACAGATTTGCGATGGCTGAACTGATTTTCCTTCAGTACACACAACTTTCATCATTTTCCAGACTCCATACCTGTAATTAGATTGAGGAAAGCAGGGGATCTTTTTTAGAAAGGATGTGTGTCATATGTTTGGTTAAAAAGTTTATGTTTTCTGCTTCGCTGTACTCATTATTACAGCTGTACCTAATGCATGAGCATTTCAATTTACTCTCATAAAAAGTTGCTCTTCGTGAAGCAAATAATAATGCTGTTTCTTTAAATAAGTTAATACAAGAAAAGATTAATCAGATACCTATAATAGCTTTTCACTACAAGAAATTTATATTGCAACAGAATCGTTGAAGTGGAAGGTAACATTCGTGTGTTATATATATATATATAATTCATTGAACAGCTAAACTTTACCGTGAATTTCAAAATATGGGTTAATTATTAAAATAAGTTTGCCTGTTCAGAGCATTCTGCAGCTGCTGTGTCGGATTGGTACCAAGATTTGTAAACATATTATTCAAAGTATGCGCTCAACGATTCTGCAATAAAAAAATAAACATTCCTACAGAAGGTACTTTTACATCTATATGTACAGTAAAAAAAAAAGGAAATGTTAAATATATTTATTTGACAATAAACAATATCAGACGTTCAAACCAGACATGTTAGATTGTTCAACACGTTCCCCATACAAATCTATGTTATTTGAAGGCGATGAACTGTATGTTGAACCGCTGGCCGCAAGCGATGGCTCGTGGTATTTCGCAAGTGTACAGTGATACTGGATTTTAGTTCTACTAACACTGCATTTGTTACACAATACACCACAATCAAAAATCGCATGGAATTAGGTGGGGAGATTATGGTGGCCAAGCTGATCATTGGTAAAGCGTTGACGTAACAAATTTTGCACGCACATTACAATATACGGAGGTGCGCCATGTTGTTTAAACGAGATTGAACCAAGACACTGTCTCTGTTGTAGATGGGGCATCGCAAAGTTCTGGAGCATGTCACGATATATACCTGCAATTACGAAACATATCTGATGATCATTTGCAGTAATCTCCTCAAAAAAAGATGCCCTAGGATAAATGTGGATGTGAGTCTATTCTAGACTGCCATCTTAGTAGGATGCACAGGAATTTCCTTTAAAAAGTGTGGATTTGCCTTGGCCTACAAGTGACAATTTTGGATATTCACAATGCCATTCAAATAGAAATGTGCTCCGTCGCTTAAAAGTACGTTCCATACACATGGCCTACCAAGTTCCGTCATAGTTAGAAAAGTGAGGACAAAAGTTAGTCGTTTCCCCACATTACCTGCAAAGAACTCTTTCCGAGAATGATCTTGTATGAAAAAATTGAATTATTTATCTCAATATCTTTTTAACTGTGTTTCGATGTTACTTGTTACTATCATACAGCGGTTGAAGCTCTCATAAAATCAATAGCATTTCCCAAAAACGGGTGTGGCAACGTCTTCAATAGAATGATGACCGATGAACGTTCGTCTTCTGCCAGGTTAACTATTTGAAGATCCGGTTTCCTCACGTTTCTTTTCCTTTTTTATAATTTTCAAAATGGTTCATGGTGATGTCGATCCAAGCCATAACATTTTAGCCCGACAAGATTCACGATTAGCAGTTGCAGCATTACTATGACTTTCATAAAAGAATTGTAGGCTGAAATACCAAAGCACGTTTTTGGAAATTTACTGTCATCGCGACCAGGCTTCCAATTCACACCGATTATTCATAGAATAATTTGTGTCTGCAAATTAGATTGTTTCCGCTTTGCATAAAGATTAAAAATACGCAAATGTGATTAAATTTGTGCTACTTTTTAAATAAAAAATAGGAGTCAAAATTAAAAAGTTTTACAGCATTTAGAAATTTTATAAAATTTAAATTATTTTTCAAAAAATGCGCCCTTTATAGAACTTTTTTTTGTAGACTCGTTGGGCGCATACTCTGAATAGCAAGCGTATAAATTTTGATAACAATTCGACGATTAGTTGCAGCTGCAGACAACTAATTTTATGATCACGCTGTAAATGTAAAGCGGTATCTTTTAAACCGCTGTTGTTGTTGTTTCTTTCCACTTTCAAATGGGAAAAAAATGTGTATGAAACATTCACTAACTACAGATATCCAAATGTTAAGCAACGAAGAGAAAAACTGTATAAAAACAAAGTTACTTATCAGGGTGCATAGTGAGACATTGCTGCAAAAATTAAGCACCTTGACCAAAAAAATTAAACACCTTTGTACATGCATGTATACATAGACCCACGTATTTTCTAAGCATATGATATTTTCTGTTTCATAATAATGCATAATTTTTATTGAAAAATATAAAAAAATATGATTTTTAAATTTTAAATATGTAATATTTTAATATTTATTTCTGTATTTACACAATGTCTTCTATCGTAAATTAAAGGATGTCTTTTTGGTTTGACAAAAAATAAAAATGATAATACAAATTGTCACTATCAAAAAATTAAGTCAACTTTTATAAGATTAACAATAAAAATCTTTGACCTTTTTCGGCATTTCTTAAAATTAACAAATTACCAGTTTGTTTGCCCCTTCGAGATAACCATTCCATTCGGGATGTCCATTGTTGAAGAAAGAGGGAGAGGAAAAAAAGTTTATTAATAGTCCAGTCAACGAAAAGTTTGAAAAAAACATTAAATCGCATACTTTTGAAAATTCATACACATGTTTGCGAGAGGCTTCTTTTGAACAGTTAAAAGTCTCCGGCCCTAGGGGGAGAGCTCGAGCCGGCATCTTGCATTTCATCCCCCCTTTTTTAGTTTTTCTTGAATATATCTAATTATTTCATTTATTATTCAATATGAAAATTGAATGTAATCAGCAAATTAAAGAGCGTAAAATTCCCTAAAAATGCATGGCTTTATGTTTCTACCATCTTTAATAGTTGCAGAGGTAACGGGTCTCAAAGTTGGCCGCCACCTTGGATTTTATCCCTCTTTTAAAAGTTTTTCTTGAATATCTCCAAAACTATTTAATTTTCAAATCACACGAAATACAAAAAATTAAAGTACGTAAAATTCTCTATAAAAGAGTGTTTTTATTTTTGATCTATAGTTTTAATAGTTTCCGAGATTAATGGGCTTCCACCTTGTTTTCTATTCCCCTTTTCTAGTTTTTCTTGAATATCTCAGAAACTATTAAAACTAGAAGAAAAATAAAAGCATGTATTTGTAGGGAATTTTACGATCATTATTTTTTTGCATTGCATATAATTGGAAAATTAAATAGTTTTTGAGATATTTAAGAAAAACTAAAAAGTAGGGGATTAAATTCAAGATGGTGGTAAGGTTTGAGACCCATTATCTCGGAAACTATTAAAGCTAGAAGAAAAATAAAAGCATGTATTTGTAGGTACTTTTACGGTCATTAATTTGCAGTATTACTTGCAATTGAAATTTGGATAGTCTTTGAAATATTCAAAAGACTTAAAAGCCCCTCACGAGTATGTGAACTAATTTTCAAAACTATACGATTTAATGTTTTTTCACCCCCTTTTGGGCCTTCGTTGACTGGACTATAAGCGTTATAAACATGTGTTAACCCCTGGATCCATCTCACCCTGTATTGCTTCCCCGAATTGTTCCCTTTCGTCGATTTTTTTTCCTAGATACAACCAGTAAACAAAGCATTATGACTATGCTTTCGATTTATCGTATACAACTTCTGAGAAAACAAAAACTTCTCTAGAAAATTGGGCACTTTTAAAGAACTTTTTTTTCAAAACTAAGCACTTTTAAGGTGCTTAAAAATGGTTTTCAAACTTAAGAACTTTTCATGACGCTACGCACCCTGCTTATTCTATTCACTGAAAGTGTTAAGAGACCGGGCTCTCAAGTCCGGCTTAAGGAGGCCCTTAAAGGCGAGGGAACCAGTGAGCTACAAGCCATTGGTCATCTTGCATTGAACAACTAACGTGCATAGAGCCGTCTGTAAATAACTTACCGGCATACACTATACCTTTCGAGGCTATAAGGTCCTATTACTTCCCATAGTCTGGCGTCACTCAAATACAACTTCTTTATTATCTGTTCATTATTCAAAACTTGAGGTTTTCCATTTTCGTCCTGAAGGTCGTAATGTCAAAATAAAGGCTGAACTAAACAGACCATCTTTATAACAAATGCGTTTCTAATAAAATAGTGATACGGATACTTCTTTCAATGGACTAGTTTCTCCATGCGTGCATTTGTTATACGGGCAAATTTTGCAGCTGCATGTCCTGTCCTTTACTAAAAAAGCTACATTTTCCATTTGCTGCTTAACTTTTGAACAATAACGTATATTTCATGATATTGGAGACAGTATACACAGTGGCGTAGCTGGGGGCGGGGCAGTCAGCCCCGGGCGGCATTTTGGAAAGGGGTTGCAAAATCAGACTTGCAGGAAAACAATTTTATATCCAAGAAGAGCCAGGGCACTATATCAATCACTGTGTACATGAAAAAAAATAACTAATGTAATTAATTCGCATTTTTCGGTAAACTGTCGATATGTAAAAGAAAGGCTGGTGTTGGACGCGAGATTCCGTAACCTATTTGCAGAGATCGAGGGCGTCAAACGACGAATTATGTTACTAATAAAAAATTTCCTAGAATTTATTTTATTTTGAGGTTTATGTGCCCAATGGGGTGCCCAAGGAAGGGCGGAAAAAGTTGCAGCTACACCACTAAGTATACAGCACGCGACAAAAAAATGGTTAATTCAGTGAATTATCTGTTATAAATGAATGTTTTGAGCATAAAATAAGCAGAATATTAATCTGATTAAGACTTCTTTACGTCAAGATGCCATAATCAATCACCATATATGCAGATCACATTTGTGAAGCAGGAGTGATCAAATGCTTTTAGTGAACTAGCTGTGTTGTTCATTTACAGCGCAACAGAATGTTCAATAGCTTATTTGACCATGCTGCGCCAAAGATAAAAGCATTCTTCCATTTAACAGTACAATTCACTCGTCATGAATATTCAAAAAGCGGGTAGTTACAATGCTGGTCAAATGTCAAAAAGATTTATTTTATGAAAAAACATGTAATCAAATGTGTTTTATAGGTCTAGAAATTGTTAGGAATAGTACTCATATGAAGTTTTCAAAACTGAAATATCTACTTGTGTTCGTTCTTTAAAAATATAGAAAACAAAAATAAATTTATCACCCAACATTTTTTTAAAAATAATATTGCAAGAACAGATCAATCTGTATACGTTAAAATTTAGCTATTCTACTAAAATGTATCTAGCTGACAAAAATGCATTGATATCGTGATACAGTAGTCTCGTTATCCAACACTCCGTTTCAACTGACATCATTTCTGCACTCATTGAAAACGATAAATTGACAAATGTAGTTTTCACCATCGTTACGATAATGCTTGTTTCACTATTAGTAGGGCGTCAAGGTCAGGCGGACATGTGAGACCAGGGCGGCCATACATTTGCTGTTGTTGAGACTCCAAGCCGATTAAATCGCTGTGGTGGTGAATGTCGTTGTTAAACTTTTGTTAATTTTTTTGTGTTTTAATCAGCCATAGCTTCATTTGCTTTTTTTATAACTGTTTTACCATGGCGACTAAAATGAAGTGAGTTTTCGTCAGCGGACGAGCTTGAAAGACAGCCGAGGACGGCAGTAATGTTAAAAATTACACACAATGATGGATTAAATGTTACAGAAGCAACCTTGAGGTTCATCGAACAACAACAAAGCCTCAAAAAAGAGATATCTTTATGACTAGCTATAACGGCTAGAGAACATCGATATGCAGAGTTGCAACTTACTATCACTCACTTAACACATTCGCTGCCACTATTCACGCCTGAGATTCGAACCATCTATCTAATTAGATGATCCCTTCCCTGCCATCTCTTGAACTACAGTAGAGAATGGGTCATCTAATTAGATAATAGGTTCCAGACACGCCAGCGCGTCGGTGGCAGTGAATGTGTTACACTGTTTCGTTTTTACGAATTCATTTTAAGGCTGTTTTACTTTTTTTATTAATAATGATGATGATTTTTTTTATAGAAAAATTATCATTTTGCATGAAATTAAGGATATCCTGAAAGTTTAGTTTAATATACGTTACAAGGCATTTTATATGAAAAGTGGTCCCTTTTTCTTCCTTCCCTACAGTTCTCAACAACGAGAATACAGTGACTCAAAAAAGTATTGGGGCACAAGAAACGTTCAAGCGTTCATTTCGTAAATTTCTACTATTACTTAAAAACAAAAGATAATTTTAATAGTTTTTGTATCTAAACACTCTGAAAAATCTATTACAATCATTACAATTAAATACAACTAATATAGAAAAGAGCTATTTGAAATGGTTTGTCTGTAACTATGAAATTAAGGTCAAAAAAGTATTGGGGCATTCAGGAAAACCAGCTCGATAAGAAGCCAATTCAGGCAGAATGCCTGATACAACTGCAAATAGAATTGCAAACCTAGAAAACACTAGTAAGAAGCAAGAGGCAGGAGTTACTACGTTAGTCCATCATTTGCATGGTAGCATGGGTCGAAAAAAATCAGAGATATCCACTGACATCAGAAAATTTACCATTTGTCATTGGAAACGTAGAAGTTCCTAGATAAAATTTGGTGAAATTGTAAATGTAAGTAAATCTACTGTACATAATATAATTTTGAAATACAAGAAGACAAAATTAGATAAAAAACAGACCAAGAACAAGTCGCCCAAGGCGTTTCACTGAGCATGAATAAAGGTGGATTGTTAGAAAAATTACTTGCAATCCTAAAACCAGTGCAGTCAAGTTAACTTTAAAAGCACAACAAAGGTTTAATAAGTTTTCTAATCCAGAAACGGTCCGGAATATCTTGAGAAAATACAATTTTCATGGCCGAGTAGCTAGAGGAAAACCATTCCTCAGTAAAGCAAATCGAAGAGCTCGTTTAGAATTTGCTAAATCCTATATTAAAAAGTCTCCGTAGTTTTCGAATTCAGTCTTATTTGTAGATGAAAGTAAATACAATGTTTTTGGAAGCGATGGGAAGCAAATGGTATGGCGAAAACCCAATAGTGAACTGGAAATGAAGAATATAACTTCTTCTGTAAAACATGGTGGTGGTAGCCAGATGGTCTGGGGCTGTATGAGTGCTGAGGGTGTTGGGAATTTACATTTTATTGACGGAATGATGGGCAAATATATGTATTTAGGTATTTTAAAACAAAATTTGAAACAGAGAGCTGAAAAAATGGGCATATTGCCACATTACAAACTCTATCAGGTTAATGACCCAAAGCACAATGCTCATATCTGCAGACTCTGGACTTTATATCAATGTCCCCAAGTAATTAGAACTCCTACACAGAGTCCAGATCTCAATCCCATTGAGAATATTTGGGACCATTTGAATAACTGAATTCGTAAATTTAAAATTTCCAGCAAAAATGAACTTAGAGAAAAACTCATGTCTGAATGGGATAAAATGGAAGGAATTGTTTGTGCAAATCTTGTGAAATCCATCCCTAAACGACTGAATGAAGTCATAAAATGTAAATGAGGACCAACACATTATTAAGAAATAATGTTTGAGTGATATGGAACAAATTTGTTTGCGTGCCCCAACACTTCTTTGACCATTAATTTCCGTTATACAACAAGAAATGTTCATTTCAGTATTACTGTAACAATATTGCAAATTAATTTCATGTTTTTGGATTTTATTTAGTCTACAGATATGACATGAACAAAAAGCATATGGTTGAAATAAAAAAAATGATTTGTTCTTTCACAAAATGTTTTATAGCTTATTGTGCCCCAATACTTTTTTGAGTCACTGTAAGTGTCTAAAGCGATATGTCGAATTCTAAGACGAATTAATACAGCGCCTTGTTTTCAGTTTAAGTCGGTATGCTTTAGGTATTTGAAAAATGAAAGCATTTCAAGTAACAATTATAGAATACTGTTGTTTGCCACTGTCTCGAATTTTTCTTTTTGATCCACTAAATTTTTAATAGCTTGGAGAGTATCATTTACATTAAAATAATTTTCACCTACTACTGTCGTTGATATTCACTTGCTTCTTCTTGCTCAGATTTTTGATCCCTGTAATACCTGAAAAACAGAAATCAGCAAAATGCTCTAGGCATATCTTTTTTCTGTCGGAATAACACACATTTAAACTCTAGAAGATGGCTGAATGGAGGTACACTCTTAAGTGCATCAATGACATTTTTTAGTTAGTACAGTCAAACCCCGTTAACACGAAATCGCTTATCACGAAATTTCGCTTAACACGAAATAAATACTGGGCCCTGTCGAACAAGTCCGGGGAGTAGTGTTAATTCATTCCTTTAACACGAAAACGCAAAATATCGCTTAAGACGAAAAGAAAATATTTTTTGAAAGTCAAAATTCTTTCTGTTACAAAAGTTCTTAGCGTCGAGTTTGTGTTTTGAAACTTCTTTGAATTCCCATTCATCCAGGCCCCCCCCCCGAAAGAGGGGACAGGAGGGACACTTGGGCTGGTTATAAGGGCAGGAAGAGATTTTATTGAGGAATTGTTAGGTGTCTGTGGGGTCCGCATGTCAGTTCTTTGCCCCGGGGCACGGCCTGGCTCTCGGCAGTCCTGCATTCATCGTTGTGAATGGAAAATTGTTCACGGTGAATAAAGCAAGTTTCTTTTTCGCAAGAATCATATTCCTACCATTCCCATCCTTTTGTTTCTTAGTTCGGGAATGCTGGGAATGGGAAGGTACGGGAAGGCACAGAAGAGAAGATGGTTTTCTCAGAATTCTTCCATGTTCTAGCCTTGACCACTTTTCCAGCTTTGCCTGTGGATTGTCAGTTGCTTTCAGAATCGTGTAAAAAATCGAGTCGAAAATATCATCTTAAAAAATTGAAACAAAAGTCAATAACTGACTTTTTAAACCTGGAGTAACAGGAAAATAAATTTATTATTTGATATATTTCATACAATATGTTTATTTCTGCTCTAAAACTTAAAATTTTTATTATTTACAGATTTTTAAAAACTGTAACATTTTATCTTTTATTTAATAGCTTGGTAATTGCAGTCTAGATGGCGCCGCTATTTTGATGGTTAACACGAAAGATTTTGGTGGTCCCGCCGATTTCGAGTTAATGGGGTTTGACTGTAGTATTTAATATTAGCAGATTTGTTTTCATGAATCCCAATTTGCAATAAAGTCAAACATATTCCATATGACTCCGATGTAAAAACAAAGTAAAATTCATTGTCATTACTCTTCTTCCAACAATAAAAGCTAAGGCAATGAGTTTTCGTCTTTGAATTCATTAGTAAAAACAGGCTAGTAGTAAACATTTCAACGATCATAAAATATATACTAGATACCATTGTTACTTAGTAATTGGATAAAACGTTGATTAAAGTTAAATTTGTAAAATTCCGAGAAGGTAATTCGTCAGATATTGGAAAATAAATAATTAAAAACTTCTTCAGAATTGGCCGAACCCGAATGTATAAATGGGGGTGAAAGACATTACAAATTAAAAAAGTAAACCGTATCGTTGATTAATTACTTCAGTGAATGGGACTTAGGGGGTAACATTTATTTTAAAAAATTAATTATACGTAAGCTTCTCTTGTTTTAGTTCTAGCATGGTTCACAACCCAAAAAATTAGATTTGAAACATGTGTTCGAAATTTCCCACAGATAAACGAAGATATTGGGAGTAAGAACTAAAACTTCGCAGCTCTCCAATAAAGATGGCGCTCCTACAGTCTTCTGAAGATGCGAGAAATCTCTTTTGCAAGTTATTTACATGTAAACCGAAAGAGAGTTTATATTCAAATAATACTAAAAACTTAGATTCCGCGACAGTTGGGCGGATTATGGGTATAAGTTCAGGATTAAATGTATAGTGTAAGGATGACGAATATTTGATGAACTGTTATTTACTACGCAATATCAAAATATCACAAATACCAGTGATGAATACTACTATCAAAAAGGTGTGATTCAATCATTGGTAAATAAATGTGCATAAAGTATTTCAAAATTTAAAAAAAAATTATTCCTTTTTAATATACTTTTCCCAAGTTTTAGTTTTTAGTTCTATCGTCTGTCAATAGATGGCGCCATGGAAGCCCATTTTGGTGCTTAGAAAGAATATCGTTCTTTGCTGTCACGGACGTCACGTTTTCACTTATCGCAGTTTCATTTCCTGTGACGCTGTGAGTCACCATTTTTGTCGTGATTAGGTATGTATAATCCACGATTTTTTGAGTAACAAATAATTTTGCTATTGCTATTTTTAAATATATATTCCAAATAACTGTTATTTCAATCACACTTTTAATTTTCAAAAAGTCTTATTAAGTATAAGTGTTCTAAAAAATTTAAATTAAAAAAATTGTTATTTCTTTTTAATATACATACTTTCTATTAATGTTTAGTTCGATCAATGTTAAGTTTTAATGTTTAGTTCTTTATACTGTCAACAGATGGCGCCAGCAAAAATGCTTTTGGATTTTTGTAGAGGAGATGTTGGAACGTGAGTTCACGGGTTACAATCAATAGTAATCAATCACAGAAGTCAGCCTTCGACGTCACAATCGCAGTTTTAGGCGCGATCGCAGAAGAGAGCTTTTACCGTGATTATTCTTTTTTCTTAGAATTACGGCGATTCTGTCAATCAAAGAGAAAATCGAATACTTGCTCCTTTGAGTTCCCGACGAAGCTTCGAATTACAAAAGCGACGTTATCATTCGAGAACGCATACCACAACAAGAAGCGAGATTCACAGAAAGACTTCTTAAACCGCGATGGGGGAAAGGAAGTGAGACTTCGCGGTGAAGTATGACCCGCTTATCTCTAAAGTTATGGGTGAAGACTCTGTTCCCCCCGAGTGGGGAGTGGCGATACCCCCTCCCTGTGCGGGGAAGGTAGTTCATGCATATGCGAGTTGCTTTGATGGCACCATCTGTTGACAGCACATAGAACTAAAAACATGCAATATTAAATTAAATTATATTAGAAATGAAATTAAAATAAAAAAAAAACACTTTGCGTACATTTTATACAAATGACTGAATCACACCTTTTTGACAGTAGTATCGATCACTGGTATTTGTGATTTTTTGACATTGCGTAGAAAATAACAGTTCGTGAAATATTCGTCATCCATAGTTGTGATATGCATTTTCGAATGATTACAGCTCTTCTATAACGATAGAAAGTAGCAATAATCGTTTGAAACAAATATTCATAGGGAAGTTTAGTTAACTGTGATCGGAACGGAAAATGATCAGATTTGTGATTCACTGCAAAGGGAATTCTGAATAGTGAACTGTTTTACGGGTCTATTCTGGTACCCCCGGTTGGGGTGGGGGACGTCACTTTCTCCGGACGTTAACAACGGGAAAAGTGATGTCTCCCAACCCAACCGGGGGTACCAGAATAGACCCCTTGATATTGGCTTCCGTGCTTGATGGGAATATTTGTGGTTAACGTAATTATCGGAAATTTTTTAAGTAGTTTACGCTACAGGTGTCATCTATTGACAGTATATAGAACTAAAAAACAAAATTTTGCATAAGTGTAATAAAAACAAATGACAATTTTTTAATTAATTTTTTTTCAAAACACTTTACATAAATTTAATAAGAATTTGAAAATTAAAAGCGTGATTGAAATCACAATTATTTAGAACAGATATTTAAAAATAACAATAGCAGAAGTATTTATTAAAAATATCGTGGATTATGCAACCCTAGTCTTGTGTGTGTGTGTCAAGAAACAAAACAGAAATAAAGGCATATTAATAAAGAATAATTAATTTTCATTATCTGTATCAAATCATACACTTTTATGCAATATTAAGGACTCTGCGGAATCTCTAGACATCTTGAAAGTATAATTCAATGAAAACACTTTTTCCTTCGAGATTCCAATGAGAAATCAGAACTGCAGCAAATTCAATCTAAAATTTTAAACAGGATGATAATGACTCTTCCACCAACTATTTTCAGTAAATTGCAATTACTTCTCAATGATAAATCTAGAAGACAAGAGGCAAGCCAGAAACTTATTAACTATGCATTAAATTGAAACATCAGACTGAAGGAAGGATGTGTTTAAAAACAGTAAGAACACATGTTCTGCAAGACGATTCAATTAAGAAAATTTTATAGACTATCTATAATGTATAAAACGCTAAAAGATACGCGGCGGAAAAAGGGGTTATTTTCTCTTTTGCCAATGGCAACGATCGGTTTGTTTACAAAACAAAACCGGTAGCCTCTGCCATGTTAGGCATCGGATAACAGCCTTTGATGCTTCAAATCCCATAACTCTTTAATTCAAATTCATGTTAGGCATGAAAAGAAGATAGAGGCACTACTAGAAGGGCGACTTTTTTTTTGTCTTCATCGAATCATCAGATCGGCAATAGTTTAGTCCATCTTTTGATGGCAATTTTCATTTCTTTCTTAAAGTGGATTGAAAATAACTTTGGAATGAAATGGGGATAATAGCCTTTTGTAGCTGAAAATCCCATAAAACCCCTTTAATCAATCAATAAATGTCAGGCATAACTTCATAAGAATAGCCTGTTACTATATTCGTTCTGGTGTAAAACAACTTTTTCTTGAAAAAAAAAATGAGTTCAAGATGTACAAATATCATGATAAAATGTCCTACAATATAAAGAAACTTGAGATGAAATGATTCAAAAAAAGATCAGTTAGAAATAAAGAAGATGGGCTTAGGCGAGCCAGAGAACGTTCACATCAATGTCAAAATAGTTTAAGTCAGTAAACAGAAAATCGTGTTAATTCACAAACTGAGATGACCATTGTGGAACTTACTATAGTGAACATTGTATTTTTGGTACTTTTCCATTATACGCATTGCAATATAAAGGAAAGCTGAAATCAGAAAAGACCCTGTTTCGCCCTCAAGTCTCGATAATACACAGTCAGCGTGTCACGCTCATAGCCCAGTGCTGAGAGTTCGATCCTAGAATAGTAAATTTTTCCCCGAGTGTTTTCACTCGCTATCATTATCTTTTTCTTCCTCCCATAATTCTCTCATCATTTTAGTATCACCTTAAGAGTGTGATTTATTTTTAATCCTTGCAAATTAAAAACTAAAAAAAATCTTTCAACATTGTTCCTTCTAAGACTATTTTTTAATAAATTATCTTCATCTGGTATATGTATTAACTAAAGAGGCCAAAAGGCCTTATTGTGCTAATTTGGCTAAAAATGCATGTTATACATATAACGGGGTACAGATGGTCTGTGTGGGATCAGCTAGTTAGTCTGAAATTCCTAAAATGCATATAAATGCTCAAATGTATTAACAAAGGGATGAATGAAACTTAAGATTCTACAAGCAATTAATGGTAATAAGCACTTACATTTTCTTTGCTACATGATTTTTTTTTAATGACTGGCAACAAAAACTAGTCGGTAAAGACGACCACCCACAACTCACAAAGTGTCAATAATAGCACCTTTCCCATATTGTTAAATTGCCTTGAAAATTGCACGAATGCCACCATCTTATAAATCAGCATAATGCACGTCTATTATAATTTGATTCAACTTCTAAAATGTAATAAAATAGCTTTTAGTGAACTACAAAAAAATTCTTAAGATAGTATTATAGCACTTGGATACTATTTCAATCCCTATTTAATATTCATAAAACATAAGTATATTTTGTTTGAATGTTTTCATATACTGCAAGCATCAGAATCTAAAATTTATAGTTAAATAAAAAGACAACTGTTTCTCTGTTATCAAAACAAGCATCTTTCGTGTCTTAGTAAGAGAAAAAAAAATTAGATATTTCCTTCTATATCTTGATGGAAATTTATGAAATTTCTTCAAAAAATCAGTGACATTATGAATGTCTATTAAGCAACAAAACAGCCTTCTTTAAATGTTTTAGCAAAATACTAAATTATAAAAAAGGTGGCAACAGATGTCTAATATTAATGAACTTATGATAAGACTAGTTGATGCCCCCCCCCCCCCGACTTCATCTGCATAGTAACACATTATTGGTACCCTGTTGCTCGGGGTAAAATATTTTCATGTCATTATAGTTATAACGTAAAAAATATTTTATATGAAGTATTATAATGAACAAAGTCCTTTTTTCATGTGAAATATTTAATTAAAATGAAAATATCAAGTGAACTAAATGATTTTTAATTTCCTCCATAAGTTACTAACAATTTTTAAAGAATGACATGAAATTTAATTAGATACCCATTGAGGCATTTAAGTTTCTTTATATAGATAAGCACTCGACGGAATTCTAGCAAAAAATATTTGTGTTGTCTGTGCCTTTATTTTTAATTGAAGTAAGTAATCTGTCGCACGACAGATTTTTAAGATCTCGCAGCTTCTCAAAATATTAAAAGCTGTCACAAAAAAATTTTAAAAACAGCATAAAACTAATTTTTTTCACAAGTTATTAATAATTTTTTAAGAATGATACAAAATTAATATGCTCCAGAAAATGCAGCAGACGATAATAATAAAAACATTGTTGGAAATTGTGTTTGAAAACATTTTTAAAAATTAATTAAAATTAAACAGAATGTTGTATGGAAATGAAATTGATATCATTGAAAAGCTGAATGTTTTAAACTTTAAGATGATGTTAAAATGGTTTTTGTGTGATAATATGCTCCCAAGTTATTGCGAAAAAATGTTAAAATTTAATTAAAATTTTGAAAAATCCTTTCCTAGGGAGCACCTACTACCCAAGAAGCAACCATCTGCCAAATTTCTAGTCCCAGTGGTTTAGGAGATTCAGTGATGAGTCAGGGACTGACTTACAAAGTATTAATTACCAGACAAACTTACAACGGTAGGAAGGAATTTTTTATATCACTAAGGAAGAATGCAAAATATGATCAACATTTGTAGACAGTTGAGCAAAATAAGCTGTTTAAAGTACTAAACTGCTGCACATATGCAGATTGGAAGTAACAGTAGATCTATGCAGCAATAATCATTGAGCATTTTGTAACCACTCTGTAATTAGTAAAAATGTTTTTCACTGTATTTTCATAAGAAATAATCAAACACCAGAACTATATTTTTCAATACAAAAATGCATCTATAATAAATTCTGATATTCTACCTGAATTTGAGCATGTGAACTGATTTTGTAACAACAAATGTTTGCTCTTATTTCAAGATCTTGCAACAGTTGTCATAAGATGACTATCACTGAATTTCATGTACACGAGAAATATGACAATTCCAACGCAATCATCATATCTACAAACTGCAAATTATTTTGTTCTATTAACTTTCAGATCTAATAAGATTCTAAACTAGATAATATTACTTTATGATATCTAATCAAATAATTCTCCTGTGCAGCTTTAAGAAAATGTACAAATAAACGAAACTTATCTGCCTTGGAGCTGTACAAGGAAATAAAGAGAAGGTAATTTGGTTACTATGAGAGTTTAACTCATTATTTAACTGTCAAATGCAGTATCAATGTTTTGTAACCCAGACTATATAAATATTACAAAACTACTCTCTGGTCCAAGGTGCTTTTGGAACAGCTAGCAGCTAAACAATGTAAAATGCAGCAAGAGAAAAGATTTTCAAGTTTAAAAGTAATAGTTTGGTACAGAATAGAAAAGTCTACTGAAAATAAAATATGCTTCGATTCTTAAGATTTATAGAGATTTGTTAGAAACTACTATCATCTCTTAAAACAGTGGTATGCACACTATTTTCATTTCCAACCCCCTCACTTTGTGTAAAATTTTTTTGCAACCCCAATACATTTATAGAAGAAAAGCCATTTATTGTCAAATAAATTCCTTTGAATTTTAGCGACCCACAAAAATTTTCTCGCAACCCATGGTTTGCACACCACTGTCTTAAAACTCTCTTTATTCAATATTTCCAAGCAACCATAAATAAGTTATTATTTTTAGTTCTTACTACATTGAAGTTTAAGGGATACAGAAGCTATCATTCTAATGATACAGCAGTCATGAGAATGCTATCTTTTTTGTCAGAAGAATTCTTATTACAATTCAATAAATTAATTTGAAAGTGTATTTAATTATAGAATAATCACAATTTATCTAAAACAAAGACACGAGATGATAACGAATAAAAAATTCAATTTATTAGGGACTCTAAAAGTTTAAACAAGTTATTATTTTAGGCATAAATGTTTATTTCCATTTAACAGCCAAAGCTGTTAGTTTATATAGAACCACTCAGTATCTTTCGAAAATATAAATTTCATACCCAATGTAATCTATAATGTTTGCTTTCAATATAAAATTATTTATTTCTATAAAAAAACATTTATAATAAAAATTCGTTTAAAAAATTACAGAGACAATTCTGCACAATACTTCACGATTATAATTATAATTGTTAAAAATAAAATATCCAACAGAATAATTTTTTTATTATTTTGGCTGATTAAAAATAACAGCTTCTAAAATCAAACGATTTTATTTTGATTACTTTAAGATTATTTTGCCTTATCAGAACCACTAGACTGACAACAGGCATCAAGATATTTATCATAACCAAATGTTCTATCGCACCGAGCATTCACTTGTAACTTATCATTCAATTACTGAATTCCGTCAATTTCCGAATAATATTACTATTCCTAATCATATTTATAAAAGCAACTGCATTACTGTCAGTTTATTCTAATCTTTAGGAACCTCACATGGTACAACTTGAAATGGTACAGAAAAATGTACTCTAATTTTAGAACAACTGTGTAAGTAGCGAGTTTTCATGCTTTTTCTTCATTCAGCAAATTATAAATAAAACAACCTTGAAGAAGAATATTTTCTCTTCAAAAGAGAAAAGATAAACAGATATGGTGTACAACATGTTTAACCAATTCATCAGACATCATCGTGAAGTTCAATTATTTGCAAGAATTATGTTGGCATATTTTGGAGATTAAGATATCACTTTAGTACCAATTTTAAATAAAAGCCTTAATCAGGTTTATTCAAAATAGCCATGGCAAATATTTCACAGAACAACACTATTTTCAAAGCCAGAGGTAGCTTTATACCAATCGGGCAAGGCAACAAATATGGTGCCGCCCTTGCCACATATCCAATGTATTTTTTTAAAAATTTTATAATGCCTGTTGCCTGTATTCTAAATATAAAACAAAATTTTACTTAGAAATATGCATGTTTTACTTGTAAATATGATTTAATACTATATGATGAGAATTTTTAAACTTCAGATATATTTAAGATTATACAGAGCTCACTGAAAAAAAATAATATATTCAATAAATTTTATTTTCAAAAAATATGACTTTATTTCTCAAGTCCATAAAACCATTTTTTTCAATGCACTCTCGCTTTGACGCCATGTGTAGTTGCCTGTTTTGCCCGGGCCTCGGGCCGCTCCTGTTAGTAATTCAAATAAATTAGCTCTAAATGTCGTTTGAGAAGTGTAAAACTTATCAAAGAAAATGTTTGATTATCAATAACATTTCAAAATAATACAAAGAGTACAATGCCATTTGATTACCAAGAAATAAATGAAAAACAAAAATAAAACTAGTTTCCCTTTTGCATTAACTTTATTACATTTCTCATACTTGAACAAAATTGTTAGAAAATTTTATTTTAATTCACTACCATGCTAAAAATATTTCACTGATCTTTAACAAGCAAACTAAACAAGTTTAATGTGAAAGTTGGCATATTAAGAAAAAATTAATTCCTTTTGGCCCATTATTATTTTGGAACAAGTCTGTAATGAGTGGCTATACATATTTCTCTAAACAAATCTTAACAAGAAAATTATTAAAATGGTAATTTATAATCATTAATTATCAAACAAATAATTATATCATAATTTCATTGCAAAATGGAGTAAATATATCAAGCCAAGATGTTAATTCGTTAACTCTCTACATTTGATACACTGTAAAATCTATAATAAATATCACTGGAACAATGATAAGCATTTAGGAGATTCTCATAATTTAATATCCCTTTTTCAGTTATAAAATGTATTTTCACCAACACAGGTAATTAGCAAGTTACACCCATTGGAATTAAGCTATAAAACCATGATATTACCCTATTCAAGGACACTCATGTATATATATTATACACATATAGCTTTTCTCTAAATCAGAATTATTCTCAGCCATAATCTGTCAAAATTTTCAATTCTGTAAAAGATTTTAATCCATTGGATAAAAATTCAGGAGTGGTGCAAGTTTATTTTTTCTTTTCCCACCGAATTGCTGCCAATATAAAATGAATATAATGAAAAAAATTTAATCTGTTTTTCATTTTAAAAATTTTTGCCTGAAGAGATTATGAAAAAGATAAACCAGCCTAATTTATATCAAACGCTTAAAAATGTTCCTCACAATTTTTTCAATTGTTGAACTTTGTTTAGCTTCTACTACTTAATACCACATTATACTGTTATAAATTTAACTGCATTTATTTTAGCATACTATAATAAGTATAACAAGCCTATAACTAAATGAACTGCTCTTTAAAAAATTTACATTCACATACAACTGTAATTAATAAGAAATTATTATTCACAAAGAAATATAAAATCAGCTACATATTTTTTAACAGTAATGTAAAAACTACATGGTAAATTCATAGTTTCACATAACTGACACACCACACTATAAAGAACACATTTACAATGTAATAAAAAAGACTTGATTGTATGCATCAGTTTTTGAAGCAGTAGGTTTTTAAAACAAGATTCAAATTATATATCTTCTCAAATAAAATATTCACCGAGATAAACTTTTTTTATTATTCTACATGCTTTCAGCTGTGTGTTAACTGTACACTATAGCACACAAATACAACTACAGAATGGAATGCAAAACAAAGATTATCTTTCATGTCAATTAAAAAACTTAACTGGAATTTATTTTCGTGCAAAATAAATAATAAAAAAAAACTCTGAAAAATCAACTACAAACATCATTTAGATTGTCGAATGAGGCATTCAAAGCATGCACTAAAACTAAAGCATTCAAAAATGTAGGAAACATGCTTCTTAGCAAATAATCAACATTGAGACCAACAATTACTACACACTGCATCACACAAGAATTTATCTATGCAGGGCAACACGAAAAAAGCCATGCTATAGAGTTGGTAAATTTTCGCTACCTTTTAATACGGCAACAGGATGGTGTCGCAATGTTGTCCCACAAAAACGTAAAGGTTAGAGTTCACGACCCCTACATGAGTTAAAAACGCAAGAGATCACATAGCGATCTGATTGGCTACACGAAAATCATGATGTTTGTTTATTTTCAGAAAATGAAATCAAATATTACTCGAAAGGGAGAAAAATAAATTGCATTTAACTTCTTAAAAATTATTTCGTCCATCAGCATCACAGACGTTATCCTACGTAAAATAACCAGGCTTCAGTATTTGTTGACAACCCACACAAGCTTCCACTTTTTGTTTTCCCTGTGACAAATTCACTTCGAAATCTGAAACAATGAAATAAGGTAATAGATTTAAAAAATAAAAATACCTAAGCGAACGTAGTGCCCTCTACCAAGTTAAACTTTTCAAATATCACTACTAATAAAATTAGATGCATAAATTATAGTAATCTCAATTTTAATTTCATTTTTAAGAAGAAAAAAAAAGGAACTAACTGAGCATAGTGTATTTGAAATCATCAATAACTCCGCTAATCTTCATTGTAAATATGGAAGATAATTCAAAAGCTTTTATTCCCTAATTTTTAATTCACATTTTAGATAGGACTTATGCACGTTCAGTAGTGTTTCAAGAACCTTTTCTTAAGACTCCATTTTTGTCCAAGCCTGTAACATTCATGTTTGGGTCAAGTTTCGGATACAATCTTGTATAAAATCCTCATAAATACTCCAATTTGCTATTATTTCCTGCCCCTCCACAAACAAATGCATGATGAATCTGCTTCTCTCTATGGAGGAGTTTTCTGTTTCGTTCATTACATAAAATACGGTAACTACATAATTCCGGTGTAATACTAAGTCAATGGAATCTTCAAAACGAAAATCCAGGTTTTGAATATTAATAAACAAAACAGAAAACTCTTCCATAATTCTACTTTATTTAAAACAATATTGAAAAATAGTTGAAAGTTGAATTATGTTATAAAAAAATTAAATGAAATAAATCAAACTCTTTGATTCTTTTTCGCTATAAACCTAACAAACCAGTGACCTCCAACAAAACAAAAACGCTTAGATGTTCTTCATTTTCTAGAGATGAACGATTTTCTCGTTTAGCTTCCAGCCAACTATCCAAACAGAATTGCAGAATGAGGTGAAGGTCAGTTTTCGGAGTCAGTTGCGCCCAACACAGAAATCTTCAAATTTTTAACGACTTATATTTCAAGATGATAATAAGCATGTGAAGTATTGAGTAATCCAGATGTCAGGAAAAACTTGAAAGATCAATGATTCACAAATGAAGATTCTGTTTGCACAGAGAAGATGGACACATAGCCAGAGTTTTAGGGGTCTATTCTGGTACCCCCGGTTGGGGGGGGGGGGGGCACTTTTTCCGCACATTAACAACGGGAAAAGTGACGTCTCCCAACCCAACCGGGGGTACCAGAATAGACCCGTTAGTCAGGAAAGAACCCAGATAGCATGTACACTTAAGCGGGGTTTACACGCGAACAGTAAAACCGACAGTAGGATGTCGCTGTCAAGTTCGGACAGAGACTTGCCGTGGCCCGGTTAAAACTTTTATGATTCTGCGCATGCGTCATCCTACTGTCGGTTTTCTACTGTTCGCATGTAAACAAACCATTACAGCAAGTTTGATTTTTTTTTTATATTAGCTTGTCATGACAAACTTGATGTGGCAAATTTGCAGCACACTTCCAGCAAAGTAACAAGGCATAATCGACCAACCCACTTGCCAAACAAGTTTACTGTGAAGTTGTTCCCAGATAGCAATTTTAGTTTGCAGCAAGCTTGCCACAAATTTGTCATGACAAGGGTGCAAGTTTGCCACAAATTTGTCATGACAAGAGTGCAAGCTTGTAGTAAGCTTGCAGGAAGTTAACGAAAGCTCCGAAGTCACCATGAAACGAACTTGCAGCAAGCTTGCCACAAGCTTGCCGTGCAAACTTATTGCAAATTATAGCAAAAGCAAAGTACGAAACACAACCCGGAACAGAAACACAACCGAAACAGAACTCGCGACCTCCCGGTTCCGAAGCGGAGACGCTAACCATTGAGCCAGTTGAACTCTGCGAGGAAAAGATAGATTTCGCTAATACATCGTTCGATTCGATTCGTATACGATTTATTTTTAACTATTTTCTGGATTTCATTAATTTTTTGGGTTGAGAATATGATTTGAAGTCAAAGGGAGAGCGATTTTCGCTAATAACTACGTTTTGCTAGTAGAATAAATTATGAAATTAGAGTTCAAAAGTAATTACTTTAAAATGGGACAAAATGTCTAGTTATTATTGTTCAACAAACACTGACTGTTTTTTTAATTTAATTTTGTTTATAAACGTTAAAATTTCAACATTAAGAAAAAGGCGATATAGTTTTCTTTAAAGTGAGAGTGATATATTTAGTAAAAAGATGGAGAATGTTTCAAAAATTTTTTTTATAAAAAAGTTATTTTTTTCACAAATTATCATTGATTTATTGAATTAATAAAAAAGAATTACGGTCTAGGAGATGCTATTAAAAATCGGATGTTTTTTAAAACAGAGACAAAGATAATTATCTCTTTATTGTGCTATCTTTGCAGGAAGCTTGCTTTGCAAAATTGCAGCAAGTTTGATTTGCAAAGGAGGTGGCGCTATTTGTCACATCGAACTTGCTACAAGTTCGATTCAAGTTTGACGCGTCAAATTTTGCCAAGTATGCAAAACAAGCTTCCTGCAAAGACAGCACAAAGAGATAATTATCTTTGTCTCTGTTTAAAAAAAAACATCCGATTTTTAATAGCATCTCCTAGACCGTCCTTCTTTTTATTAATTCAATAAATCAATGATAATTTGTAGAAAAACCTAACTTTTTTATAAAAAAATTTTTGAAACATTTTCCATCTTTTTACTAAATATATCACTCGCACTTTAAAGAAAACTATATCGCCTTTTTCTTAATGTTGAAATTTTAGCGTTTATAAACAAAATTAAACCGAAAAAACAGTCAATGTTTGTTGAAAAATAAACTTATACATTTTGTCCCATTTTAACGTAATTACTTTTGAACTCTAATTTCATAATTTATTCTACTAGCAAAACGTTGTTATTAGCGAAATTCGTTCTCTCTTTGACTTCAAATCATATTCTCAACTCAAAATTTAATGAAATCGAGAAAAAAGTTTAAAATAAATCGTATACGAATCGAAGCGACCGATGTAATAGCGAAATCTATCTTCTCCTGTCGTAGCCGAACTGGTCTAGTGGTATCGACCTCTGTCTACTAATCGGTAGGTCGCGAGTTCTATCCCGGGTTGTGTTCGTACTCTGTTTTTGCTATTATTTGCAATGAGTTTGCACGACAAGCTTGTGGCAAACTTGCTGCAAGTTCGTTTCATGGTGACTTCGAAGCTTTCGTTAACTTGCTGCACGCTTGCTGCAAGCTTGCACTCCTGTCATGACAAATTTGTGGTGAACTTGCACTCTTGTCATGACAAATTTGTGGCAAGCTTGCTGCAAACTAAAATTGCTATCTGGGTTCTTAGGAGGAAAAATGGGACGTATGACCCATTGCGGTCGTTTGACGATCTGTGTGTGACTCAAATTGACAATTTGCTGTTCGTAGTGAGCACTATTGACGATTTCACTAGATTTCAGGAGCTCATAATACACCACACCCTCCAGACTCCACCAAATATACAGAACTCTCTTCTTCCATAGCCGTTTCCTAAACCGTTTAAATCGGCCTTCACACGTATTTTTCGATGGTGCATGTTCACCACACTCATCCCACATTATGCGGTAACATTCAGATGCACTTTTTTCACAATAAAATAAAGAAGTAACATTTCCCATAAATGCTCTTTTTTGGCACGAACGTAGAGAACATTTTGCGAATGAATATCAGTCCTGTGCACATCTTTAGAACATTTGACGTCTGCGGTAGTGAAGCTTGTTCTCACTACGGTCACATGACATGCGTCACACTTCGCAACTACGCCATGCTCCTGCCACGCCATCCCTAGAAGAAAATCCACATTATTAACAGGTACACCTAGTATAGTAAACTATTTTATCAAAACTGTCTCAATCGCAGCTTTGGCTATTTAGGAGCCTTATCAAAAAATAAAATTATTTTCAATTGAATCCATAAATTCATCGTTGTCCATCCGGGTCTGAAGCATATTAAATCTGTCGTTGGTCAAACGTCTTCCCACTGGTATGGTATGAAAGCGAGGAGAGGGGTGTGCCGGATCAAGTATTGTCTTCGACATCTAACCACGGTTAAAAAATATGAGATCCGTCCCAAAATAACTCACTCGCAGCTTCAAAATGGCCGTTTATCTAACTAAACTAAACCAAGAAGGTGGGCTTTATGCGGTAAGACCGCCGCCTCAGGTGCTGTTTTATATTATAAAAGCGCATCATATGCATTGAAGGATGTTTCAGCGAAAACAAACTCAAAGAAAAGAAATAAAATATAATACAGGCGGTCCTTTTGGTTTCCGGAAATGAAACACCCTAGAATGCCACACTCCAGCACTGTTTGTCGCCTATGCAGATGTTGTCACTTATTACCTATATTTACCTATACGGTTTATTTACCTATATTTTAATTAATAATAAATTTTACACATTCGTTTAAACTGGTTTCAAGAAAATTAAGAGGTTCTGGAAACAGAAAAATTACAGAAACAAAATGAAAAATTCCGAGGGTCGTTGTTGAAATTTTTGAAATCCACAGTAAACTATCTAAAAGACACTAAAGAAACGGCTATAATAATAGTCCAGTCGAATCGTACTTTGAGATTTAAAAAATACATAACAGCATTCTTATTGCTTTAAGTTGTTGGATTGGCTACCCAAAACATGTCATTATACCACCCACACGGATACCAGATCGGATAAGGTAAGGGAAGTTGAAACATCGGTTTTTGCACTTATATAAAAGAGGAAAAATTTAAATAAGAAAATTATAGGTGCAGTGGAACCTCAGGAATCCGAATTAATCGGGGCTGACTTCTGTTCGGATTCGGGAAAATTCGGATTATCCGGGAAATCCGGTAAATACTCTTGATATACCAAATGCAGTAGAGTATTGACTTTGGATGCTCTGTGAAAGAGTTGGCGGCGACTCACCCGGTACAATTGAGCCGTAGGCAAACGAGTTGAAGGTAGTGACCTTGAGCTCACAGTTACTATGACAATGCGAGAGAAACATAGCCTACTGGGTAAAAAGTGGCGAAGTTGATTTTACCTGTTGTCTAGTCCGTCCGAGTCGAGTCAATGTTCACTTCATTGATCTTGTATGCGTTGCCCTATCGAAGACTGTCATTGTTACGTGGTGTCGAAGGTTTGAAGTGTGTGTCTTGTGAATGAATTAATTCTTGTTGAAGTGCAGTATCACTGTTTCCACACGAAATTGTTTCCATGGTCAAAAATCAAAATCAAGATAATCCCAAGGAAAGTGAAGAAGAAGATGTCTCGACAAATCTTGTATCACATGCAGATGCTGCTAGCGCACTTGATCTGACGCTACGCTACGTAGAACAGCACGCTGCCACTACATCGACCGACGTGATGTTATGCGGCGCTGGGGCAACATGGCATCGTCAAGCAGGTTTAGTTCCTTAAGTCAAAAGAAGATAATCGATTTTGTTTCTATTAATTAAGCTGCTGTATTCATTCTTAAATACATATTCAAATGTTTGCTTTAAGCTAGGAATAAATATTAGCTTTGTTTCTGATTTGTAATTATTATTTTTCCTCCATCTTTTAATAAAATTTTTTCAGAAAATTAAAAAAGATGTTAGGTTTATCCGAAATTTCGGATTGCCGAGATTTCATTGTATTAAAACATCTGTAAAATGTACTGTCGAACGTAAAGCTAAAAAAATTGTAAATTTTGAAAAAAATATTTTTCATTTAAAAAAAATTGAACGTAGTTTTTGCAATTCAACTAAAGTAAGTGTTATACAGGAGGGAATATCTGGTAAAAAATTTCAGATCGATATCTGTATCATTTTTTGAAAAATTTTACTTTGGTGGAAAAACAGGTCATAGAAAAATACCTATCAGTAATTTTTTATCTGTCCAAATGCACGGAGCAATAAATAAATAAGTAAAATAAAAAATAATCCTATTCTAAAAGTGTTGTTCTTCGGTTATAAGATTTAATTTTGGTGCATCAACTTTTTCGACAATCGCATTTGAATTAAGTTTTCTTTTATAATTTTTCATAAATGTTTTTTGATAAATTTCGATATAAATAAAGATAAAAATAATGTATATTTATTTATCTAAAAATTATTCAGCATGTGCCACTTCTTAATTTTATTTTATGCATTTCTATTTTAAAGTCGGGAAGGGGATGATTATTGTGACAGACTGGGGTGCCGCCAAAATAGCTATTTATTTCAGGCGTGCAAGTTTCTAGAGCCATGCAAACGAAAGAGTTTTTCTGTTACGCTATAGAGATGCAAGCTGAACAAGAAGGACAAATAATGGCTATTATAAGGACTGACATATTTTGTTTTTCAACATAAAAACATGTAAGTTTTATTTAGAGATATAGAGTTGCTGGCAAACTGAAACCATGGGATCGAAAAATATAATATTCTCTTCAAGTGGCTTTAATTTTGAATCATTATTCATAAGTAACCATAAATCATTAGACATGACTCTATTAGTGCAAGATGATGTACAGTCTCGGAAAAAAAAGTAGCCACGACCCTGTATTATTTTACCGTAGTTCATCGCATATTAAAACAAAAAGTAACAATTTTCTGTAAATAACGTCTAGTAAAAGGTTCCATGTTTAAAATTTTCTTAAGAGGTCATACACATATTTAAAATTGCACTAACTTCAAAATTTCCAATGGAAACACACATTTTTCTTAATAAATTTCAAAACTACATCAAAATTGATGCTCGAATACCAAGTTTCATTATTCTAGCCTTTTTTGTTTCAAAATTATAAGCCAATCAAATTTTGAATATCTAGTGTTAAAGTAAAATTTGAAATTTTTATTGATATCATAAGAAATAATATAACTATTGACCTAAAAATTTTTTTATGGAATAGAATGAATTTATTATTTTACACTTTTACTTTTTATTTAAAAAGAATTTTGAGCACATGAAATATTTTATCAAAATTGATGTTTAAAATTTTTTGAACATCAACGCTTATAAATTTTAAAGCAATCGAGGTATATGGCCATCTGATAAGACTAGGCAAATTTTCAGCATTTTCGTACGAGTAGTTTTGAAGTTACGTTAAATTTTCTATTTTCGCTGTAAAACGATGCGCTTAAGGGTCATCATATATTTCAAAAACGTTTTCATTATTAAATATAATCATTTCACCACTGTATTTTATAAAATTTAAATAAATAAACATTTAACTATTTATATAAATAAATTAAAATTTTGTAGATAATAGTGGTGTACTAGTTCATTTAAATCATTAATATACGAGGAATTAGATAATATCAATATCCTATCGACTTACAAAGAAAACCCAGAAAATAAATGGAAAATAGTGAAAGTCAGAATAAATCTCAACAAGTTATTAATGTTAATACACATTCTAACATTTCATTAAAACAAGGAAAGTTCTTTTTCATTCGATTACTTCCACTCGTGCAAAAAAAAAAGAAATTATACATTATTAAAATTTTAACAGTTTCCCAGATAGCACGTAAGTTTGCAGCAAGTTTAATTTTGACTTGATATTACCTTGTCATTGCAAATTTGACGCGTCAAGCTTGACAGCCTTATTCTGGTACCCCGGTTGGGTTGGGAGACATCACTTTTTTCGCACGTTAACAATTGGAAAAGTGACGTCTCCCAACCCAACCGGGGGTACCAGAATAGACCCCTGAAGCGAACTTTGGGAAGTTCGCCGTGACAGCTAGCGCCACCCTCGCTTGCAAAACGCGTTTGCCACAAGTTCGCCGTGACAAATAGCGCCACCTCCTTGCAATGCAAGCTTGCTGTAAATTTGCAAAACAAGCTTGATGCAAAGATAGCACAAAGAGATAATTATCTTTATCTCTGTTTAAAAAAAACATCCGATTTTTAATAGCATCTCCTAGACCGTCCTTCTTTTTATTAATTCAATAAATCAATGTTAATTTGTAAAAATACTAACTTTTTTTATAAAAAATTTTTTTGAAACATTTTCCATCTTTTTACTAAATCTCGCACTTTAAAGAAAACTATATCGCCTTTTTCTGAATGTTGAAATTTTAACGTTTATAAACAAAATTAAACCGAAAAAATAGTCAATGTTTGTTGAAAAATAAACTTATACATTTTGTTCCATTTTAAAGTAATTACTTTTGAACTCTAATTTCATAATTTATTCTACTAGCAAAACGTAGTTATTAGCGAAAATCTCTCTCTCTTTGACTTCAAATCATATTCTCAACTCAAAAAATTAATGAAATCAAGAAAACAGTTTAAAATAAATCATATACGAATCGAATTGAACGATGTATTAGCGAAATCTATCTTCTCCTCTCAGAGTTTACTGGCCGATTGGTTAGCGCGTCAGCTTCATAAGCGGTAGGTCGCGAGTTCTAATCCGGGTTGTGTTCGCACTCTGTTTTTGCTATGATTTGCAGTGAGTTTGACGCGGCAAGCTTGCTGCAAGTTCGTCCCATGGTGACTTGGAAGCTTGCGTTAACTTGTTTCAAACTTGTTGCAAGCTTGCACTCTTGTCATGACAAACTTGTTTCAAGTTTGCACTCTTGTCATGTCAAATTTGTTGCAAGCTTGCTGCAAAGTAAAATTGCTATCTTGGTTGTGATTAAAATTTATTCATATGAAAGTGAAAATTATACAAAATTTCCAGAGCTATTTCATATCATGATTTTTGGAGGACAAAGTAAATTTTTTGGGAAAAAAGTTGTGTTCTACAGAACTTACTTACACAGCAAGTTTTATCGATCATTACTTAGAAAATAGCATTTAAAGTGCTAAATAATTTAAAATGCTACTACCGGCGTTTAAATGTAAGCAGATAACTTTTTTTTTTTTTTTTATCTAAAGTGGAGACAACCCCTTTTATATTTAGAACACAAAATGTCAAATATCTTCCGATCCATGGCATATTAACCAAAATTTATTTCTTGGGAATTTTTTTCATGACAATTTTATTTATGACATCAAAAATGGGTGTTGCTATTTAAAAGTTTGAAGTTAGCTCAATTTTAATTATTTAGATGACCCCTTTGGAAGTTTTTAACCATGGAGTCATAGTGCCAGCTCTAGGGCCTTATGAATAGGCGAACCTACATATCATCAAAAGTTTTTCGGGTCTATTCTGGTACCCCCAGTTGGGTTGGGAGACATCACTTTTTCCGTACGTTAACAACGGGAAACATCTCCCAACCCAACCGGGGGTACCAAAATAGACCCCTTTGTCCCCACTACCAATCTCAGTTTAGATTTTCACAGCAACGCAAAAGTTTTATGGACGAGTTTTCTGGTTTGTTTACTTATATTAAAAACCTTGACTTTATCTGCTTGTATGTTGGACTTCCGCTTTGAAGATTTCATTGGCTTAGCCGGAATTACGTAGTACAGGCACTTAAATGTAAACAAACAAAGCAGAAAACCCGTCCGGTAAAAACTTCGACGTTAAACACTAAAAGCAATTCAGTCTCATGGTGGATATCAAAATTAAACAAATAATTGGAATAAAACTTTTGATACATGCAAGAAAATAATTAATGATTTTATTTGTGATTATATGCCGTGATATTTTTTACCATTTTATGTGGACTTCCTAGCATTTTATTGGAGTCAAATTTATATAGAGTAATTTGAGACAAAAGCAACCAATAAAGTCCATGTGTTCGAAATTGCGAAATTATTTGTTTGTGCAGAAGAGTAAACAAAGGGATAGTGTGTGTGTGGAGGAATATCTAATGATGAGAAAAGAAAAGTACAAACTGAAACAATAGAGGAATGCGGTAAAGGTTGAGGTTTTTGAGCTTATTTTTTTTATAGAAATTCATTGCAAATTGTGGCGTACTTAAGGAATTGATGAGTTTTGTCTTGAGGCTAGCGAAGAATCAGTGCAAATGAATTAAAAGTCCCAGGAAGATGAAATATTTATATATGAACTGAATGCAACTTGTAACGAAGATCTTTCATCTGCGCTTTTTGAAAGAAGTGGCGTAGGATAATTCAATGAGAAGATTTCAATTGTCAATTTATAATTATTTGCTCATAGCATTTCTAGTATGAAAAGCAATTTCAGTTGCTACAATTATATCTTTCATTCATGTATTCCTGTTTCTTCGAAGTTAACGTCTTTTACGGAAATGGATTGCTTATCAAGAACATTTTGTCTCTGCTTTTTAACAGTCAAAACCGTCCAAGTTTTTGGTAGTAAAATTCCTTTTTTGTCAGGAACAAGATTTTTTCGTTTAGGTGGATTTTCTCACAGTTCTCAAAGAGGGATTTCTATCACTTCTGTTGAATGTGCTACTAAGCGCACTTTTTCTCAATCTGGGTCTATAAATGAAAGTGACATGGGAAAGAAGAAAAAAGCATTTCCTTCAGAAACAAGTCCCAAGAAGAAATTAAAGGTAGAAGCTACTGAAGGTAGTTGTAATTGAATCTAAATCAATTAGTGTAAAAAGTAGACATTGTTTATGTTATTAAAAAATTGTGCATTTTTTAAACTTTTCAGAGTTGCAAAAAAAAAAAAGTTGTTGTCCGTATTTCATGAAATTATAAACTGCTAATTGAGGAAATTTATTATCTTTGTAATAAAAAATTCAGAAAATGTGACTTTTAAATTGAATTTTCTAATGGTTATTGTATACTTATCATAAATTTATTTTATGTTAAGTGTAGGAAAAAAAAGCAAAAAATGCAGTTTCATTTATAAAACTTTATCATAAGCTTCATTTGTTCTTTACAGAGAAGAAACTTATTGAAAACAAAAGAAAGAGACCAAACTATTTTGTTGCAGTACAAATATCAAATCCCGATGTAAGTAAGAAAATCTTCCTGGTTGTTAAAATTACTTTTTTAAAGAAATCATTAATTTAGCTACTGACCATTCTGTGTTTCCCCCCCCCCCCCTCATAGTTTAAACTGTCTTTCACTAGCAGAGTACAGTTTTTCTGTTTATAAAAGCTGCGAACCACTGAATTTCATATGAGACATACCTTGCTAATTTTGTCTGCCTACTTCTTGAAAACCTTTCAAAGACTATTTTGCATGTCCAGAGAATTTTAAGACTTCTGTAAAACAGATATTTTCTGTTATAACCATGCCACACATTTTCTTTGTCAAATCGGTGTATTTTGGCTAGTTTCTTATGGCATACCTTTGACTTGATACTAAGCTTGCATATAGAATCTTTATTTTCAGTGCACCAGCAAATCAACTGGGTTGTCACTGGAGCCATAGAATGTTTTTTATGTTAAATTCTATTCATGCTCATTTGAAATGCCGCATGCATCATATGCACGATTTGTCTTGCTTCATTTGTGTTATTAAAAAAAATGCAAATTCCTTACTTTCAATGTGCTAGCAAAGCTACTAGATTTCCGTGGCTAGTGATGAAAAGTGGCTAGGAGTTTAAAAAAATCTGCTAGGTACCCTCTTCAAATTCCGAAGGTATCTCAAACTCGGTAATATTTCTCCATTACTAAGACCAGTGCAGCTGGGACACAGAAATTCTTTATTTCGGATATCAAAGGAGACAGATAGATTAGATAAGACAAAAAAAAAAAAAGATGCCAAGTAATATGGTTATTATAATAGAAAAAAAAAGTTCCATAAAATATTTTGAAAAGGGGGGGGGGGAAGAATAGTTTTCCTTAAAATTTTACTGCTATGGAGTAACTATGATTCTGATTTTTAAAATTCATGAGAGTTGCAGAAAAGTAGTATTTTATCTAATTTTTGAGGGCCTAGTGGCGAAGACTCGACTTCAGGGTCAGAGGGTTCCAGGTTTGAAACCAGATTCCTCTGAAGATCTGTCATGTATGTGGGCCTATTGCACATTAGATCAGATGTAGTGGGTGAGACATGCTCCTGCTCATGTTGTACAGAAGTTAGGAGAGAGGGGTGCCAGCTCAGGTGTCATCCTCATCATCTGACCAAGGTTCAAAATTAAGAGGTCCATCTCAAAATAGCCCTTGTGCCGCTTCAAAATGGGGCATTAATAAAACTAAACTAAATTATGAAGCTTTGGCCAGCTTTATTTCAGAGTATTGGTTTCATGGGCAGAAATCACCAGATTTCAACAAGATATTCTGAGTATATAGGTCTGATGTATGTTAAATTAGTTAGGGTCAAACATTCTTTCAATGTTGTGGTTTGGTGAGGAGTTTCTTGCTCAGATGCCATCCTTATCATGTGACCACAGTTCAAAATTACTTTAATTCAATTTTATTTTTAATGTATATTATTTAGTACACATTAAATGAAGTGTACAGTTTTTAATGATTTAACAATCATATTCAAAGATAACTTTCCATATTTGCAAATATAATGATGTGAAGATAATTTGTATAGAAGCTATAAAAAGAATATTTAGAGGCATTAATTAATACATGTTCTCTACATTATTTCTTCCCTGAAAACAAGATGCTTGTAAAAATGTGATTACTCTGCAATTTTTTTGAAGGTCTTGTCTAAAAAAAAAATTTTTTTTTAAAGAGAAAAATTAATATTTTAAGACAAGCAATGATAAATTACCAATTCAATTCTGTACCGGTTTACCTGTTTTTGTTCTTTCTTCATATAATGCTAAGTGGTTGACTGAGTTTTATTACCTAAGAATTGCAGGGTAATAAATCATTTTTTCCAAATCATACTGACTCTGTATTTATAAATATTGTTGAAGACTTGTTATTACGTAAGCAATATCTTCAGTATGTATTCAATTAAGACTTCTGAATTTTAGCTTTTTTTTTTTAATTTCCATTTTTTCCCCTTCATAATGCTTTCAAATTGGTAGTAATGTTATTTGAAATTGGTGTTTGCTGTATTTGCAACTTTTCCCTGCTGCTTTCTTGGTGCCTGATATTACTGAGAAAAAATAAGTTTTGTGCCTTAAAAAACATTGCTGCCAAAGTTGAGATAAATATCAGGTGTCATCTGCAGTCAACAAAAAAGTTTTTTAGGTAGGAATAATATGCATTGATAAGTACATAAAACCTATTTTTGAAAATATTTATTCTTTGCTTACACCATTAATCTTAAGTTATAAAATAAAGAAAAATATTAAAGAATGGTTTAGTGATCTAACAGGTATGCATTAGTTGATTTTTTGTGCTAAAACAGTCAAAATGATAAAACATATTCTGGTATTTCGCTATTTTTTAGTAATGAGTTTACTTTTCAACCAAATGTTATTTTTTCTTAAAATGCTCATAAATTCTGATGTAGTTGTTTTATTTATAGATTCATGAAGCAATACAAAGAATTCAGGATCACATCATTTCTCAAAACATGCAGTTTATTCCTTGCATGAATTCCATTGCAACTTTGCATATAACATTGATGGTAATGAGCATCACTGATACAGAAACTCATGACAGGTATTAAATTGTGCGTTTTCGTAATGTATGGTTCATTTTAGTGTTAAGTGACTCAAGTTTTAAATTTTTATCTTTCCTCTCTTTTTAGAGCTTTAAAAGCACTTCGAAACGTACATGAAGAATGCAATGATGAAATGAGTAAAAATCCTTTAAGACTAGAATTTTGTGGATTAGGGCACTTCAGAAATCGTGTATGTGCAATAATATTGATCCAAAAGTATATTTTTTTTATTATTCTAAGACATTTATTCATTATTTGTTAGAAAACAATTGATTCTATGAAAAAATTTTGTTATGCTGTAAAATCAGAAATTTTGGCATTCATAATTATTTTTGACTTACATTTTGATTTAAACATTTTTGCCCTATTCAGGATGGGTTCAAAGCAACTACATTAAGAAAACTGGTGGACCTAATAATTTGATCAATATTACATGTATGGCTTTTGTGACATTTCCCCCAAAGCATACTCCCTACATTAAACCTTCTAAACTGACTAAATGTACAGAGGTGTAGCAACTGGGAGCAAAAGGGATATAGATGCCCTGGGCAATAGTCTTGGGGGACGCCATGGAGACAAAACAAGAGTGTATTTGTATCAATTTTTAAAGTCAAATATGAAGAAGTGACACAAAAATAATACCATGGCCCCAGGCACTCTCGATAAGTCACAACGAGGGCGAAAAAAAATGACAATGAGGGTGAAAAAAAAAATTTTTTTTCTGGTGCCCACTTACCCTCAATATGCCACTGTAAATTCGCAGCAAAATCTGTATTGGTTTTTTTCATCATCACAATTATTTATTAAATTTTTTTATATTAGAGAATTAGTTAATGAAATAATTTATGAGATGTTAAATCTGTTCTTTCATTTTAAACTATTGTACCTGGCCTTGCTAGGGGTCAAAATTTTTTCGCATTATAGAAAATTTACTATTTAATTAATTGACAAAACCTTCACAAAATCCATCCTTATGCTTCAGTATTTGCAAGCAAAATTTGAAGTAATTGAATTGAAAATTTGAAGTTAGCAAATATTTATAACATAACAATGGTTACATTTATCAGATATCAAATCAGCTGTTGAGTTTCTTGTTTTGAGATTTGTGCTATCAGCTCTTGACATCTACGTGTGTAAACATCATATACAAGAAAGTAAAAATATATTTAATAACAGCACTCAATGGAATGCCAGTGTGCACATAAATAATCACATTTTTTTTAAATAAATATACATTATAACCCCTCATTTACGTTCTCATCTTTAACTTTGTTTCATCTGCAACACTTTTTGTTGGTCACCTCGGATTAAGTTTAAGTATTAATTAATGTAACTGGTTTCCTGCAATTTACACTTTCCCTCAGTTTGTACCTCTATTCCTTTGGTCCCTTTAAAAGTGTAAAAGGAGGAAATACTCCATCTAATATCCATTCTAAACATGTCCCAATATCTAATTTCTAAATCATTAGAGATAGGCATAAACTTCCGGTTGGAAAAATGCTTTAATTGATGTGAAGAATTATATTTGATGTTGGTTGTATCAATAAATGTACTACAGTAAAAGCTTAACTAACCGGCATGCTCCGGAAACTCCGATTTCCGGATACCTGAAAATTCCGGATAGTTGAGTGTGACGTGTGTGTGTGGGGGGGAGGTAGATTGTAGACTTTTTTTTTTCTTAAGATTTTTTCGGCCAAATAATTTGTTTTTGTCATTTTGAAATGTGCATTAAATATAATTTTTAAGAATACTTCTGTATCTTCCATAACATTGTATTTACAAAACATATTATGAAGATTTTAATTTAACATCGATGATAAAAATTTTAAAAAAGTACGATCTGTAGCCGAATTTTTACCGTAAATATATAGACTGTAAAAATATAAAAATAGCCGACGAAACTGAAAAATATTCTACTCAGGAAGCATAATATAACTCTTTTAAGTGATCATAAACAAATCCCAGATTGAATATCAAAATTAATTATCTTTTAGAAGATCGCAAGGGTTGTTGCGCAATACTCGCGCCTCCCATTCTCCTGCACTTGATATTTCGTAATCGGAATGAACATCTGCCGGTATTTGGAGAGTAAATAAATAAAGGAAAAGAAAGAGACTTACCAATCTGTTCCATGGGCTTTTTTTTTTTGATTCTATGCTTGCCTTTTTTTTGGTTGTCGATTTGTTTTAGGCTTGTTTTTGATGAAAGGTGAGGACCTTTTATTATTATTATTATTTGATCCTCACTTTGCTTTGAACCTCCCCCACAAAATCTAAATCAGTGTATATTGTTTTTCTTTCTACACCCGTGCAGGACTAACGCTGCATTAGAAATAAATAGTCCTGAATGGAATGGACGCACTGGTATAAATTTTAGTAGATGTAAAATTTTAGAAAAACTCATTTTCTCTAATTCCGTTTAGTTTCCAAGTTCTACTTAAGAACGGATAATCGAGAGTTTACTGTACTGACAAATATACAAAATTTTATACATTCTCTGTTCCTATTAGTCTTTATAAAAATATTCTTAACAACTAAAATTTAAACAAAAAAGTTCTGCTCTTCTGGGATAAAAGCTTGACGGAAGGCTTTGAATATCCTGTTCCTCACTCCATTTCTGCGAATAGATATTAGTTCTTTGATCTCATTCCTGCCTTCTTATCTCAGAACATATTCCAGGCGTTATCTGTCCTACAGTTCTAATATCCTACACTTCTCAATTTCAGTCTTAACTAATTTCTGTGTGGTCATTCAGCTTCAGAGATTCAACATTCTGATGTCCAAAAGCGGTACATCATAATAACCTGCTGCTCTTTCAGTTGATTTTCTTCTGTTCAACACTTATATGCAGCTAACTTTGGCTTGAATGCAGAATTACAAGTTTTTTCTCTAAAGTTACAGCACTTATCAGTTGTGGCTGTATAGTTGTCAACATGAATTCTTTACCTTTAACCAATATCCATGTTTATCTCAAGACTTCCAGGAGTAATATTCTTCTTAGAAGAGGGACCCCAATAGCCTTTGTGTTAACTTCCATTCTCTGTTTTTGAATTTCTAATCATTATAATAGATCCTTACCTTCTACTGCAGATTTGTTTAATTCCACCAACATTTAACATGGTTCAGAATTATTCAACATATGTTATCCATTATGATAATTGTGATGATCTTGTAATCAATCCAGTCAAGCAGATGATTAGTTCAAATTTATACTTTCAGACTGATCAAATTGAGCCAGGTTTCATAATTTGCTTCTCCTTTCCTCTTTTGTCCTTTTTCCAGCAAGAGGAGAATGTATAATCTTCCACATTTAACACTTCTTATCTTTTTCAGGGATGAGATTTTTCATTTTCGCATTGTCGCTTTTGTTATTTTGGAGAAATTTCGTTTTCTTTCTCTCAAAATTCCGTTTTTCTTTTTCTTTCAGTTTCGTTTTTTTTTCCGCGCAAAAATTTACTTTCTTCGAAAATTCACTTTTACAAAGAAAAGAAACCTTTCTATCCTCGTTTTGAAAAAAAATTCTGAATATGCTCAATTAGCTGAACCACGTAGTAACTAGTTGATTCATCGTCATTAATGAATCAACATTATATCAACTCTGAGGATGACGATTCATATTCTGTAATTCAAAATTAACATACCGACCTGGAAAACAAAACCTCTGTAATATTTTAAAAAAATATTTTTTTTTTTTTTTTATACATGTTGAAACATTCACGGCAGAATGAGAAATAATAAACCTAAAATGGAACAAAACAAATAAATAACTACATAAAAAAAGAAACTCCTGTCAAAGGAGGTATCTGATCTTGTGCTAAAATGGCAAAAACTGTCATGGCTTCAAGGCACAAGGGGCATGAGGTGTGCTGTGAAAAGGGTAGCTAAAGCTGTGTACATAATGTAAAAAAAGCAGAAAGAGAATAAGACATAAAAAATCTTTCAAAATAAAAAATAAAACTGATGATTTACCTAGGCATTCTAGAGATATAGTCCTGACACTATACCATAATAAAACAAAGAGATACTAATGAGACTGTGCAAAGCTTTGCCTCTGAAAATGGCTGCGAGGATAAACACTCACTTTATTGAAGAAAAATCTGTTAAGATGAGGCCCTCCAAAACAAGAGGTGTTATAGTGAATCTGTTCCAACAAAAACTAATATAAAGAGAAAGACCACTTCTTTAACAATTAAGGAAATGTTTCAGATAACACTAAATAAGATCTATCATTGTAACTGTACAATTTCAGACCCTCTCACTTTATAAGGTACAAAATCATTGTGCTGTTACTTTTGAAAATAAATATAAAATAAAAGACATGGAATTCAGTATATTTCATTATTATATTTTATAGAGACTTACTTTCAAAGCACTATGTGTAAAGCACTTTACACAATTCATGAAGTAAAAAGTTATTTGTCCTTATTTTATTTATTTTTTGAGCTAACTTTTATCAAAAGGTATTAAATTAATTCTTCCAGACTTCTATTGGTGAATTTGCATCTCAGTGATCAGCATGATAAATATGTTTAATGTCTAATTTTTATTTTCGTTGCCTGATGATGTGATTAAACTTGTTTGTTAATATAATGCAGAATGATTTAATAATAATTTAATATTCTTTTCTTATTTATATACCAATGATCTATAAACCGTAAGTTGCTATTTTATTATAGTGTAATGCATATTTACATGTTCTGATGTTTTACTTCTTAAAAACTTCTTTTGCGTATAAATTATGGTACAAATTTTTTGCTCGCGTATGATTTCAGTCTTTTTGCTTTTTTGCCAATCTCATCCTTTGCTTTTAGATTAGCTTCTGTATTTGAATCTTCTTTAGTTCTTAACCATCCAGGAAATTTATTTGGCACTTTCTTCTTTCTAGCTAGCATCAAATTAGAATCGGTTTCATTATAACTAGGTCCAGCTTCATTTAAATTTTCATATCTTAATCTGTCATATTCAGAAATCAATTTCTTCTTGACGTTTTCAGGGGTAAAACCATTGTCATCCAATAAGTACAGTTGTTGTGCAATGTTTCCATGTTCTGCAGGAAGATTCATCAACATTTGATAGGCATATTCATCATTGTCAATCTTCTTTCCAACTGCTTCTAATCTGTCTTTTGCTTGTTTTAATCTTCCAAGGAACACAGCCATTGTTTCAGGAGGTTGATATTTCACTCGCATAAATTCAGCTCCGAGATGGGCTGTTCTTGCTCTCGAGATGGGTTCAAGTGCTTCCCTGAGAGAATCCCACATCTGTTTCGCATCCTTTAGACCAATAATTAGATTTTGCTCTTCTTCATTTATACCGATCGCAATTGGTAGATATCGGCTTTTGCTTGTGACGTCTAAACTCTATCTTGTCTTTCTCGGATACTTTATCTCCAGTTGGCTCTGTTTCAGTTCCTTCGATAAATCCAAAGAGGCCTTCGTAACACAACAACATCTCCATATTAAACTTCCAGTGCCTCCAATTTTCACCATTTAATTTTGAAAAGGCTAAAGAGTTCACCATACTGTCAGCCGTCTTGAAGTAGCACACATTTCTTTCAAAAACGTCCAGACAGACTGTCTTCAATTTTCAGGGCCTAAATACCTAACCACGCTCTGCTACCACATGTGAAAAACTATGATAGCAGAGAGACACTTTTAAAAATAAACATTCTTTATTGAAGCTGCATCAAATAAACTTAAAAATTAATTCATTATAAAGCTAGCTAACTAACTGACTGACTACAAACTTAGCATCCAACAACTATCATCAAGACAACAAACACTTCCAGTTACATGCAAGCACACATTGTCTTTAAATCCCAACAGGTGGTATGATCTGATTGCCAATTGCAACCTATTGCATCATATACAACAGATGGCATGATTTGATTGGTCACTGAAGCCCATTGCATCATGTGGAATGATTTCATTGGCCACTGACTGGATGACATCACCTGATTTTTACCAATGACAACATACCACACTGCCTTCCATACTTAACTGCAAGCAAAATAGATGTTTGTTTACATTTTGATATTTCACGACCTGGGAGAACAGCTGGTAAATTATTAATTAAATCCTTTTTAACAAATACAAATTTTACTTAATATTAAATCTTATAAACAATTTAATTTATCCCACCACTTCCAACAGAATCTACGGCTGAGCAGTTATTATTTATTACCATTAAAGATGTTTTTATAATTATTTTACTGCTTATAAATTTAATTTTAACTATTATTCAAGTGTCATATGAATGAACAGTTATTTTATGCATAATATTTTAATTAAAAATATTTTTCATTTGATTTGAAAAATTTTGAAAAAAATAAAGCACACCCAGATCAAAATGTGAACCAACAGACAGTAGGTGAGCACTCTGCCACCTAAGCCATCAGGCCTTTGATTGCTTGTGACTGCTTGCTGGTATATAAGCTACTAGGGGCTCGAAACCGACTTGGCCGCGGATGCAATGGACGAATCCATTTTTTCCGCAGGTAAATAGGGTAGCGCGGAGGCCAAGTTGGGTATTAATCGTCCACTCTTTCACGGCCGTGTCGAGATTCAGGGCGGGAAGCCAGATTGTGGATTTATCGCCCGAAAGCCGTGTTGTCTTTTTAACAAGCAAACTTGTTGCACTTATAAATATTTTAAACTATTTTTGCACCTGTTTGCTCATAGAATTTAGTCAACGCAGTTAAAAGAAATAACTAAAGACAAAACTAAATAGATAAGTTGATTAACTTATTATGAAAATAAGTTAATCAACTTAATCATGAAAACTTAATGAATTAGTCAATTCTGATAATTATGAGAACTTCAGTATTGTTTTTCTACTCATTTTGAAACAAAACAGATGTCCTAATATGACATTCTGCGTTTTATATTTTAAGTACCCAATCCTTTTTTAAAGAATTCACCATGAATATTAATTATTATTATTATTTTTTTTAAAGTTTTATGCACATTCAGTAGCTCCCAAAATTGAGTATATACTAATATCTCTCTTCTCAAGTTCTAAATGAGTACCCAAATCTATTTCAAGCTTACTTATAGGAATAATTTAATACCAATTGAAAAATGTATTTGGCTTAAAACAGAAATAAGAAATTCATAAGATTTTTATTTCTTTAGTGTATTTTCATATGAAAGATAGAGATTTTTCAGGTAACAAAATACAAATATTAAAAAATATGGTTTAATTAACACTGTTTGAAAATGAATCTGTATATTCTGTTGCTTTTGGAGGGTAATTGTTGATTTTCCAAGTGAAAATGTAATTTTTCATCCAGTAAAATTTCAAAATAAGATCTATATTCTAAACAGGTATGGATATTAGAGAATTAGAGATTGAAACGGGCAAAGAATGCAAACCTCAGATTGAAATTAGGAAGGAATTTCACCATAGTCATAGATGGGTTTAAGATTACCCAGAAATAAAAAAAAAAGTATGAATAAAATAATTCCATTCCTGGAAGAGAAAGGAAAAGAATCCTCAGTTGTATAAGAAAAACATAATTTGAAAAGTAAAAAAAAAAAAAATGTCCTTAGAGGGGAGTGATAAGAAAATTGCTTTACCTACTTCTACAATAATAGAAAAACATGTTTGCAAAAACAATTCAAAGAACAAGTTGAAAAATGAATTTGAATGGGTGACAGAGACGAAAATTTTCATTTCTAAAATAAATAGAGAAGAAATAATTGCATTTGCTAAAATCCATATTTCATAAACTTCTGGAACCAAGTCATATTTGGTGATAACTGTAAATTTAATGTTTTTGAAAGAAATGGTTGATATTACATTTAGAAGAAGCCTGATGATGAGCTGCTGCCCTCAAACACAATCTCAACTTTTGAGTATGGTAATAGCTCAGTACTTGAATGGGGCCGTGTCTGCAAGATACATCGGGAATTTAGTTCTTATTAACAGACTTGTGGATAATTCCACTATTTTTCATTTCTAATAAATTATACAAGTCATTCTTTCAGACCTTTGAAATCATGGTTAATATTTTATTTTCTTAAACCAAGTTTCAAGCAGCTGAGGAAATTTTTATATTACATATTATTAATTATATTGCACAAGTGTCAATTAAAACTATCTTTTCTAGCATTTCAATTTAATTAAAAGCTGGCGTGGCACGGCTTTCGAGTGATAAATCCGCAATCTGGCTTCCCGCCCTGAATCTCGACACGGCCGTGAAGAGTAAACGATTAAAACCCAACTTGGACTCCGCGCTACCCTATTTACCTGCGGAAAAAATGGATTCGTCCATTGCATCCGCGGCCAAGTCGGTTTCGAGCCCCTAGTATATAAGCTGTGACCAAAGTTTGAGTACTATTTTCGCCAAATTGGTTGGCCATTACACTTTATTAGATTAATATGTGAAAACCCCAAAGTTATGTTACTAATATTTCAAGTTTCATCCCGAACTGAATTTCTCAAGTCATGCCCTCCCCTTTTCAGATTGTATTAAATTATTAAATGATTTTTGGAAAGCTCATTTTTTCCAATAAGGTATTAGTAATTTTTAAAGAATGAAACAAAATTTAAACATTGTGATTAGCACTTCCTAGATAAATAAATAAAATAATTTAAAATATCTAATTTTTTCTCTCAATAGGAATGGCAAAAATAAAGATAAAATAGTCTTTTCTACGTATGGAAAATATAGTTTTTAATTAATAAAAAATTAACTATTTATTTGTCAAGAAACCTTCCTTATGCTTCATAGTATTTGTGAGTAAAATTTGAAGAATGTTTATTCAGTAGTTTAGATTTCTGTATTATATAAGATATTTGTAAATTTTTGCTTTTATTTATACAGTAAATTCTCGACTATCCGGCATTCAAGAATCTGGAAAGCTCAACTAACCGGAAAAATTAGAAAATGGGTTTTTCTAAAAATTTTACATCTGCGCACCCGCCCCCGCCGTTCCATTTACGCTGACAATTTATTCCTGGAATGCAATGTCCGCTACGCATGGAGGGGCGTAGAAGGGGGAAAAAGCAATATACAGTACTGTGACATATGCAGATTTGTTTTATGGGGAGGGGGTCAAAAGCAAAAGTGAGAACCAAATAATAATAAAAGGTCCTCACCTTTTGCTGAAAAACGAGACCTAAAAACGAAATCGGCTACCAAAAAAAAAAAGTAAAGAGACAGAATCGGTAAAAAAAAACCTCATAGGGGTTACTCCAGATTTGCAAGTCTCTTTCTTTTCCTTTATTTATTTACTCTCCGAATACCGGCAGATGTTGATTCCGATTATGTAATATCACGTGCGGGAGAATTGGAGGTGAGTGTATTGTGCAATAACCCTTGCGATTTTTTAAAAGATAATTAATTAGTTTTGATATTCAATCTGGGATTTGTTTATGATCACTTAAAAAAGTTTTATTTTGCTTGCTGAGTAGAATATTTTTCAGTTTCGTCGGCTATTTTTATATGTTTATATTTTTACAATTTATATATTTATGGTAAAAATTCGGCTACAGATCATACTTTTTCATCATCAATGTTAAATTAAAATCTTCGTAATATGTTTTGTAAATACAATGTTATGGAAGATACAGAAGTATTCTTAAAAAATTATATTTAATTCACATTTCAAAAAGACAAAAACAAATTATTTGGCCAAAAAAATCTTTAAAAAAAGGCTACAATCTCGGCCCCCCCCCCATTTCCCCCGTCACACTCAACTATCCGGACTTTTCAAGTATCCGGAAATCGGCGTTTCCCGTGCATGCCGTTTAGTTAAGCTTTTACTGTATAGCTTTCAAACAGAATGACACTTTTTGGGGGATATCAAATTGAAATGAGCTGTTAAGAGAGGTATAAAAGATGGCTGTTTTTTTAAATAGAGAAACAGTAATTTGTTATTGTGTTGTATTTTATTATAAAAGACAAGAAATCATTTGATTAATTTGTATCTTAATTTTTTTATCTCTCTGCTCAAATTTTATTTTCAAAATAACAGAATAAAATTAATGATTGGCTTCTTTTGTATATTTTGAAATCAGTTGTTTCATTCAGATTCTAACACAATATGAAATACTTTATTTAGAATTGTTTGCATTTAATATTTTTATCAGAAATCATATATTATCAGGGATGAGATTCTTCCGCTTTTTTGTTATTTTGGAGAAATTTCGTTTTTTTTGTCTTTTTCTTCTCTCAAAATTACGTTTTTTTCCCCCCAGATTTCCGGATTTTTTTCCCGCCGCAAAAATTGTTTTTTTTTTTTCGAAAATTCGACTTTTACACAAAGAAAAGAAACCTTCCTATCTTCCGTTTTTGAAAGAAAATTCTGGGAAAATATGCTCGACCACATAGCTTAACTCCACTGGCTAGGAAACTAGCTGATTCATCTTCTACTGAAGAATCAACATTATATCAGCAAGTTCTACAAGGATGAACATCCCAACACATTCTGTGCCATTCAAAGTATTAAGTACCACCTTTTTTGCAGAAAACAAAACCTCTGTGGCATAATTTGTAAAAAAAAAAAAAAAAAAGATTTTTTTTTTTTTTGCATGAACATGTTGAAAAAAAAATTAGTTGGAAACTTAAGGTCATCTTGTAGGGCGTACAAAGATGAAGAAATAAATAAGCAACAAAAACAAATAAAGTACATAAAAAAAAAGAAAGAAAAACTCCTGACAAAAGTGGCAGCTAAAAAGCTGTGTGCAAATGTAGCAAAAAAGCAAGAATAAGAGATAAAAAAAATCTTCTCAAAATAAAAAATAAAACCAATGATTTAGGCATTCTAGAGGTAATGTAGTCCTGACAACTATGCCAGTAATTAAGCGAAGAAATACTAATGAAGACTGTGCAAAAACTATAGCATCTACTGAAAATAATCTTGCAAAGGATGCAAACACATCCTTTATTGAAGAAAAATCTGTCAAAGATAGGAGCCCTCCAAAACAAAGGGAGAAGCATGTTAATGGAGATCTGTTACCAGCAAAGCCACACAAATAAAAAAACGAAAGAAAACCACTTCTTTAACAATTAAGGAAATGTTTCAAATAACAATAATACTAAATGAATCTGTCATTGTAACTGTACAATTTCTCGACCCCTCTCACTTTATAAGGTGCAAAATCATTGTGCTGTTACTTTTGTAAAAAGTAGAAAAATAAAAGAAATAAAACAGAATTCAGTATATGATACATTATTATAATTTATAAAGAGCTTACTTTACACAAAAGCACTAAGTGTGTAAAGAGCACTTTGCACAATTGCATGAAGCAAAAGAAATTATTTGTCCTTATTTTTATTTATTTTTTTAGCTAACTTTTATCAAAAGGCTATTAAATATAATTCTTCTCAGACTTCTGTTTAGTGAATGTTGCATCTCAATGATGTACAGGTGGTAAATATGTTTTAATGTCTAATTTTGTATTTTTTGATGCCCCTGATGATGTGTTAAACTTGCTTGTCAACTTTTAATGTGAATGATTTAATAATAATGTAATATTCTTTTTCTTATTTATACATACTGAATTATAAATAATTAAGTTATTAATTATTATAGTGTAATATTTTCATCGTGTTGTATGTTCTGATGTTCTACTTCTTAAAACATCTGTCGCATATAAATTATGGTATAAATTTTTTTCTTGCATATGATTTCAGTCTTTTTGCTTTTTCGCCGATCTCATCCCAGTATATTTGATTTAGGTGGTATAGCCAGAGTTTGTTGAATTACTAGTCAGCTAATCAATGACACAGCTTTAAATGTCTGTATCTGCTTCTGTATAATGTTTCTCTATTGTTTCCCAAGTATATTATTCGTAATATAACACACAGATTCTCACACATGCTATTACTTTTCTGGCAAGTTGAACATTCTGTAATATGCTATTTTGTTATCTTAGATACTTTGATTGTTGGCTATCATTAACCGGTACTGTATTATTGGATAAGAACTCAGTTATGAACTTTGTTATAGAGCAAAACTGTAGTTTGAGCAAAACAGAACCCTTTTCATTTTTAAATTGGAGGTCTTCTTAAATCGTGTATCTTCTCTAGTGTTTCAGCAAGACTTTACTTTTAGAATCATAAAACTAATAGAGTGAATCTTCTAGATAAGCAGCAAGGTATATATATCTAACATCTTTCTTCCTCTGAAGAAAATTTATGCTGAACTGACTGTAGTGTACTAGATGTTTTTGATTGTGTGGTTCGAACTGTATATAACTTTTTATAATATAAACTATAATGTTCTTCAGAATAATAAGATTTTATTATTTTTCTAGGTTCTTTATGCCAAAATAAAAGAAAATGAATCATTTGAACGACTTTGTGGCTTAGCGAAATGTGTTCGGAAACATTTTGCTAATTTTGAAATTTCTTCAACTGATCAAAGAGAATTCAATCCTCATTTGACTATTGCAAAGATAGATTTTTCAAAGAAAAAACATAAAGTAAGTTGCTTGAAGATTTTAATAGAAAAATGAAATGATGTACTTTTATTAGGTATTTGCATTCTGTTTCAAAATTACATTATGGGGACTTTTCCTCTCATCTTGTTAATAACTACACTTGTTATGCATGAATTATTTGCATATTAGTGATTGTCTGAAGATAACTGTTGTCATCTTCAAAAGTTACTAATTGTTCAATTATTGTGAAATATGTCATTTTGTATGAAAAGAAATCAGTATTATTGTATGTTTAAAATGTTTGCATGAATGTACAAATTGTAAATCATCTTTCAGAAAATGGGGTAAAAGCAAGGTCCCTCAAACTTTTTTCTCTCATGGCACATTTCTTCTCAGGAACTTATTCATGACCTGCTGGTGAAATAGATTTCTAAAATATTGTATAACTAAACCTTTTATTATAAAGTTAATAAATTTAATTCAAAGCATATGCAAGTTACATACAGTATTATCAATTAATTTTTATATATAATTTAGTTATAATTCCTTATTTACATTTAACTATTGATTATTACACTTTTATTAGCAAGAAATTTGTAATTATTGTTGGGCGAACTTCTTTGTTTTTGATAGAAAGTTATATTTTTACTCAGTATATGAAGCTGCGAGATGCAGAACATCTTTTGAAATTTATTAAAGTTATTTGGTACTTGTTCATAATTGTCACACTTGAACTTGTTCTTAATTGAAGAAAATGCCATTTTACACTAATAAATTATATAAAATGGAAAAAGTACAAACAGAACTCATCTTGCAAAAATGTCATTTGATAGATCGCTATATACTTCTGATATTTTTACTGGTAGATGGCTAACACATTCTATTTTTGTTTTAAAAGTTTTTGTATCCAGTCTAAATGTTCAGGATTTAAATTTAAAGGGAAGTACTTTATGAAACTGTATCGCCAGATGATTCGATTGATTACAATTAAAATTGGTTTTTCCAGTATCTCTTTAAGATGCTCTCCATGCCTTTGCAAAGATTTGAAAACAAACAGCTACTGAAATTATGGCTTTGGATGAATTTAGTGATTTTATATGCCTCATAAAGTAAAGTATCTATTTCTTTGCAGAAGTGCCTCCCAATGAATCGTATATTGAATAGATACTTTGTTAACTTTTAATTGTTTTTTGCAAGCAAATAATTAATGAAACAAATGCAATTTAAAATATTGAAATAATAATTTAACTTCCTTATTTCAAAGCAAGTTGCTTAACTATCATGAACATGTTAAGTATTGAAGTATCTTTTCAGTGTCATGCTATTCAGAGAGTAAAAACTAAGAGTTTTACTCATTTGTCTCGATCTTTGGTAACAGATTCCAGATATCTAACCTATTCGAATTTAATAGCCTTTGTGGTGGAAACTTTTACAGAAACTTGGAAACATAGACTGTGAAAACAGAAATCTGTTCTAAGAGTCAACTTAGATCCCCCCCCCCCTCTTTCACAGATGTGACATCATCAAATTATGCAGTTTTCAAGGTGTCCTACTGGCTCACTCTAGCCTCAGCATAGGCATTGAAAAGTACTTCTTCAAAGAAACACTATCATACAAAGAGTTTGAAGGGAGTACTCCTCACAGTAATTGTTATATCTTCTGCTATCCATGGATATCCCACACATATGTTCACTGTATGCCCAGCAGTGTTGTGAATCATTAATTATCCACATATGTTAGAAGTGCCATTCTCATTCTTCTTTCTTTATTTAGTGAAGCGCTAAAAGAGACAACCATTAGTAATCAATACTTCTTACACTTCTATTGTTGCAGTTTTCTTTATTTTGGGAAAGTGGGGTAAGCTTATGTAAGCCATTAATCAATGAGTTAGTTTATTGCAAAAAGAGTGTAGGCTTCAGAGTCAGCAAACAATTTTTAAATATCAAACAAATCCTATGAATAATGTTCTGAATTTTAAATGACATGCAATTTTCATTTTAATAATTTGATCAAGGATATCGTGTCACGAAATGTTGTTTTCCGAAATTGCTTCTAGATTTTTGCAAAATCCAAGTTTTTAAGAAGTCCTGAAATAAAAAAAATGAAGATAAAAAAAGGAACTATTTGAATTTTACAATTCTGATTGTCTGATATTGAAATAAAAAGAAAAAATTATTTTTAATTTTTTCATACGTGTTCATCCTGTCAATAGGAATACATACAAAGAGAAATCGGTGTCTTTTGTCTTCCAAAAAATTATATGAATTAATTGTAGATTTAAATCCTGGACTAATTCTAACTTGTATTATGTAGTTGATGTAGATAAATTTGCAAATAAAATGCAAATTTCATCAGAAACAATTCTTAATACATTTTATTGTTTGATTATAAAAATTTTTGATAGTATTGTACAGAAAAAGCTTAACTAACCAGCATGCTCGGGAAACACCGATTTCTGGATACCTGAAAAGTCCGGGTAGTTGAGTGTGATGGGAAAATGGGAGGGGGGGGGGCCAGATTGTGGCTTTTTTTTTATCAATTCTGTTTCCTCTACCTTTTTTCTGGTTGTCGATTTCGTTTTTGGGTCTCGTTTTTCGGCGAAAGGTGAGAACCTTTTTTTCTTTTCTTTTTTTTTTCTTTCTTTTTTTTTTTTTTTGGTTTTCACTTTTGCTTTTGAACGCCCGCCCCCCATAAAACAAGTCTGTGTACGTCACTGTACTGTATATTGGTTTTTTTTCCTTCTACGCCCCTCCATGCGGAGCGGATATTGCATTCCAGAAATAAATGGAACGACGCTGGTGTGCGCATGCTAAATTTTGGCGTTTTTTTGGATGTAAAATTTTTAGAAAAACTCATTTTCTAATTTTTCCAGTTAGTTGAGCTTTCCGGATAATCGAGAATTTACTGTATATGCTTAATTTGTTAATTTTGTTGTTAATATCCCTAAATATTTTCTTAGTATCTATATCCCCTTTCTTCTAAATATAATATATAGATAAGATAATTGCCAATGAAGTGGTGATCTAATCGCATAAAATGTAGAGGCGTCGTATAAAGGAGATTTATATTGATGTGAGTATCTCAGTAAAATGAAGACTTCTTACCATTTGTGAACAGAAAATTAAATTTTAAAGCTCTGAAAATAACTTTGTGTTTAAGGTATAGACTATAATACCTCTTCATCTGTAAATTTAAAATCTTTGTTGCTTTTTAGGTATTGAAAAAAATAGAGCCCTCATTGTTTGAAACTTTCGTCAATGAGTATGTAGGTTGTGAAACTGTTGTTGGTATTCAGCTGTTAAGTATGACTAGTCCAAAAAATGAGGCAGGGTATTACATTGGAGAAAATCTGTTTTTTGGTAAGTTTTTTTTATTGTTTTTTTCTTTATATCAATGCTCTAGGAAGAGTTTTTAGGTGAAGAAAAACTATTTCCTCACCTTATGCAATTAATCTAACTAATTTTATACTGGCTGACATTATTTTGAAAAATGCATGTCGAGCAAATGTTGCATTATTTTAAAATATGGAATGACAATTTGAGGAAAAGTTACTTTAAGGCTGTCTTCATGAAAAGATGAAGCAAAGGGCTCCACCGAAACCAAATTTTGGAGTAAAAAAAATTTGCTGATGACTACAAAATTTTATATGATTGTTACAGACATATTCTTCTATCACTAGTTGAAAGCCTTTTTTGTATAAAAATTTTACGAAGATCAAAATAAATACGCAAAGAGGGGTGTAATTAATAATTAAAAATCCACAATTTTTGTTGGAAAACAACATTTAACTGCTTTGAAACTTTGTGCTGATCTACAGAGTACCTTTACCCATAATATATTGCATTATTTTGTTTGAATTGATACTTCATTATAATTATAACTGGAATAATTTATTCATAATACATTGAAATCAGCAGTATGTCCCTTGAATTCACTAGGGGGCGCTGCATGTACATGTCTTTCTGAGCAGAAATGGAATATTCAGGATTTGACAGTTTTTTTCTTTCCGATTTGCTACCTAGCAGAATTCCTTTCGCCAATTTCGAATATTGCAACCCTATCTTAACTACAACGGTGTTACCGAAGGGGGTACTCTTAAGGCTACTTCAGTTGATTCTGGTTGCATCTTTGTAAAATGTGCCTGTCTCAACGGTGGTCTCCCCAGCTCTTAAACAACGCAATTCTTTTGCTGTTGCGATAATATTTGTTAGATAATTGCTACATTCCGATTTGTAATTAATATCTTGTACCCGGAACAAAACAAAAAAATGGTTCGCAGTTATGCAATTAGGAAGTATGGTAATTTTGGTTTTTACTGTTATATATAATGTGGCTTCAAAATCAAAGCTGAGCAAAGACCCAATCCATTGCACACTCAAATAATGCAATAATTCATTTTGCAAAAATATTGCATCACAATTTTCTTAGGGTGTTAACAATTTCATTACTTTTTGACAAATATTACATCCAATTCAATAAATATTATTTATAAATTCATCACTTAGGGTAATAACAATTGCAATAGACTCCCAGGCATAAAAAATTATAATGATCAAACAGTTTTTTCTCATTTTGTAAAAATTTCTTTGATAGTAAGATACTTACAGGAGTGACTCATTTTCTGAAATTCAACCCGGGAAGGGAGGAGCGATGGAATGTCGCGTATCTAAGGTAATATGGTTGGATGATATTTCTACCAATAAGCCACTCATATAGAATAGCCAGTTCATACATTGCTTTGGTCATCTGATTCCATTAGGAGATGAATGCAAGATAGTCTATAATACAATTTTGGAACATATCGTTTATCCAGCAATTCAGATTGAGTCTTTAAATGTACCAACTATTTAATTAGTTTAGTTATATTTATGTTCCATTTTGAAACAATGCGAGGGCTATATCAGGATGCTTCTGAACCGTGGTCACATGACGAGGATGGCATCTGGGCTGATACCTCCCTCTCTAAATTTCCACACCTCATCAATGATAGGATTTTTGACTCTTGACACCAAATTGCACTGGATCTTCATTCACAGCAGTTTTTGATGGTTTCGAATCTGGAACCATCCATCCCCGAAGCCAAGCCCTTAACACCAGGCTACTGCTGACACTCTTTTGTAGAGGAAGTATCCAATACTGAAATAATTATTAAATTTTATTTCTAAAAGATTTGGTCCTGAAAATTCTTATATTCCAACTTTTATAACATGAAATATGACCACTCTAATGTTACAAATATAGATTAATCTCTCCGAAAAAATCATTGAAATCTGTTCATGTTTTTGTTCTCATTCTGATTTTTTATTATCAAGATATTTTTATTGTTTACTTTATCTGTTGTTTTTTAAAATTAAATGTAATTATTTATACAATTCTATTTATCTTGACGTGTTTTCTGTTTGTAACGATGAAATTTTGTAATTTATTTTTCGGTCACTTTTTGGTGTTCTAGAGCAGGGGTGTTGAATTATCATTAAATTTAGGCAAAAGGCTACTCGAGTGGAACCTTATACAGACAATTATATATTTCACTGTAATTTGTAAGTAACTGGTAAGACCACATACGAAACTCAAGAAAGCTGCATACGGCCTCAAGGCTACAGTTCATATCATAAAACTATTTGCTGAACGTTTATGCAAGGACAGAGAAAAACTAAACACCTCATTAAACAATGAATACTGTGCAATGAGCATTTATGTTTTAGAATATATTAAACATTTTTTAAATGCACTATTCAGATGGCTTTCATTATTAAGTTTGCTGTGATTGTAAATGTATCAAAAATTCATTATCAAATCAATACATTTTTAATAATTAAATTCTTGCAGTATTTTCATCTACTTATCAAACTCTAACACTGATGCAAAAAAAGGGAGAAAAAACAAAGAAAAATGTGACTTCTTGGAATTGGGCATAAATTTTTACCCAACGTAGTTAATTTCAACTGAGAAATAAGTTTTCATAGTTACAGAAAACACGAATTTTGAGAATACAACACAAGTTTAAAGCGACTATAAGTCCCGTATTAGGTCCTGATTTTTGATTGTTCGCCTTGCAAATATTTCTCATTCGAAAATATTTACTAAGAAGTAAATTCTTAATAATTGATTCATATAAACAAAATTAAATAAAAACTTAAATCGATTTAATTTTTGAAAGAATAACTTAAAAATTCTTTTAACTCAAATTCTAATTCACATGAAAAATGGCCACTCCAGTTTTAACAATACAGATGAATCCATCTCAAAAAATCAGTGAGAAAATTTTTTGTTTTTATTTTCTCCTTCATATTGATTTCTTTTTTACAAATTGTCTTTAATATTAACACTGGCAGGACCACACACCTTATATATACGATACTCTCTCTTCCCCTGCATTATTGAAAGTATCTCCGGTTGAAGTTCAGAAAATATACCCTATTTTCCAAATAATCTTTCTAAAATGAAGGAAACTATTTCAGACAACTTTTATCTTTACGTTTATCACAATGATTAACACCATAAATAATAGAAAGAATTAATATACAAAACCGGATGAAACTGCAGTTAGGATGTAATTTCAAAATGTTCATTTGGAGATATTACCTTTGGATCACTTTTGTGATCCAAAGGTAAATATTATGCGAAATATTACAGGAAAAAATTGTGATGCTGTATTTTTTAAAAATTAAATATTGCATTATATGAGTATGCAGCAGATTGGAACTGGTTCAGTTTTGTTTATTTTATTTATTTATTTATTACCCATGCCGACCCACTCACCCATAGAATACAGAGCATTTTACAGTTTTTCTTAGAAATTCACATTTTTTTTCAATAGCGAGAACTATATCTTCAGAATGGTAGTTTCATTTTTTTTTATTTACTAATAAATATTATCTACCATAACTTCAGAGATGTGTAGAATACAATTATATATCTTGGTTACGTAAGTATTCCCCCTAGCCTCCCGTAAGCAAATCTGACATTTAAAGTTTGATTTATTCAAATGTGTACCAATTATTAAGCGTTTTAGGAATTTGATTGCAGAAAAGTGGGGTTTTTTTTAGAATGCTTGTGTCTACTTTTAAATGAGCCTATTTCACCTAATGCAAAATTATAAACTAGGAAAGCTAACTAATATTATTGATTTTAATTTGAATTCAGTTTGCTATTATTTTGGAAGCATAATTACTGTTATCAAAACATCCATTATTCAAATTTTCAGGTACACACTTGGAATTTACTTCGTCATAAGCTTAGTTCGGAAAAAAAAATGCAATCCTCAAAGTAATATGCGTTTGATCTCACTAATGTTCTAAAACTAGCTAAAAGAAATAACTCTCAAACAATTTTCCAACAGAATGGGAAGTTAAAACTTTTGCCCGACCCTCCTTCTTTATAGCCAAAGGCAAAGCAGGACCCTCTTTTCTATTGTAAGACTGTAAGGGTTCACTGCAGTATTTTTATGGGGGTAGGGAACTCTTCAGTTATTCTGAAGTGCCAGAAAGTTCCATTTATTTCCTTTTTGGCAAAAAGGTTGTAAATTTGATGAAAACGATGATGTCACAACCTAGTAAACATCAGCACCATCTCTTGGGAAAAGGCATTTTTAAAATTCTATGAGGCAAGTCTTAATGCATAATAAAATGTTTTATATAAAAGTGAGAGGGAAGTTCATAAGGATGTAATACAACTAACTTAATTAAATTTTAATATGTCATATCATGAAATGGTTTTTACTTCTATGCTAGCATATTTAAAGAAGGAAAGTAAGTTAAATTAACCAATGAGTTATAAATATATTATCTAAAATGGACAGTTTTTCTGTAAGCTAAACAGAAAAGCATAATATTTTCTTTTGAAAGCTGTAAATGTGGGGGAGAAGCATCAGACACTTAAACTTTCCATTCAGATTTACTCAAATTTAATTTCTACTAAACTTGTCCTTACCAATTACCAACTAGTCTTTTAACTGCAGACCTGTCTGGTCACTTTTGTTTGATTTCAATCTTCTTCTGATCTCTTCAGTGGCTCTCCATCGATTTCTTCCAGCATATGGTATTTTTCTAAGGAACTGGCTATTCCAACTTATTCCTAGTTTTACTTCCATGAATATATTTTTATGCTACTTGCAGATGGCACATTCCAATTTCAGCAACATTGTTTTTCATATAGCAGTTTTATTCAACTGCTTTTATTTAATAAATACTTAAATTTCATATTGTTTTGCCATATTTTGTGATTTATTGCTATTCTTAAAAATGTTTCTAAATTTATTGAAATTAATGTTAAATGTTATATCATAAAGGCTTCTATTATGTAAAGTTACATAAAAAATGTATTAAGTTTTTACGCTGTGCTACCTGGCTGAAGTATTTTTGCTTTAGATAATATCTTGAAATTCATTTGATATTTCCTTTAAACGCATTTGAAAAATATTATTGGTATTTTAGTTATTTTATTGTAATGAGAATTTTACTTGCTTTATGGCACTTGTAATTAATATTTTTTTAGATCTCTTGCTTTAATTTTATTTACAGAGTCTAACATCTCTGGCAGCAGTAGAGAAGCAAGTTTGGCTGATATAAACGAAAAGAAAAAAGACATTCGGACGAAAATAGCTCATTTAGCTGGAAAAATTTTCAAGTGACTTGCAGTACAAATTTGTAATGAAGCCTTACAATGTGCCTTATAAAATAATTGATCCAAAGGCATTAAGAATTATTCTGTAAAATACAATTATTGTGTTGCAATACATTTGTTATATTATTATACATATGTTTTGTAAATTTATATTTATTAAAAATTCACTTTCTATTTTATGACACATTTTTCTCCATATTGAAAACAACTTTTAACATGTAAGATAAAGATATTCATTTTGTTTCCTGTGAGAGAAAGATAGTTTCCAAGTCCATTCAGTTGGATGAGTCATGCATATTTGTAATTTTCTTTCTGAATATTTATGAATGTCATGTGTTCTAAAAGTACCGAAAAGAGGAAAACTTTTAACTGATAATGCTTGTTTTGTTGATGATATACAAACACTTTGAATTTGTGGGGGAAATCTTAAGATTTTTTTTGCAAAATTTTGCTGCAAGAAAAGTTCACTTTTGACCTGTATTACACATTTATTTTTCTTTTTAATTCAAATTTATGTTTTTTCTATTATTTGTCTTTGTATTTCATTAGAAGTAGCAGCATATGTGCCTTTCTATTTAATGCAAAAAATAGTTTTTATTTTATTTTAATTTCAATTAATATTTAAATTAATTTTGCTAAATTTTATCAATTGTAACTGTTAGTTATATGACGATTATTTGTTTTAGTATAGATTCAAATGTGTGAAAGGTGTAGATACTATTAATAAGTATAAGTAAGAGGATAATCTAGAATCAATACTATTAGGAGTTAGTTGTGTAGATTGATCGCAGATCCCTGTAATGCTCTTTATGTTCAGTCATGTAGTATGCAGTGATAACTTCACTTCTTGATGTTTATTTTGTCTTCAATAAGAAATTCACCACTCTTAAAATATTTAGAAAAATATTGGCATACTTTTATTTTCCCATGAGGTTGAATTATTGAACAATAAAGTTTTTTTAAAAAAATTATAAATAAATTATACATATAATGTTTCAAAAAAACTGACATCTGATTAAATTTAAATTTAAAATTCTCTCTTTTTGAATAAACACTTCAATACTTTCATGATTGCTTAGTAATATAATTATATAAAATAATCAGTCCATTTGTATCTTACCATGTGCAGATTCTTTTTAATATTCCTTTCCATTATTGCCTAGAATCATGTTTAGAAATATCTTGCAAACCAAAAGAACAGGTTTGGAAGAAAAAATGGAAAGTTCAGATCTAAAGATAATATTCTTAAATATTTAAAACATTTTGTTTCATCTTCCAAACTTCCATTCTACTCGTACTGTGCATTGAGTCCATTTAATAGTGAAATGGCTGGGAAAAGAGAAAAATTATGGATCAGATTAATAAATGGCTGTCTCAAATAATAGCTAGACAATCTTTGCTGTTTGTTGGAAGGGTTTCTAACTCCTTTTCTTATCTAAGTTGACCAACAAACCTTGTTGCTGTAGACTAACTCATAAAAATGGAGTATCTTCGTGCTTGTACATATCACAGCTTTTGAATTTAAAATCTAACTTTTCTTGCTTTTTATCAATGAGCTAAAATAAATCAGGTGTTATTTTTTTCATTAAAGTGTTATTTTGAAGTTACACATCAGCTATTAGTGACCATTCTCACGATTCTAAACTAGATGACTAGGGTGACATCTGAGCACCCTACACTAAACATGCACACCACACCAACATATAAAAGTGTGTCAAACAACAACAGATTTAATGTGCACTAGGACCAGGGTGCCACTATACAGGGTGTCCACTAAAGTCCCTTACCACCCTTTTAACTACTGAATGGCCTGCAGCTATCTTCATAAGAGTGGTGTCTACATATTGTAAAGTGACTATGCGCTACTGGATGAAACCAAAGTTATTATCTCTAAAACTGTTCTAGATAGAGGAAAAAAGTGAATTACAAAGTTGTAGAGCATCATCGATTTAGTACAAAAAGACACCTTATGGTCATGAATGCTAAAAACAGAATGCTTAAAATGCACATTTGTTTGTTTCCGGCTTCCGAAACTGTGATGTCACGAAACTTGAACGAAAGGAGGAAAGATTATCCTTCGGACTTTTTGATTATAAATTACCAGCGATACCACCGTGTCATGTTGGGGGCTCGTTTTTTGTCCAAAAGATATCTTTTCTCCTTTCATTCAAGTTTCTTGATGTCACAGTTTTGGAAGCTGCAAACAAACAAATGTGCATTTTAAGCGTCCCGTTTTTAGCATTCATGACCATAAGGTGTCTTTTTGTACTAAATCGATAAGGCTCTACAACTTTGTAATTCACTTTTTCCCTCTATCTTGTACCATTTTAAAGATAATAATGCTAACTCCACCATTTTCCACCAGGTGGCGCTGTAAGTGGTTTCATATAGTAGCACATAGTCACTTTACCATACCTAGACACCACTCTTATGAAGATAGCTGCAGCCATTCAGTAGTTAAAAGGGTAGTATTGAACCCTGTATGGTGGGTCTTCAGTAAAATAAAGTCTTGAACTGGTTTTCCTGAAGCTGAGACCTTGAAACCAAAAAAGATCTAAAGGTAAAAAGAAACAAATAGATTTAAATGCCAGTAATAAAATGAACCTGGTTTTACTGTCAAGCACTGGGTTTCTCTCCCTATCTCGGAGAGCTACTCGGATCATAGCTGCTTCAGAAATGCATGTTTTGAGGGCATAAAATTCTCCACTCATTTTCCCTTACAAGAAAATGAATGCTTCTCATAACATTCCAATAACATGTTTATTGATGCTGCTTTTATTGTAAAATAATATTCTTGGAAGCACTTCTGATAAGATTTAAAATGAATTGTTTCATAATGTGAATCTGCAGAGTGACAAAATTTTCTATTTTAACTTATATTCATGGTTATTTCACAAAAAAAGTTTAAATAATCAGATCTGAATTGCAGCATTTGAGAGACAATCTGGAACTCATTGGTCTAACATCTTCATGTCAGCAATGCTTCATCTGAATGTGTCTCAAATATATTCGATCTGATTTAAGTCAGGAGAGGATTCTAGCCACTCAATGCTCTCTGTATTGTCTTCATTTCAAGCATGCTGCCCACAAAGTCGAGTTGAATGAGGAGTGAAAAGAAAGGAATATCCAGTGGTTGCAGCATAAGGTTTGACATAGGGTACGAGTATCTAGTCTGCATACCTTGATCCATCGAAACTGCCATTCGAGATGAAATACAGGTTCTTAAGCCCAGTTACGTTGCTTCTCCCCAGCCCATCAATCTATCTCGTCTGTTCTGTAATCTTTCTTGTATGAACTCAGAATTATTTTGGGTGCTTTTTTTCCTCCTTACCGAAATAGGTCGGTTGTCACCCTTCAGACCGGAGACTATACAGTAAAAAAAAGCATTTGATTTCACTCGCATTACATCAAATCTTGATGTTTAGTAACCCGAATTCTTCGGTGGAACAGTATGTTGAAGTCAGGGAATATACACCACTATCCTACGTGCATAAAGAGGTCATCGTTATGAAGCCCATAACTTCTAGCCACCTACTGTAATTTCGATTAATATAATGATAATGTGTGAGTTTTATATTCAGAGAAAATCTATATACAGTAGTCGCCGTTTGTAGTGATCACAAATGTACCGATCAATCGGCTGTACTGATCAAAATAGCATGGAACGAATCCCCCGTATCTAAACACATTAAAGATCCTCCGGTTTTAGTGATCAACAGTTCACTTGTAGTGATCGGTTTTGGTGAGTTGGGGGCCACGGAACATGAGGACAATCAGAAGAGAAACCACCATCAGCCCAAGAAACTGCAAGCCCTTCGTTCTTTAAGAAGATCAGCCCAATACCGTTCTGAATCTTTTGATTGAGCATTATTCATATGAACGGTTTATCCAACAAATGCTTGAAAAAAAAAAAAGCATTACTTTCGATAACTTTTTAAAGAAAACTTAAAAAATTAAATATGTTTGTATTTTTTTTTTCGATTCTGTACATTATATCGATTTTCTTAATTTAAAAGAATTAGTAGATACCAACAATGGTGCGTAATCTTTTTATTTATTTATTTTTTGCTATCCTTGTATATTTATAGATGGTGTTTTTCCACGATATCTTCCGAAAATATTATCTCACAAAAATTACTTTTACACTATCTTAAAGTTCAAAAAATTGGCTTTTCAGTGACATCAATTTCATTTCTGTACAATTTTTTTTTCAAATTTTAATAAAATTTTCAAAATTAATTTTATACACAAATACTATACGGACATTCAATACATTACGATCAAGAATACAGACGAAGAACTGCTGTCAGAACACATACAGAATTTTGGAAGCATATAAAAAAAAGTTTAAAAGACGATTAGCAACTTATATCGGTAACAATATTGATTTGGTTCCGTTATTCTATTTTAACGGGAATTTTTATTTTTCCAAGAGTGAAAATAGATCATTGTCTTCATAGTTTCCTGTTTTCCACAACGTTTTGGTACTAAACAGACCGAACATTGCAGGGTATTCTGCTAGTGTAAAAATATAGTTCAACTCATGCCTGGCCTCATTCGGCATGAGTAAAAATAAAATACTTTTAAAAATAAGAAAAAATATTTTTCCTTATCCCTGGTCGGCGAGACTTCCTGGGCCCGAGGATTTTGGCCCCCCCCCCCCTTTCTCGGCGGGCCTCCACTAGGCCATGGATTCCTGTAAATCATGGTGCGACATTTTCAAATCACAAAAAACACATGTGCACAAAGAAAAAACATTTTGAACAATTGAGTTTAACGGTAATAGACAAAAAGGTGGAAGGTTCTGTGAAAAAGGATGCAAGTGCTGAAATCGCTATTTTCAGCGCTAATATCCTTTTTTTGCATATGAAGTCTTCTTCTATTGATTTCTGTTTCACTCTAGACGATGGCTATTAAGATTTGAGTTTGTTATCAATAGACTTATTTCTATAATTTCTTTAAAATCTATTTTTTTAGCAGAGTACTTCCTGTTAATATTATTATAACTTTATGGAGATAAAGGATTGAAGAGCCAAAAAACTGATACACCTTCTTAATATCGTGTCGGGCCCCCACGAGCACGCAGAAGTGACGTTAAACGACGTGGCATGGATTCGACTGGTGTCTGAAGGTATCCTGGAGGAAATTCACACCATGAATCCTGCAGGGCAGTCAACAAATCCATAGGAGTGCGAGGTGGTGGAGATCTCTTCTCAACAGCATGTAGCAAGGCTTCCCGGATATCTTCAATAATGTTCATCTCTGGGGATTTAGGTGACCAATGGAAGTGTCTAAAATCAGAAGAGTGTTCCTGGAGCCACTTGGTAGCAACTCTCGACGCGTGGGGTGTTGCATTGTCCTGCTGGAATTGTCCCAATCCATCGGAATGGACATGAATGAGTGTAGGTAATCGGACAGGATGCTTAAGTACCTGTCACCTGTCAGAGTCGTCTCTAGACGTATCAGGGGTCCCATATCACGCCAACTGCACACGTCCCATACCATCACAGAGACTCCACCAGTTTGTTGACAAACAAGGTCTATGGATTAATGATGTTATCTCCATACTCGTGCACGTGCATCCGTCCGATACAATTGGAAACGAGACTCGTCAGACCAGGTAACGTGTTTCCAGTCATCAACAGTCCAATGGTAGTGTTGTCGGGCCCAGGAGAGGAGTAAAGCTTTGTGCAGTGCAGTCAACAACGGTACACGAGTGGGCCTTCGACTCTGAGAGCCTATATTAAGGACGGTCCGTTGAACAGTTCGCACGCTGACACTTGTAGATGCCCCATCATTGAAATCCGCGGCAATTTGAGGAAGTATTGTACGTCTGTCTCGTTTAAGGATTCGCGTCTGACGTCAATAGTCCAGTTTTTTCAAGGTCTTTTGTTCGGCCTTCACCGATGGCGGAAATTTGATGTTTTGGATACCCGATATTCACGGTACACTCGTGAAATGGTCGTATGCGAAAATCCAAATTTCATCGCTACTTCTGAGATGCTATGTCCCATCTCTCGTGCGCCGACTATAACGCCACGTTCAAAGCCACTTAAATCTTGAAAACACGCCATTGCAGCAGTAGGAACCGATCTAATACATTTGTCAGACATCTGTTGCCTTATATAGGCGTTGCCGACCGCATCGGGTTACGATGATTGGTTGCATATCTCAGTTATTTGCATATGCACGCCTGTACCAGTTTTTTTGGCTCTTCAGTATAGATGTCAGAGTTCGATGGATCGCATTATAAGCTTTTATTTACAGCAGGTCTATCATACATGAAAGGCAGAAGCACAGTAGTTATGAAATTTTAATCACTCATATTTATACATTTACACAAGATTCAATGAGAGACAATAAGGATTTGTAATGAGACAGTCTAAAGACATTGCTAATAAGGCAACCAATCAGCTTTATTTCACATGACGTTATGACCCTGAAACTAAATGAAGGAATAATGTAATGTGCGTTACGTTACTCCAACATTTTCAGTGACATTTCAGTCTCTTGCCATTCGAATTGGCTAAAAGTAAAGGAAGCACTCAATGATAATCTCACAAACTGGTCTGCTGCTTGAATTCATTATCTTGTTCACTAACTTGAAAGTAAATTTTCTTATTTAATTTTATTGATTAACTTAATCGAATCTTGCTTCATTTTCATACAAATTTATCTGAGTTATAAAACCCTTCAAATTATATCTGTTTTAAAAAATAAAACCATCAAAAATCATATCTGGCAGAAAATTTCAATTCAATTGGCAAGTTAAAGTGCATCTAATCACACATGAAAAATAAGCAAAAATTCGAAATTTCGAGTATATTTTTTAAAAATGAATATTGTGTAGCACAATAGAGATTCTATTCCATTGGTTTTTGAGGTTTCTGATTTAGCGCTGATTAACACAGGTGTGGGGATCTTCATAAATTATTGTATCTGCTACTGTAATGAAAAACTATCGTAGAAGCGAAAAAAGGTCAATTTTAAAACCCCAGCTCAAGATGTATTAAACACAATAAATAAGAGTTAATGGCAAATTGGAAATAAAACAGTCTACGGACATTTTCACAATTGAAGGAGATTATCCGAATTCCAGGAAATACTTATTGCCAAATAACCAGGAATTTTAGAGATAAAGATCACGTCACAATCGTTAGACAATGAGTGTTATCTATTATCAAATGACGTCTTAACCTTTTGAAAAGACTCTTCTAATAATCATTGGTGGGTGACTCGTTAGCTCAGAAGTCAGCAGTGTTGCAAAACAGATTTCTCAAAGGTTGGACATAACAAAAAAGTACTTTTAACCTTTTGTTCGCTCGAAATTCGTGCATTCAGGGCCAATTTTATTTATTTATTTATTTATTTCAGTTGCAGTAAATGAACTGCGTTGGATATATGTTCAATGAGTTGTATTAAGGAACTAGAACTATAAATAGGAAAATAATTATCTCCAGTTTTTCTAAAAACGCTTAATTAACTAATTGTATTATATTTCTTCCGTGGACTTACCGTTTTTGTTGTATATGTGATTTCTTCAAACTTCTGTATTTTTGGATGGTATCCTCTGCAGAGTACGATGTTAAAATGAACTGCTGCTTAATAAAATAGTTTTTTTAAGACGTATCTTCTCAAGAGATTTGTCTTTGCAGTTTTAATATACATACACTCGTGTCCAAAAGTTAAGAAAAACAGAAAACTCGTCCATATCCGAATTCTTTGCTTTTGAAAATTGTTACAAGCAATTGACAAATACATTAATGACATAGGAGTTCGCTTGGGAATATTTCAAAATTTTGTTCTTATCCCGGGTATTGATTGTATTACCTTTTAGTTTTGTTGTAAAGAATGATCGATTTGATTCAATATTTCTCTATTTAAAAGAGTCGATTGTTAATATAAACTTACATATACAATAAAGACGTTTCAAGCAAATGTCAAAGAATACAGATTAATAATATACTATTTTATGGCGATAAGACTGCATTAAATTTGCTAACTCGTAAGATTAACATTGCTTGGTTCCAATAATTTAAAAATACAAAAATTTCAAATTTCTTACGCATACAGGGTGTTTTGTAAGTTCAGAGAATCTTTAAACTCGATAACTCGAAAAGGAAACCAGACAGAAAGATGTGATTTCCCCAGATTGGATGGAAATCAGATCCATTTGTCTATTAATCTAAACTTATTGGTCATGGAGGATCCCACATTTTCCCAACCATTTTCCCTTAATAAAATGAATGGGTATGCATACCACATTTTAGAAGTGTTTTAGAATCTTAAATATAATTCCCAAATATTTATTTTAATTGCTAATGTGCTAATCCTTTTTGGAGTTGCAAATGTTCATTTACGTATTCCTATTTCTTAATGCATATTTGAAGTGATCATGAATATATTTACTTGTTTTTTGTATGTTTATTTTCTGCGTTCGTAATTAAGTTTGTTTTGTAAATCGAGAATAAAATCAAATTTGTGGGGAAATATTTTTTGCTGACTGTATTTTGCGATCGTTAGCTTGTTTGATATATTTGTTCCATGATGATAAATTCATATTTTTAAAAGATTACTTTAGTTATTGATCAGTTTTAGTATATTTTGAAATTAAGAATTCGATAGTCTTATTTTCTATAGAATAAATCAGTACAGGGAAAAGCAATTTTTGTATCTAAAATGTTATGTGTCGGAAGTTTCTGTTAAGTAAACGTCTGTAAATAATTCGATTCAAAGTATTAAATACTCTAAACTGTATAATAATTTTGATGAAATGAACGTAATTTTATCCAAATATAAAGTGTGTCGAAATATTAGTCTATAAAATAGTTAGCTTATCCCAAATATGTGGAAAATGCTGAATCAAAATGTAAAGAGAGGCACCTCATGCTTTTGCGACTTGTATTCTGCTCTCCAGGTTTTTCATAAAAATTTCCTGATAAGTGTTTTTTAAGATTAATTTTTATTTTCTAAGATTCTAGACTTTAATATATTCACCAAATAATAATCATGAAATGTGGTGCCATTTTATTTTTCGAGCTACCTGGCTGCATAAAATGTCGGACTTTTATTCTTATAAAAATACCCAAGCTCTATCCTGGAGTCAAATCCGGTCACCGTGCTGTAGCAAAGTCTTTCGCAAAACACTTGACCAAATCCGGCAGCTTTCTTTAAGCTTGCATCCATATTTAAAATAATTTTATAAAATTTCATCTCGATGAACATTAACTGAGCTTATGTATAGAATAATCTAATTCATATGAGATCGACATATTTAATATTTTATTTCTATATTCTTATTTTAAGAATAAATATATTAATTTTAATCTTCTGATATTCTTACTTTCCTAACTTAATTATATATATAGTATGAGTACCACAAAAAGCAGCGGCGCACGATTCTGATAGAAACACTCTAAATAAACTGGAATTTTAACCACATTCATAATATATTTTAATTTATAATGAAAACCCAGGAATTTTTAAGACAATCAATGTAGCTTAATTTCTTTATAATAAACATATTTAGAAACTGTAATTTTATTTTTCTACTTTTTAATGTTTAATATTTTTTATTCATGGTTATATATAATTATATTATGGAATGGAAAATTTAATATTTCTCAATTTGTCTACTAAACCTATTGAATCCAATACAGTAGAGTCTCGATAATTCGAGGTGGACGGGACCGGGCCTACCTCGAACTATCGAAAACTCGAATTATCGAAATCATAAAATTTAATAAATAAATAAATGGAAATAAAGCAATTTTTAAATTTCAGTGTTGTATATTTAAATGAAAAATGTACTTACATATTATTACATTACTGCTGATAGCAGCAGGTTAATTATATCTTAAAATAATTATCAATTGTTTTTTGTTTAAACACATTGCTCCTATTATCGATCTTAAATATATTCAGTTTCTTCGGGAGGAGGCATTTCTCTCTTCGGGGTGCGCAGTGGACGTATGACCCGTCGAACAACAATAAAAACCAGATGCAGCAATTCTTTCACGTGTTGTGTATGTGTTGGTCCTTATTTGGGAGCTAAGCTGATTTTTTCACTAACTCGGATTTATGGAAAACTCGAACAATCGAGACTCGAATTATCGAAACTCTACTGTATACCTACCACCAGTATGAAATCAATATTTAAATTAATATACTTATTGATAATTAAAAATTATGTGTTTTTTATGTGTTCTGCTCGATACAATGTATCACGCACCTCCTCATCTTATTTTGAATAGCACTCTTTATTCATTTTTTTTTACAATTTCGAGTTAAGAATGTAAATTGAAATCAAAGAAGTGGAAACTTTCACTTCTAACTAACATTTGAATAATAAATCATGAAATTTGGGTTCAAAAATAATTGCTTTTAAAAATACGGGGCATCAAAATATCTTGTTTTTACGTATACTAGAATCGGAAAAAATAGCTAAAACTAAAAGAACAAGAATAACAACAACAAAAACCCTACAACATAAAATACATTTGTCTTTTTGTAAACATTTACCATTTTTGGGTTTGACTTAATGCTGAAATTTTAATTTTCATAAACTGAGATGTATGTATATGGGATTCCGTTCAATGAACTAAATGCCCGCGGAAGGGTTACCTATAAGGGGTAAGTAGTTCGGGTTTATATCTAGGGGATTTAAGGGTTTTTATTACATTAAATTTAGAACAAAATATTACATAAAATAAATGAGTAGACTTCAAGTTAAATACAAAAACATTTATTAAAGTACTATAGGGAGAATTTACAGGGGGAAAAGGTATATACACAAAAAGTTTACGAGAATGTTGAAAATTTACATGAAGTCATATTTGCTAGGTGAGCTAGATTAATAGGGGATAGATGTTACGGGTTAAGAATATTACGGTATTAAAGATTTAGAGATCAGAGAGCCATAAGGAAGGTTAGTCGGGACATAGTACTTACAACCTGGAGATCGGGCGGCTTAACTGCGCCAAGACTCGCAACAGAGGGATTTAGAGAGATTTTGACATTTCGGCTACCTATGGTGCTGCTGCTTGCTCTCAGCGTGCAGTCTGGTTTTATGGCGAAAAAAGAGGGATCTGCTCGTACTACGTACAGAACAGAACTGTGGTTCCATCTATCGCCAAAAAAGAAATTAATCTAGCTCTTACATTTTTCTTTATACAGTGATTAAATTATTCTTTACGGGTAATATCCTACATATAAAATAGAGTTCTGGGTAAAACTAGAGTTTCTCATTCGAAGGTCTTAATAGTTTGCTGAAACAGAATAATTTCGCCATGTTCTATATACAGGGTGTTGCCGAGTTCGACCGACAAATTCAGAGGGGTGATAGTAGGCATCAAAAGGATGAAAAATCACCATAGAAGATAGGGTCCCAAACGACGTTTAGTCGGTGAAAATCGAAAAAATATAGGGTGACCGAGAATTGTTAGAAACTGTTGAAAATTAATAAAAAAAACTAATAATGTTTCAACTACGAATTTTTTTAAAAAATGAAAACGCATTTTAAAAGTTTTTATTCATGTAATTAACACGCAGGTTTGGTGATCCAGGGTGTCGTAAATTACTGAAAACGAAAAATTAGTTTAGAGCCATTATCTGCAAAAATATTAAATCTTGAAGAAAAATAAAAGCATGAAATTGTAGGGAATTTTACACTCTTCAATTTGTTATAAACAAGTAGGGTGAAAGCTGAAGAGTTTTTGAGATATTGAAGAAAAACTAAAAAGGGCATCAGAAAACACGGATTGGCTTCTGCTTGATCGGTAACATACCGATGTTTGCAGAGGGTGTTGCCGAATTCTTCTATTTTTGCGATTTTCACCGAATAAACGTCGTTTGGGACCCTATGTTCTATGGTGATATTTCATCCTCTTGATGCCTGCTATCACCCCTCTGAATTTGTCGGTCGAATTTGGCAACACCCTGTATACAGTAAAAGTTGAGATCGCGAATATTTCAGAAACAAAGTTTTTTCATAACTATAAATAGCTAGTTTTTATCATTAATATTAATTTATTTTACTTCAAATTAAGTTGATCTATGGCATTTTATTAAAACTCGGTTTTTTAAAAACCAGGACAAAGAATCAAAATCAACATATATACAAATGTATCCAGGTTGTCTGGTCTCTTAAAGATAAACGCATGGAAAATGAATAATAAAATGTTGTATAATATTGTTAAATGCAGAATTTTTAATTTTTCCATCACAACTTTGATCAATGCTGTTAAAAATATAATTTAACATAGTTTTTGACGTAATACCACAAAAAAATCAATGGAAAAATAAATAAATCATAAATTAAATAATATACCATAGAGCATTAAGCTGTCTGCAGTCTCTTAAAGTTTATTCCTTAAGAATCGAAAAAATGCAGCTAAATTTGCTCCAGCTGATAAGCAGATTTAAAGCAATTTAGCATGAATGTTTAAAGATGATTTTGAGTCATCTTGCTTTCGCAAGGTCCGTCCATTGATACCATGCATGAAACCTGATCAAAGGATTTTGCTTCTGTTTTATGAGGCTGCCCGATAATACGAAAGCTCGTAAATTTTTGTTTCAATTCATTTTTTAATTAAAATCTTTAACCTCGGAGGTAAAGGAAACTGTCACTTTTACCAAACTCTTCACAGGAGAGCAACATGGACATGTATGATTTCTATTGGGAAAGTGGACTTGCTGCTCTTTTGAAAGCATGTATCTTCAAAAATTACCGATGTAGAACATAGCGTTCTCTACCTCTGGTAAAGAGAAAAACCGTATTTAAGTGCGTAACTGTCCTTTTTCGGTTAAAAAAAAAAGGACGTACTCTTCTATTCTTTCTAGGGTACAAGAATCTAAACATTTATTATTCTAGTTCGAGCTGGATTACAGCTTTCGACTCGAATTTCACTCAAAATCAAATCTAAATCAAATTTATGCTGTATAAATTCATTCACTCTGTTTCTTTAATGAATTGATATAGCACAGAAAACATTCGTATCTAATTCATCGAAACCAACGTCTTTATTTATTTCTGTATTCTAGATGTCTAGCAAAAGACCTGAAGCCGATCGTGAGCCTGAGGGTAAGATTTATTCATATGTTTTCTATTTCAAATTCATATTATGGCGCGAGCTGCTCGTGCGCAGTTCGTTGAAATTGTCATAAGTTGACAGGTTAGATCATTTAAAAAGCTCCACAAGGCTGACTTGTAGACTTAGCTCTACTCTGGCGGGTTGCTATTTCTTGGGTAGTAGGAGCTCACTAAGATTTTTTAAATTTTAGATTTTTGATAAAAAATGAGAAAACAATACCTATCCTCAATAACTTTGGAGTATAATATAGCACAAAAACAATTTTTGCACCACTTTTTAAGATGCAACTCTCAGTCATACCAACTTTATTTTCGTGAAGTCGTTTTCTTTAATTTTAATGAAATTTTTCAAAATTGTGTTTAAAAAACTAATTTTGTATCTATGCTTTTCCTTTATATAAGCGCCTGCAGAAAAATAGAAAAAATGTGAATAATCGATATGACTATTTTAATAGCTATTGCGTGACAAAACGTATAAATATTAGATATTTGAATTTAGTAATAACTAAAACGAATTTCAAACTAAAATTTTCTAACTAATGTTGATAATATTTAGATGTTATTTACTTTTTCGTTGATATTCAGTCTAACATTCCAACTTGAGCACTGAATTATTTTCATTTTCTTTCAGAGGGGCCCAGCACTAAACATCTAAGATTTGCTGACCAGACCATCAGTGGACCAAAGTGTGTGCTGCTCATCTTTTAATTCTGTTTTAATCCAATATTTCTGGCACTTACAATTTTTAAAAAAATTGTTCCTGTCCTGGTGTTTTCTTCGTAATGCTATATATGAGACTAAACCAAAGAAGATAAATGGCTGAAATGGCTCTCTGAAATTCTCATCTGGCCAAAATTCAATTGCGAAATCTACACCCAAAGGTTATAGAGCAGTCCCAAAACGCGAAGATAATCTAATAAATCAATCACATAATATTAGATTATTTATTAAAATTAAAGAATTTCTTTATTTTTCGTTGTTTAGTATAATGATTGCATTAACAAGCGAGTGAATCGATTGTTATTGACGATTTACCTACAATTTAGACTGATTGTCCCTATTTTAGTATGTGCTTAATTACAACACTTACCGTAAAACGGGGTTACTTCGCACCGATTTTCATGACTTCCGACAGAATTTCGAGATTAGTTACATGTATTTCTCTAAAAGAAAGGCTTTACTCATTTCTTCCTCATTGAGGGATTGTTAGAGAAACATTTTGCAGCAAAATTTAGATCATGCAGTCATTTAATAATTATGGTTTTTTGAACTTTTGGTGCAAAGTTACCTCATAGGTGGGGATACTTTGCACTGGTTAATTTTTTCAGTATATTAAAAAATCAAATTCTCTAGATGAAATTCTAGATATATTTATTGAAAGCCTGCGTGGAAATATACAAGGAAAAAAAATTCATAAATGCCTGATTATAATTAACAATTTTACATCGTTGCATTCGATTCAAATCAGGATGGCATTTTAGAAATCCTTTGATCCAATTATTGTCGGGTGTGTTATTAATATATCTATCTATTACCGCAACTTCTTAGTGAGATAAACGTTTATTATCATTTTAAGATCTATACTATTGACAGGAAAACCGAAGTCACTGAATTGGACTACACTTTGCAATGGTCTTTTCCTTCTCTTTGGAGAAAACCAGGGGATTTCCATGTTTATATATATGAATTAGCTTTCTTTTGTAACAAAATGTTCACTAAGGGTACCCAAAAAAGTTTCTGCCTCTTTAAAAATACCCTAAACTTGTGAAATTGCATTGCTTCTAAGGTCTCTAGTGAGAACTCCATATACTTACGTCCCTAACTTCCTTTTATACACACTGGGCATATCTGAATCTCTTAAGCAAACATTGTTCTTATCATTATTTAATACAAAAATAAATTTAAAAAACCAACTGAGGTTGCTGTTTATCACAAACTTCCAAGTTGCAAAGAATCCCTCCTTTTCGGTGCAAAGTTACCCCAGGTCAGAAAAAAATTAATTATAACTTATCTAACAAGTATAATTGGCATTCAAAGCAATACAATATAACAAAGAAAACTAGGCTTATTATCTTTCGCATTTTAATGCACTTGCCTTCAAAAATGTCATACTTTCCTCCCCAGAGACAGATTTTTCAACACTGAAATTTTCGCTGAAAAATTGGCTATTGTCTTTTCCATCCGGAACCCCCTGAATGATTGTTATATACGTTTAAGGAATAAAATACTCTAGTCAGTGTTTCCAAGAAGCTAGAAAAAAATCTCAGTCCCGTACCCCTCTTTTAACTCTATTTAACTTTTCGCACAAATTTTTCACTGGTTCAAAGTTGCTTCCACGAGTTTTACGGTATGCCCGAATACCAGATATGACTTCTTAAAACTTGCTTGATGTCATTGAAATCTGATTGCTTGGTATCATTAAAAGTTTTTATTTTTCGCCATGAGAATTTACTTCGAAGTTTTGAAAAGAGATGGATGTCCCTTTTAAAATAAAATGTTTTCCATTTAGCGTTCTTTCTACTTATGTAATGACTGGAGTATCCCGCTTCTTTCATGCAATTATCCATGGAAAACATGAACAATAACTTTCTTCAAAGTTATTGCTCTGGATAAGTCAAATATCTGGAATGAATTGGACCGGATAGTTTCGATCAATTGATTTAATGAGACGCACTAATTCTATCTTATTCGAATAGTCCGTCGTATATTTGGGACATTTTATTGACCTAAAAATATTATACTATTTTACCGAGAACTAGAAATATATTTTAATAAACTTGCACTGTATGCAAAATATGAAAAACTTTTTCATTTTTATGAATTGGGAAAGAGATGGTATTATCATAAACCCTAGATAAAAACTTTACTCCTTTCCTCTTGTTCAGAGTTTAGTTCGGGGGCTGATCGACTTAGACTTTAGTGCGTATAGACCGATTTGGTTCCTTGAAAATAGCTTAATAAATCATTTATAGATCAGTAACTAAATTATAATACTTCCAATATTCTATTAAGTAAACTTAGAAAATTTGAAGCGGAAGTTTTGACTAAACTCAAAATTTAGAAATCATTTCATTTTGTGTTGCTGTATTCAAATGCAATTGATTGAAATGGTTTGCTTCTTACTTTCAGGACAGTCTGCTCCTCCATGAGAAGATCGAGAGCTTAACAAGGAGCTGAGGTATTTAAATGTATCTACTGCTGACAAAAATGCTCTGATCAGGGCCGGCCCGACGGGTGTGCGAACGGTGCGACCGCACAAGACCCCGTGCTCCTGAAAGGCCCCGCGCCGCTGGCGGATTTTTTAAAATTCATTAAATTTTTTGTATCCTTCGAAGTTCTCTTTCAATCATTTTTTGTGTAAAAGAGGCATAAAATATTAATAATTTTTCTAAAAAGAATTATATTGCAATTTTTTTAAATCTGGTTTTGAAGATTTCCTTCAAAGATCCTTTAAGAAGGTGATTGGTGGATCTTGTGGATGAGAATCCAATAATTCCCTTCGCTACCTGGAGGTCCATGTGTTTCCGATTCCTGGGCAAAGTAAAAGGTAAAAAGTGATAACATTGTGCAATCCTAAAGCAGGTTCGATTGCTCCAGGCATCATATGGTCACTCTTTTTTTTGGTGCAGGGGGCACCCCAAAGTGGATGTCCATCATTTGAAGATGAATTGCAGGTGATAACATTCAATCCTTGTTCCCGAGACTATTACTTTCAGGGTAAGGAAGGCCATTAGGGGACCATATCTGTCCCCCTAATGGCTAGCAGACAGGGGAAACTTAAAGGAACACCTTTAGACCAGGGGTTCCCAAACTCTTTTTCTCGCGTACCCCTGGATTAATATTTTTATTTTCGCGTACTCCTATTGTCATATATCCCCTTCTACAACCATTCGCCTATGCAAAGAAGCTTTTATCAATCATTTTAAGAGCTTAGGCAAGCTTAAGAGTCAAAAGACTCGAATTAATAAAATTTGCAGGACTTATTTTTGGTTTTAAATTTTATTCAATTTTTACAATAGTATTAGTTCATACTTATGTTAATCACTTATGATTTCTTGTGTCCGTCATTACCGACTTTGAGTTCGTGTACCACCAACTGTTCCTTCGCGTACCCCTAAAGATACGCGTACAACAGGTTGGGAACCTCTGCTCTTTGAGGAATGTTTTTCTGCTGATCTATCTCTAAATTAATCACATCTGTTACCCTTGTATTCAAGAGGACTGCTAAGTGATGATGAAGCACATATATCACAGGGGTTTCTCGCTTTTCTTGTCAAAAGTGTGGTTTTCCAGCATCTATGAACTCATCGTAGGTACTTGTTAAAAGGTAGTCTGTTACATCCATTCTTCAGAGTTTATTCAATAATAGTGAATCTGAACATTGGATTGTGTGAAACACGACGGGTAACCCAAGGAGTTTTCTCAGAAGATTAAATTTCCATTGAACAGTTTGCATTCGGAGTATCAGCCAAACAGAAAATTAAAATATTCTACATTTTTTTCTTGCAGACAAATTTCAGATACGCTATTTTTTATTTCTTTTTAGTTATTCATTAAAAAACCTTTCCTTTTATATTTTCAAAACGAAAATTTTAATATTATAATAGATTATCAATTTATAAAACAATGTAGTTTCCCCTTTGATTTTGTATTTCAATATTTTTGCTATTTTTTATTATTGTATACAAATTTCAGATAAATTTTTTTTATTAACAAACGTCAATTTGTGTTTTCTACTCTTTTACATTTTTCATTATAAAATGTTACTTATTTGGAACCTTTTATTAGTTTTGGAAACTTTATATCAAAGTTCATTGGATAAGTTTTAAAATATAAGAAGCATTTTGAAAATTGATTCGATTTAAATATCCTAAAATCGAAACTATCAGTAGCTTGTGCAAAATTCCAAATAAGTTTGTAGTCAAGTGATTATATTTTTTTAGTTGTATCTTTTTGGTCTACTTGTTTTTAAATATAAAGAAATAATGAGTTCAACTTTTAAGAATTCACTTCATAATCTAAATTAATCGAAAATCCCATTCGTACGGCATGAAATTTTATTTAAATACTGAATGCATGTGCTGACATCGTAAATCGACAGAAAAATTTAAAAAGTTGGGAAGAGACTTTCTCTTTCAATTGACTACATAGTTAAAAATTATTTTATGTCCCTTCAACTTTCATGTTTTGAAACTAGTTGAAATTATATTCGTATTTTATAATTTCAATTTTAGCACTGAAAGTTTTCAAACTAAACAATTTTTAATATTTCCTCATAAAATCAGGAAGACAGGACATATTTTTACAGCATGAGTTCGCGAAAAAATAATGGAAGGAATTTTGTCTTTTATTTAAAAAGGAATTCTTGAACTCTGGGAAAGCCCGAGGGGGTTTCGAAAAGTGCGAGAGCAAAAGGCTCCACGCCGCTGACAGATTGCGTAAAACGAAATTGAATTGCATTGATTTATTTAACGAAATCAAAATTTGTCGTCAAGTTTTACCTTCCAGGTCACAATATTAATATGAAAATATTTACATTATTTATTTAAAAATAATTTATTTAAATTGTATCCAAATTTTGCTTCTGTTCTAAAATTATATTGATCTTACCAATACTCTCGCATCTGCAAAAAAAAAATTGTATCAAGAAAATTTTTAAATAATTACCTGAGATCTAGCATTATAGACGAACAATTGATTTGCTTAGTCATTTTATCTATCGAATCCGCATTAACCAAAAATCTAGATCATGATGATATTATCAAAGAATTTGCTATAAAACTACTAAGTTTTATACATAAAGTAATTATTTTTGTTGTTTGATTTATTAACGATTTTTGTGTGGATAAAATATTAATTTTATAAAAAATAATTTAATTATTTATTATTTTATTGAATTTTTTTAATTTTTACAATACGAAATTGTGCGATGTAATGAATAGCAAAAAGCGATAAATTAATTTGTCGGACGAAATTTTTTCAAGGCCCCGCATGTCAATTTTGCACCTGGCCCCGCTTTTGCTCGGGCCGGCTCTGCCCTCTGCGTACTTTAATCTGCGTCGCTCGAAAATTTCGCTTTCTGGCTGCTGAAACAAGAATGGTACAAACAGGAATGGCTCTAGAGTTTGCCCGACGGGGGCGGCGATTTGTCCGACAGGGGGGGGCACGATCTCCCAGACAGGGGGGACTAGTGTAATGAAATTGGTCTCAAATTTTGGCCAGATTATTATTTATCAACTACAGTTGAATACCCCGTACAAAAAGTTTCCTCGACGGGGGGGGGGGGGGCCCTACAACCCGCCCGGGGGGCCCTGGCGCCACCCCCGGGTACAAATATCCTCGTATGGTGATTCCTTCACTTATTCATATCCTTTCAAAACTGGGTTTAAAAATAATAAACACCCTCCTCTTTGCTCTTTTAAACTGGCTTAGTCGAAAATTTGCATTTTGTTGGCTGCTAACTTGTCGTATAGAACTTATAACACGTAATGGTGATTGGTTCACTTAGATCCGTTATCTTAAATGAATGGGGTTTAAAATAAAAAAATAAATGAAATCCCCTCTACGTATTTTTTAAACTGGCTCAATCGCAAATTTCATTTGGCGACTCTTTAACAAGAATGATGAAATTATACTCCGATGGTGGTTCCTTTACTTATTCAAATTCTTTCAAACCTGAGGTTTAAAATAATAATATGAAAACCCCCTCATCTTCGTTTTTTTAAGCTCGCTCTGTTGAAACTTTGATTGTCTTTGGCTGTTTAATAGTCATAGTATTTCAAACACGTTAGGGTGTTTGGTTCACGTAGATCATTTATCTATCACGAATGGGGTTTAAAATAAAGAAAAAAATAAAATCCCCTCTACGTACGTTAAATCAGGCTCTCTCGAAAATTTCATTATGTGGCTGCTGAAAGAATGTTGCAATTATACTTTTATGGTGATTTCTTCACTTATTCATATTCTTTCAAAACAGGGGTTTAAAATAATGAAAACAACCCTCCTCTTTATTTTTTTAAGCTGGCTGAGTCGGAAAGCTGCATTTTGTAGGGCTGCTTATTACTTATATAGCACTTCAAACACGTAATGGTTATTTGTTCATTTAGACAATTTATCTTCCATGAATGGGGTTTGAATTAAAAAAGTAAATTACCCTCTAAGTATGTTAAATCTAGTTCTCTCGAAAATTTCATTTGGTGGCTGCTGAAACAAGTATGGTGCAATTATAATCGGATCGTGATTCCTTCGCTTATCTATATTTTTACAAAACCGGTGTTTAAAATAATAAAAAATAGTCCTCTTTATTCTTCTAAGGTGGCTCATTCGAGTAGTTGCATTTTGTTGGGCTGCTTATTACTCACATAGCATTTTAAACACGTAATGTTGATTGTTTCACTTGGATCATTTTTCTTTAAGGAATGGGGAAACAAATCAAATCCCCTCTGTATGAACTTATATCTTGGTCTCTCGAAAATTTCATTTGTTGGCTGTTGAAACAAGAATGGTACAATTGCACTTGTATGGCGATTCTTTCACTTTATCATATTCTTTTCAACCTGGGGTTTAAAGTAATGAAAAAAAAAAAAAACCCCTCGATTTTTTAAGTTTGCTCTGTCGTAAAGTTGCATTTTGTTGGCTGCTAACTACACATAAAGAATTTAAACACGAAATGGTGATTGATTCACTTAGAGAATTTATCGTTAACGAATGGGGTTAAAAAAAATCTAATCCCCTCTACATGCATTAAACTTGGGTCTCTCGAAAATTTCATTTGGTGGCTGCTGAAACAATTATGGTATAATTGTAATCGTATTTTGATTTTTTCACTTATTCATATTCTTTTGAACCTGGGGTTTAAAATAATGAAGAAAAAGAAGAAAAAAAAAACCTCCTCTTCGTTCTCTTAATCTGGCCCAGGCAAAAATTTGCATTTTCTTGGATGCTTAGTACTCTTATAGCATTTTAAACACGTCATAGTGATTGGTTCACTTAGATCCATTATCTTCAACGAATGTGGTTTTAAATAAAATCCCCTCTACGTTCGTTAAATAAACTGCCTCCAAAATTTCATTTGCTGGCTGCTGAAAGAAGAATGGTACAATTAAACTTGTATCAAAGGCGGATCCGGGGGGGCTTTGGGGACTCAAGCCCCCCCTTCGGGTTTTCAAACATAGACTGTCGAGAATGCTATATATATTGATTTTTTAAAACTTTTCTTATCTAGACTTTCCAAAAAATATTTGTAATATAGTAACAAATCATACACAAGTGCATTTTAACGGAGTAAGAGGGGAAGGCTCCCCTCCCCTCCCAGAATGGCAGACAAATTGACATTTTTTTTCTTGTCGTTGTTCTTTCAGCTGGATGGCTAGCGATAATTCTTGGGCAAGCGGTTTGTTACAGATCTTTCTGGGGCACTTACTTATTACCCCTGTATGCAAGTTCTGTATATACTAATGAAGTACTGATACATAACTGTGCGGCGATATATTACAACGACGATTGTAGAAGCAATTTTCAGTGAAAAAAAATCAATTATGTAGTTTCTGTTAAGAAAATAACTTGATACTATTTGAATCTTAGAATAGTTAATTATATTGGATTGTATAAAGGTTAGAAATATGTTAAATACCCATGTGGTGATTCAAGCTTAAACAATATCAATTTGTGGAAAACCCCTCATCATTTAATTTCTCTTAGAAAGCAACTGAAAGTCAGTTCGCTGCAATGCCTATTTCTTTCTGCATCATAACGATATTCAACAGGAAACTGTAAATAAGCTGCCCTATACATCTGGCTTCGAAATTATGAAAGAAAATTATACTATGTTTTGCATATATGCACACAGTTACAAATTATTTACTATAAATACATATATTTCCTAGAATATTCAAAGTATTTACTTTTAATCTATATGTAAGGTGCCCTGTTAAATATGGCCCACCCCCCTTAATTTCAGAACAATAGCAGCTATAGTTATGAACGTGATGTCTAGGTATAGTAAAACAACCATGCGCTACGCAATAAGACAGCTTACAACGCAAAACATTAAATAAAAAATTTTCTAGAATAAATTTTAAAATTTCGGCTTCGAGGTGCATTCAGTCACCATTACGACTACCTGTGAGCCAAATTTCATGGCTGTAAGTGCAATAGATTCGTCTGGACATCGCAGGCAAACACACACACACACGCAAACATTGCCTTTTATAAGTATAGATTTGTTTCTCTTTACATATTATTTCTTTTGAGTTTTATGTTTTTTTTTTGAAAATGATTCGCGTAGGGAGTGACGAAATAATGTTATGCTTCCGTGTTTTAATTTAGAAACATCGGAAAAATTAGTTTTCTTACTTTTCCCCCCTTATTTTTTGTTTTTTAATGTTTTATTTTGCAACGTATATTTTTATTAACATTTTGTTCGCTCTGAAGAATTCTTTCAAACTCCTTGCGTTTTCATTCAAACCATGCTGTTAAGGTAATAAAAAGCATAGATTTGAAAGTTTCAATTCACAAGAAAGGACGCAAAGGAGATTTTAGTCCAGTAAATCCGTCAGAAAATAGGGGTTTGCTGTGCAAAAGGTCGGATAATTTTGATTTTTGGATATGTTGTTAGTGTTGGGCGCGTGTCTTAAAATCCAAGTTTTCGACCTCGTCGCGCCAAGGCGCGCCACTTGAACAAAACATCAAAATTTTGGATCTTTTCTAAATTTCTTCACAATATCTCCAGAACGGTTGGTTTTACAGAAAATATTATCCTTCACAATCTTAAAGTAGAGTAAATTTGTCCCAGTTTGATCCCAAAATCAGCTCTGTAATTTAAATAGCGACCAAGACACAGGCTTCCAAAAAATCACGATTTTCTCAAAAATTTATGAAAATTGTTATTTTTCGTCAATTTTTGTTGAATATGTCCTAAACTAATATAAGGTGGTTTTCTCAACACATACCATTCCCCATAAATGAAGTGCTGATGTCAACAAGCAGTGGTGTAATAAGAACGGCGGATGTTAATTGTCACTTGTCTCACGAACTTGGTTGCGAGGGAATCTCCAGAATTGTTGGTGACAACTTCGGAAACGTTAAATTCAAGCGTAAAGATAAAGTCATTACACTTGCTTCTGTTAACAACAGTGCTAAAATTGGGAAAGAAAAATTACTGTGGACCCACTAACCCTCTTCCACAGAATTTGTGTAGCCAAATAGTCAGATGAAGACTTGAAAATGTTTTTCACATTTGAACTGTCACCTTTCCCTTTGTCACTGTTTAATGAAAAGGGAATGCGAAAGGGAACTAAATCGTCCCTGTTTTCAGCGTTCTCACCAACCAAAATTGATGCTGTCCAAGGTAAAAATAATTCTGTAGTGGTGGATGGAGGCCACTTACTTCACAAAGTTGTTTGGCAGCGGAACATGAATTTCGAGGACATTGCTAAGAGTTATCTGACATACTTACAAACACATTATGGATCGAACGTAGCCGTAGTGTTTGATGGATATCCTTATGATGGGAATGGAAATAGCGCCAAAAGTGCAGGACGCATTCGAAGAGCAAACTTACATTCATCACATAAGATAATCTTCAATGAAGCCACATGTCCAGAAACTTCTCAAGAACAATTTTTAGCAAATGAAAGAAACAAGGTGCGTTTCATTGACCGCTTGAAAAAGTTTCTACAAAAAGCAAAAGTAACAGTTAAACAGGCAGTAGAGGATGCAGACTTACTAATTGTTGAAACTGCTGTTTCTGTTAAATCTCAGTATGACAATATTTTTGTTGTTGGTGAAGGCATTGACCTTTTAGTCCTTCTAACGGGGTTAGCTCCAATGAAAGAGAACTTGTACTTCCGAAAATGTGGAAAAGGGAGGACGCCTGATGTGTTATACTCCACAACGTCATTTAAATACAAATTCAGCAGAATGATTTTGTTCATTCACGCTTTCAGTGGGTGTGATACTTCAAGTGCACTATTCGGCCATGGGAAAACAAAATTTTGCTTTTTAGAAAAAAAACCGACACCTGGAAAAAAATACAAGTATTTTTCAACTCTGAAGCTACCATTGACCAAGTGGCTAAGGCAGGCGAAACTTTTCTGATTCATTTATATGGAGGTAATACCGGAACCTCTGCATGTGATCTCAATCACTTGGGCTGGTTACACACACAGCGAATTTTTATCGCGCGGAACATTTATCGCGCCGCCGTTCCAACAGTAGTGCACTGATGTAAGTTGGAGCTTACACACTGAGCGGAAAAATGAACGCGCGGACTATTTACCGCGTGCGGTAGATATGCAGTCGCGGACTGCCACTATCGTCTGCGGTAGTTTTTCCGTCGCCACCCAAGTAGAGGCGCACGTGGCCAAAGGAGAGCTTACACACACGGCGATATTTCTACCGCGTTTGTTTCGCTCAGTGTGATTTTCATCTTTGTTTGTATAAGTTGGTTTGGAATCTATTGGGTTTTTTTTTCTATTGTGAAGATGTCTGACCTTATAGATAATGAATTTTTAATTGCATTAATCCAAAAAAGGCATGTTTTGTGGAATAAAACTGCCGACATTTTTAAGGACAGAAACGCCTTGTTTCAGCCTGGAAATTCGCAGCGGCTTTGTTGTATTGAAATAGAAAGAAATGATTTTGATAAGTTCATATTTTCTCACATATACGTACTAGAAAGTGTAAAAGTCATAAAAAAAAAAACGTTGAGATTCTCGAAGCACCAGAATATTAAAATATTTTACCTATATAAATATTTTAGTATATAATATAAATATTTTAATTATATATTTTTCCCTTATTTATACTACATAAAGAACACTCCAACATTATTCTGTTGAAGCAACATATCAGATGCGATGAACAACTTTCGTTTTACAGAGAATTATACATATATATAAACTTTTTTTTAATATTGACTACGTAATTTAATAAGTAATTTAATTTTATTTGGGAAAATAAATAGTATATTATTGAAACTAGGCTGAATTATATTGTACAATATTGAATCATATTAAAAAAAACTCTTATAAGTAGTAATTCGAAATTCTGAAGCAATTGAAGAATTTCGTATCATCCTTCCTCAACTCTTCAAACAACGTATAAGGCTCCAACCCCTTCATTTTTTCATTAATTGGATGAACCCAAATAAGCCGATTTTTTCTTTTCCTCTTCATTCGACGACGGAATAACAATAAAGCTAGAATTTGCTCTCTGTTCATTTCAAACAATACCAAACAGTAAATAATTTAAGCAAAACTAAATTGATTTGATGATGAATCCACGCTGCCAATAGTCGAACAGTCAACAGCTGATTTTCGGTGAACGGCGCGATAAATCTTCCGCGCGATAAAAAATCCGCTGTGTGTGTAACCAGCCTTGCGCTACACGCTGTTTACCCAATCAGCAACTAAAGCAAGGTCCACTCTAGCACGTTTACCCCAACCATAGATGCAGCATGATTTCATGCCTTAAGATCTTACCTTCAGATACAGAAGTGGTTAGGACATGAGAAAAATCCTCTTGAGTGGGGCTGGGTACCTACCCGATTCGGCCTCTTCCCACGCAAAATGGAAAGGGATGCAGCTCCTGAATCCCTCTTGAAAATTATATCTTGCAACTGCAAGAATGCTTGTGGTTGCCGGAAAGCAGGTCTTATATGTTCTTCCCTGTGCACTTGTTCTCTGGGAGAAGCTTGCGAAAACGTGTCAGACATCAGTCTACTTGAGGACAGAATTGAAGATGAAGACGACACGCCATCGTCAATAAATAACTTTATATACGAAGATATAGAAGATTTATATCTTCAGCTGGATGAAGAGGACAAGGAGCAGCAGACAGAGCTTGAAGATTTCCGTCCTGCGGCCCGTCAAAAAGGCAAAAACTTTAAATAACATATATTATATGGTTTATGCCTAACAACTACTGCCCAAGTTTTAACTTTTGTTATATAAACTTAGTACATATTTTTTGAGACTATTTAATTGTTTTATGATGTCAAAAATTTCTAAACCGTTCTTTCGTTGAACAACTGCATATCTTGAAATATAAGTCGTAGGAACATCCTATAGTGTTTTATTTATAGCAAATTTACTCGCCTTAAAAATTGATCCATATGACGTATGCTCTAACACCTTATATTAGTTTAGAATATATTCAACAAAAATTGACGAAAAATAACAATTTTCATAAATTTCTGAGAAAATCGTGATTTTTTGGAAGCCTGTGTCTTGGTCACTATTTAAGTTACAGAGCTGATTTTGGGATCAAACTGGGACAAATTTACTCTACTTTAAAATTGTGACGGATAATATTTTCTGTAAAACCAACCGTTCTGAAGATACTGTGAAAAAATTTAGAAAATATCCAAAATTTTGATGTTTTGTTCAAGTGGCGTGCTGTGGCGCGCCTTGGCGCGACGAGGTCGAAAACTTGGATTTTACGGCATGCGCCCAACACTAACAACATATCCAAAAATCAAAACTACCCGACCTTTTGCATACCAAAATGTACCTACTGGACTATTTACGTTTGTTGGGAAAATTTAGTGTTAATAATTTGTAGAAAAAAAACGGAGGCGGGCATATGAAAAAATATGGATCCCCAGGAATATCGGGTTATCGACTAGTTTTAATATAAAGCTCTGCTCCGCTAATATATTGTCAAACATTGTGTAAGTTTTGTATAATATAGTTGAAAACTCTGAACGTTATAAGCAAAAAGCATGCGAAAAAAACTGGGAGATTTCTTTAACAAAATTTATCTCCCAGCAAACAAAGCCATTGACGAAAGTTACAAATCATTAGCAGCCTTCTATGCAAAGGTGTGAGCCCAAATCATTTTCATCTTCGTTACTTTCTGGTTGGTCCCGTAAATGCCCTCCTGACCGAATCTTCACTATAAAACGTGAGTCCCTACGATGGTACGACCCACAATTCTTCACAACTAATCAGTTGTGAAGAATTGTGGGATTGCGAACCATTGTACTCGTATTAACTCGATTTTTTTGTATTTTACAAATTATGCTTAACCTTTGGACATACACTGGTGGATAAATGTTAATGACCATTTTTAAGATTTCGAAAAATTTGGACTTAATAGGAATACAATGGTTCGCTATCAGTTGCGGAGAATTGTGGGACATACAATCGTCGGAAATCACATTTTACAGTGAAGATTCGGTCTCTAGGACGTTTAGGGGACCGTCCACAAATTGATGAAGACGAAAATTATTTTGGCCCACCACGTTTCACAGAAAGCTGATAATGAGTTAAAAATTTCATCAATGGTTTTGTTTGATGTGCATAATGTTTACATGCATTTTCGTAAAAATAGCAAAAATATTCGTGAAGATATAAGTTTCTTTTAAAAAAATCCCTAAATTTTCCACATATTGTTTGCTTATTACATGCAGAATTTTCAACCAAATTGTACGAAACTTGCAGAATGTTTGACAATATGTAAAAGAAGTTTTGTATTAAAATTTGAATCAAATAATTTGAATATTGCAGGAAATAAGATAATTTGTAGCAAATAATTTTTTACTGCGCATGTGCGAACGTAACAAAATTGTCCTTTCATAACTTCAAAGCCAGATATATAGGGCACCTACTATAAAAATTCCAGTGATACATCGTTTTAATATTCAGAAAGATATCGGCATTGCAGCGAGATGAATTTTGGTACACTCTAAGAGAAGCTAAATTATGAGGGTTCTTGCACAAATTGATATTTTTAAACTTGAATCTTCGAACAGTAATATTGAATTTTATGGAAGTTGAATATCCTGAATACTCATGTATATTAATAAATTAAATACATAATTTAAATTGCATTTCGATGATAACTATTCGAATATTCAAGTTTAATAAAATTCAGTTTGTGCAAGGACCCTTATCATTTAGCTTCTCTTAGAGTGTACTGAAATTCACCTCGTTACAATGCCGATATTTTTCTGAATATTAACAGTATTGAACTGTAATTTTTATATAAGTTGCCCAATATGGTATGGCCCCCTGGCTCTGACAGTGGCGAATCCAAGGGAGGGGCTATCGGGCTGCAGCCCCTCCCCAGAGCTGAACAAAAATTCTTGATTTAATTTAAAATAACTACAACTGTTTGAATTTAATTTTCATTTTAAAAGAATAGTAATAAAATGGTGACAACATTGCTTTTTGACTTGACAGGCTCAAAAATTTTCGTACTTTTCTAGTCATTCCACTTGTACTTGTAGCGTCGACGCGGTCATTGTATTTTTTATTAAATTATCGAAAGTATTGTAGTGTTCTTTATTATTCTTATTGTCAGAAAAGGAAAGCCTGTAAAGTTAAAGTGTTTTGGTTTACATAAGCCATGAGGTTTAACATTCGTCACTACGATACAAACCTCCGCCCCCCCCCCCCCCCGACCCGAATCATGGATTCGCCACTGGGTTTTGAAGTTATGAAAGAAAAATTTCGCTACATTTCGCACATGCGCAATAAAATATTATTTACTACAAATACTATTATTTCCTGTAATATTCAAATTATTTGACGCAAATTTTAATACAAATCTTCTTTTAAATATTGTCAAACATTCGGCAAGTTTCGTACAGTTTGGTTGAAAACTCTGCATGGTATAAGCAAAAAACATGCGGAAAAATTAGGGATTTTTTAAAGAAATTTTTATATCTTCAGGAATATTTTTGCTGTTTTTACGGAAATGCATGTAAACAATATGCACATCAAACAAAACCATTGATGAAAGTTTCAACTCATTATTAGCTTTCTGTGAAACGTGGTGGGCCAAAATAATTTTTGTTTTCATCAATTTGTGGACGGTCCCCTAAAATGTCCTAGAGACCGAATCTTCACTGGAAAATGTGAGTTCCGACGATTGTATGCCCCACAATTCTCCGCATCTGATTGCGAACCATTGTATTCCTATTAAGTCCAAATCTTTAGCATCTCAAAAATGGTCCATAGCATTTGTCCACCAGTGTAAGTGTATCTGACGACGTTAACAGTGAAATGAAGATTCCCAGAACACTAGAGAAAATGTTTCATCAAGCATATTAAAGACGAGTAATATTTATACCCTATAGTTGATGATTTTATTTCCGAACTTGAGTTAAGGTTTTACCCAAAATTGTATGGGATTTTACCTCGTGAAGGTCTTATACCATTGAAGAATGCAATCAATAATATTCATGCAGCTTTGAAGGTTTTTTAAAAGTTCGGAGTTTCAGTTAAAGTCAGTTTTCTAAATATGGCGAGGAAAATGTGGTTAGGTTGACATATTTTGTAAGAAAAAGTCAAGGAGATTGGCCACAACTAATTGGCAATCTTGTGAAGAGGACAAAATATTTTAAGTAAAAAAAATGATATAGTTGACTTGTTTAGTTTCTGTTTTAGTTGATTATATAGCATTTTTTAAATTTCAAAATACGAAAAATAGCTTTTCCACCGTATTCTTCACGGATTCCTAGATCCACCCTTGTATATATTTAATAAATTAAATTTAATTAATTAAAATTTAAACCAACTAAAATTTAATCAATAGAATAATTTTAGTCAATTAAAATCAAACCAATTAAAATTTAACCAATGAAATACTTTTAATTAACAAAATTTAATTAATAAAAAATTAATTAATTGATTTGAAATTAATAATTGATCCAATTAAGTAGTTTTTAAGATTAAAAAACACGATTTTTTTTTCTACAGTAGCCCCCCCCCCACACACACTTAACGAATTCCTAGATCCGCCCTTGACTTGTATAGTTATTCCTTCACTTAATTCTGTTCTTTCAAAACTGGGGTTTAAAATAATGAATAAAACCCACGTCTTTGTTCTTTTAAGCTGGCTTAGTAAAAAATTAGCATTTTTTTTTTTGTCTGCCCAATACTCGTACAGAATTTATAATACGTCATGGTGTTTGGTTCGCTTACACCCTTTATCTACCACGAATGGGGTTTAAAATAAAAAATAGAATACGCTTACCGTACGTTAAATCAGGCTCTCTAGAAAATTTCATTTAGTGGCTCATGAAGCAAAAATTGGTACGATTATACTCGTATTGTGATTCCTTAACCCATACATATTTTTACAAAACTTGGGTTTTAAAAAAAAGTAAAAACCCTCCTCTTTGTTCTTTTATGCTCGCCGGGTCGGAAAGGTGCATTTTGTTCGGCTGCTTATTACTCATATAGCATTTCAAACACGTTGTGGTGTTTGGTTCACGTAGACCATTTATCTACCACGAATGGAGCTTTAAAAAAGTCAAATCCCTTCTACGTACGTTAAATAAGCTGCCTCGAAAACTTCAATTGGTGGCTGCTGAAAGAAGAATGGTACAATCAAACTTCCACAGTGATTCCTTCACTTATTTATATTCTTTCAAAACTGGGTTTAAAATATTGAATAAAACCCTCCTCTTTGTTTTTCAAGCTTGTCGAGTCGAAAAGTTGCATAAAACAAGAAAGTTACAATTATACTCAGATGGTGGTTTCTTCACTTATTCGAAATCTTTAAAAACTGGAGTTTAAAGTAATGAAAAGAAAAAAAAAAAAAAAAAAAACACCTCTTTGTTCCTTTAAGCTGACACAGTCGAAAAGTTAAATTTTGTTTTCTGCTAACTAAGGATAAAGAATTTAAACCCGAAATTGTGATTGGTTCGCTTACATCATTTATCGTTAACTAACGGAGTTTATTAAAAATCAAATCCCCTCTACATACGCATTTGATTGGCGCAGTTTAGCCAAGAGTGGCTCTGGAGCCATTAAACCTCAGACAACCAACCAACACCTCTACATACTTTAAACCTGGGTCTCTCGAAAATTTCATTTGGTGGCTGCTGAAACAAGTATGGTACAAATGTATTATACGTATGGTGATTATTTCACTTATTCATATTCTTTTGAACCTGGGGTTTAAAATTGTGAAAAAAAAAACAAAAAACATTTGCATTTGTTGGCAGCCTACTACTCGTAAAGCATTTCAAACACGTAATGGTGATTGATTCACGTAGACAATTTATCTTGGATGAATGGGGTTTAAAATTAAAAAAATCAAATACCCTCTACGTATGTTAAATCTGTTTCTATCGAAGATTTCATTTGGTGGTTGCTGAAACAAGAATGGTACAATTAAACTTGCATAGTGTTTCCTTCACTTATTCATTTTTTCACAAAATTGGGTTTTGAAATAATAAAAAAATCCTACCTCTTAATTCTTTTAAGCTAGCGGAGTCGAAATTTTGCATTTTGTTGGGCTTGCTTATTACTCGCATAGCATTTCAAACACGTTATGGTGATTTGTTATTTTACACAATTTCTTTCATGAACGGGTTTAAATTAAAATCAAATCCCCTCTACGTACGTTAATTTTATTCCTATTCTTTTAAAACTGGGGTTTAAAAATAATAATAACAAAAGAAAAACCATCCTCTTCGTTCTTTTAAGGCATCAGTGAACTCAATTTTAACCACATGCTTGTCGCAGTATGGCTTTTTGCGCCAGAAAACTCCACACAACCAACCGTCGTTCTTTTAAGCTGACTCAGTCGAAAATTTGCATTTTTTTTCCCTACTTGATACTCGTATGATATTTTATACATGGCGATATGATCAGTTAAAGGCTCATTGCCTTACTCAACTGGGGTTTAAAATAAGAATTCATCTTCTCTTTAAATATTGCAAAAAAAAAAGGCATGCATTTTTTTTCTCTGATTAAGAAGGATGGAAATAACTCATATGCCGATTTTCACTTAGACAAACTTTTGCCAATCTGAGGTTCAAAATAAAAAAAACAATCTTCGTAAAATCTAGATCCCTCTAAAATTGAATATTGTTGGCTGCATCAAAGGATAATTGAAATAATTACACGTTTTGATTTGTTCACTTAGACACACTGTAAAATATGGTATGTATGAGGTTTAATTTTTTTAAAAAAAATCCACCATTTTTCGTTAAATCAGGATTTTATTTGGTGGCTGCTGAAATGAAAATTGGTTACAATTTTACTCGTATGGTGATTTCTTCACTTACCTATATTCGTTCAAAACTGTTTTTTTTTTAATAATAAAAACCCTCCTCTTCGTTCTTTTAAGCTGACTCGGCCGAAAATTTACATTTTTTTCCCTACTTAATACTCGTACGATATTTTCTACAATGGTGATATGATCAGTTAAGACTCATGGCCTTACTCAACTCGGGTTTAAAATAAATCAATTCCTCATCTTCGCTTGTTGAAAGTGCAAAAAAAAAAAAAAAAAAAAACACGCATTTTTTTCTGTGCTTAAGGAGGATGGAAATAATGACTCTTATGTTGATTTTTCACTTAGACACAAACTGTTGCCAATCCAAGGTTCAAAATTTTAAAAAACCCCCTCTTTGCTTGTAAAATCTAGCTCTCTCTAAAATTGAATATTGTTGGCTGAATCAAAGGATAGTTGAAATAATTACGCATGTTCTGATTGTTCACTTAGAGACAAACTCCAAAATTTCTGGGTTTAAATTTAAAAAAAAATCTACCATTTTTCATTCACGCGGTTTTCTGTGTCATAGTCGTGTTTCAATCTCAACACGGTGGTTTCCTGACAAATCTATTGACATAGTTCAGCAACGGATTCCGAGACTGCCACTTTTGGACGATTTTACGCCGGAAAGGGATATCGGGCAATGAGAGCATTTCCAGAGTTCTTTGTTAGATCACCCCTTCCATTCCTCACTTTCCCCTTATTTTGATGAAAATAACTCCGCTCGGCGCATGCGCAAAGGGTTTCCGAATCCGTTGCTATATAATATGTGGTATTTAGGGGTCTATTCTGGTATCCCCGGTTGGGTTCCGTTGTTAACGCGCGGAACCTAACCCAACCGGGGTACCAGAATAGACCCCTTAAATGCAATTCTCACTCCTCCTCGACTAAAACTTTTAGTCTGGCACAGCATGGTCAAGAATGCTGCAACGTTGCACCAATAAAACACAAACCAACCTCGGCTAAAATGACCTTGTATTGAAAGAAATTGCGTCGAATTGGCATAAATCTTTTCAGATGTGGAAATTCAGAGTAATTCTATTTCGTCCTCTTATTTAGGGCTTAAAAGAAATACCTTTTCTGCTGTTCGCTGTCTTAAATGGCTCTGCATTAAATAGAATTTCGGCAAATAAACATGAATCTATCCATATGTGGAATATTCATTTCTTATTCCTGTGTAAAAAAGAAACCTCGTCAGCACTTCGATCACTAAAATGGTTCTATATTGAGTAACATTGTGTTGTTTATAAAGAAATCTATTCATGTATGGAATATGAATTTATTCTCGTTCCTCCTCCGGTGCAGGGAGTAAAAAAAAACATCTCGTCTGCACTTCGTTGTCTAAAATGGTTCTATATTGAGCGGCATTTTGTTGTTTATACAGAAATCGAATCGTATGCGAGAATTCTCATATGTTCTTATTCCTTCTCCGATTGCAAAGATGAAAAATAAGAATTACAAAACTTCACTGCTTTCTTTGGTAAACCTGATCAGCTTTAGAAATCTACCGTTTATAATCGAAAGCGGATATTTTTTTCATCCTATGGAAGTAACTTGACTTGAATTCGAAGCAATCTATTCTTCAGCAAATATCTCGAAAATTAACCATTACATAGTTTAGGGTTTCAGAAGGTATAATTTCAAGCATGTGTACGCTATTTTAAGTCTTAAGTTAAAAGGGAACTACGAAGGCAAAAACTTGCATGTGGTCATCGTGCAACATGTCTTCTTGAAAAGGAAAAGATGCATCAAATACAGTGACCTTAAGTTCAAAAAGCATGAATGGAATGCACTTGGAACACGAACAATCCACAACCTTCAGCAGACAAGACCCGATTGTGACAATGGACTTTAGTTTCCTGAAATTACCCTGGATAATTTGGTCAAAAATATACACAACCAACCCTCTGTTTGCATTGTCACGAGAGGTGGACTTACTAGTCTCGTAAAAGAGAATGTTATCAGACTTTAATGAATAATTTACATTATCTTCCAAAATAAAACCACCTTATAAAAGAGAATTATCAGACTTGTAATGAATAATTTACATTATCTTCCAAAATAAAAACCTTGATATGTTTTCTTTTTGTACACTGTATTATTTTGTAATTTTTCGCATCATATTTTTGCTTTCACTTTGTATTTATGCCTTTGTTAACAAAAGACTGTTACAAAGCAATTTATCTTACAAAATATCTTAATTTAAGAGAAAATCTTCTGGGTTTGACTGATGGAAAACTTTATATAAGCAATTACATTTGCTTTAAAATTATTACTCGCAAGACGAGCATGCTTATTGTGATCTTCGCATGTTATTTTTTTTATGAAATTGAACGCAGAGGCCAACTTAAGATTTTTATACTTTATATTGCTCTTGTACCACAGAAAAATGTTAGAATTTTAACTACCTTTTATATTGCCACATGTTTTACTATCGTGATCCTATTTAACTGCCATACACTTGGTGCAGCAAGGCCAAAAATGGCTCTTGCACCAATAAAACCCAACAACCAACACAGGTATCCGAGACTGATAGTGTTTAATATTTTTTAAAAAAAATTACTGTAAATTATTTGGACTAATATGGCGGTTTTATTTAAGCACGCATAAAACAATTAGAAATTCAAGACCAAGATATTACAAAATTAGAGCTACTGAATTGATAGAAATAATCATTAATATATATAAAAAAAAAATCATTAACCACTTCGGCCCCAGCAATAGGACACATTTATATTTCTCTAGATTCCACATTTTTAAGAATTTCAACTTCAAAAACCCTAGGTTCTACTAATTATGCCTTCGAGAATAGCAAGTTGCTTTCATTTCCACTCACAGGGTTCTTACTGATTTTTTAAATTAAAAATCAAGGAGTATTTAAGCATTTTAACCACACAAGAAAAATTTAAACAATAGATAGGATGAATGTTCATTGAAAAACACAATGGCTTATTTCTGAGAACTTGCTACTATTTCCAATGATGAGATTGGGATGAAAGGGACCAATATGTTGTATTGTGACAATACGAGTTCCCAAGCAAGCACAAATAAACATGTTACAACAAACTTGAAACTTATTGAATATTTCATGCATAAAAAAAAAGGATACTCTTAGTCAGGTTTGAAGTTACATCTTCTTAGTATGTACTAAAAAAAAATCTCATTGAAAGCAGAAATAAAATAGAATAACGAATATTCTCAAACCGCAAATCCTTCGTAGGCAATTAAGTCTGCTAATCACTTGATGTTTTTTCCCCCTTGGGTTCTCAGTTTTTTTTGAAACAATAATAGTTCATTTTTTCTTTTCCAGTTAACTTTAAAGTTATAATTAACTTGGTATGAAATAACTTTACTCATTCTTGTTAATATTCGCTACATTTATCAAAATATGTAGAGTATACTGACATTGTAATATGTAATAAAGAGTTAAAATTAACATCTTTCTATAATTTAATAGATAAATGGCCTTCACTAATGAAATCTTAAAGTGAAAGTATTCTTTAATTTTTAGAAGTAATAATCTAGGAAATTAAGTGGTTCGAATACGACTTTGTTTTGAATAAAATATTAAATAACAATAATATATGAAAATACTTTAAAAATGAATCATTCACCAATCTAAGATTAACATTTTTTTCACCGATGTTTTAGATTTTTAAAAATTTTACACATATTGTAGATTGTTACCTTTCAAATTTATGTAGTTACAATAGTGTAATTGACAGTTATAAAAATGTTTTGAGCTTTATTGGAAAAGAAAGTTTTCATTTACTTTTATATAGCAACTTACGTTTTTGATATAAAAGTGATTACTAAAAGTTTAATCCTTTTGTCACATATTTAAAAAGTATTGGGGAAATTGTGAAAAATTAATGAAGAAGTTTATCGAGATTCCTTCCGAGAAGAAAGCGATTAAGTAGTAACAGAAGGGTGAAGCACTATAATAACAGATATGGCAAAATGGCTTGAGCAACCTTGGTCAGCATCTGAATAGATGGGCATGTGCAAAATTAAATTTAAAATATAGCTATCTTCTTTTAAAATTGGGATAAACTAAGAAATTTTCTTAAACAAAATTATAAGGAAATTAAACATACATTTTTTTTTTCATTCATTTGAATTAAGTCCTAAATTTTTTTAAATTAGATTATTACTGTTATAAGTTTCGTAAACAGGGACGAGATTGGCAAAAAAGCAAAAAGACTGAAATCATTTGCGAGCAAAAAATGTGTACTATAATTTATACACGAAAGATGTTTTCAGAAGTAAAACATCAGAACATGCAACATGATCAAAATACTACTCTATAATAATCAATAACTTAATTATTTATAATTCAGTACGTGTAAATAAGAAAAAGAATATTAAATTATTATTAAACCACTCACATTAAAAGTTAACAAACAAGTTTAACACACCATCAGGGGCATCAGAATTAAGACATTAAAACATATTTACCACCTGTACATCACCAAGATGCAACATTCACCCAACAAAAGTCCGAGAATTATATTTAATAGCCTTTTGATAAAAGTTAGCTCAAAAAATAAATAAAAATAAGGACAAATAATTTCTTTTGCTTCATGCAATTGTGAAAAGTGTACTAGTTCTTTATAAATTATAATAATGTATCATATACTGAATTCTGTTTTATTTCTTTTATTTTTATACATTTTTGCAAAAGTAAAAGCACAATGATTTTGCACCTTATAAAGTAAGAGGGGTCGAAAAATTGTATAGTTACAACGACAGATTCATTTAGCATTATTGTTATTTGAAACATTTCCTTAATTGCTAAAGAAGTGGTTTTCTTATTTGTGTGACTTTTGTTGGTCGAGCATATTTTCCCAGAATTTTCTTTTGAAAACGGAAGGTTTCTTTTCTCAGTGTAAAAGCGGAATTTTCGGGAGAAAAAGCAAATTTTTGAGGGGGGAAAAAAAGAAATTCGAAAGAAAAAAAAAATACTGCAATTTTGAGAGAAAAAAAAGCGTAATTTCTCCAAAATAACAAAAGAGGAAATCCGCCGAAAAGCGGAAGAATCTCATCCGTGTAAAAAAAAAAAAAAAAGAACGGAGGGGGTCAAAATTGACCAAAAACATGCTTACGTAACATCTGAATAGCCCCATACCATGATTTACCATTTTTCAAATAAAAAACTATTTTCTTTAATTTTTTTCAGCATTTATATTCTTCAATAATTTCCATGCCTCATTGTGCACCTTATGTAGTGCACAATGATACAGTATTTAAAATATAGAGGTGCAAAGAGAGACATGGATTTAGATATTAGAAACTGTTTTTTGGCATTTTCATTGCTTATAAAATAGTATATGAAGAAAATAAAATTAACGAAATTTCTTGATTATAAAAACTAATTTAGCTAAAATTGATTAATAGTATCTATTTTCCTTCAACTCCACCATCACAATATATGTCCTTTACAACAAAATTAGAACTTCGAAAAATAAGTTAAAAATTATAAAAATAAGCATTAATAAAACCTTAAAATAAAACACAAAAAAGCAAAATAGAACGAAAAATACAATTAGAAAGAAAGCAAAATGGAAGAAAATTGTAAAAGAACCAAAATGGCGATTCTCCTCAGAGGCCACACGCCGTTGTAGCTCTGAAGCAGGACAAAAATTTTCTGAATAAAGGAACGACCATTAGTCAAAATTATTCCTTTATGTGGCCTGAATTTTTGTCTAACCTCTGAAAATAGGATAAAAGGAAAAAACATAACAGATACCTGTACAACAGAATAAAAAATGAGATAGAAACAAAAAGTCATCCTCTTTCAAAAACAAACACTCTAAATAAGTAAAGCCCAATAACATCAAGAAGTAAGCCCCTAGCTCCATCTATGTAGAAGAATTCGAACTATTCTTCAGAAAAACAGAAATTCTTAAAACTGTTTTTTTTTTTTTAATTTATTAACTTTTGGGAAATAACCAGGATATCCGTTATCTTTTAATATATTTTTTAAATTATCTAAAGCCTTGACAAAAGTATATTGGTTATTACAAATATTTTTAATCCTATTGATTTGAGAAAATATAGAATTTCTTAAAATTTTAAACTGAAGACATGTATGAAAATTGCCGAGTGTAATAGCTTTGAACTTAAATTCTTTTCATTCATCATAAATTCTGACAGAGACTCCTGAATTTATAATTTTAATTTCCAGATGCAAAAAATTACATTTGTTCACTTCATTATTAGTTTTATTTAATTTAAGCTCCTCTGGATAGCAATTAAGAATGGAATTAACATTATCATAATTAAATAATAAATGGTCATCAATAAAACGGAATCCGAACACATTCTTAATTCTCTCTCGAATGAAGAAATAAATTGGCTAATGCACTGGAGAAGCAACAACCCGTAGGAATTCCGAGAACTTGTTTATAGTAGTTAATTCCATTAAATAAATAATTTTCACAAATATTAGCTCTGCAACTTTCTAACCATTTATATTTATCAATTAAATCAGTATTTAGGTACAGATCATATACATTTGAGCAAACTTCAATTAATTTATTGTGTGGGAGACTAGTAAAGAGATTTTCAAAATCAAATGTAAAAATATTATAAATTTTATTTTCTTTGATAAAATTCAAAATTTTAGTGTTATTGTCAATGATAAAGTTTTCTTTTATTTTGATAAGAATAATTTTAAGAAAATTGAAGAATAATTTTCGAAAGTGATAATTATAGCAGCCAGTGCCACAAGTGACAAATCTGAAATTTAATCGATTTTTATGAAATTTTATAGTGGGGAAAAGGTAAGGATAATTTAAATCACTGGTTTTAATTTTAGTTTTTTTAGCTAGTGCTAAAATCCTTTTATCAAGTTCTTTTTTGCCAAATTTCATAAGTTTATGTTTTATCTGAATTATATTCATTAAGAATAATTTCCTTGAAGTGTGATTTACACATTATGCAAAAATTATTTCCTGCCTTATCAAATGTAATAATGAATTTACTTTTTAAATCTTCAATTTCTTTTTTAAGATGCTTGAAGAAAATGCCTCTATTAATATCCCTATAATTATTTTTATAAATTCTATTCTTTACTTCTTTTAAGATGAGCTGTTTCCATTCTCCAAATCCTTCAATGGGCCAATGATATTTTCTGGCAACTTTTGCAATAAAAATATTTAAGTCACAATTAATGGAATTGACAATCCTAATAGGACCAACTTTTTTTTTCTAAGCCTAAATTTAGTTCCCTTTTCATATCTCTAAGAGATATGGATTTAACAATATTTAAATTACCCGTGATAATATGCCCCCTATCCTTATCAAAATCTTTATAATCTTCATCATTACAATAGCAGTGTGTATTGTTAATCTCATTTAAGTTTTTACAAAAGTAATTATAGTTGCAAATTTGCTGTTTAAGAGTCCTTGAAAATTTAAATGCAGTTGAAATAACAGAAATATCTTTAACAGGAAAATATTTTTTGTTATCATGAAAAATTTTAGGTAACTTTAATCCTTCAAACATGAGATCAAGGAAAGTAATAATACAAAATTCCTTTCTTTCAACCTTTCCTTTACAACAAACCATATATTGCAATTTAAAGAAATACAGTTAATTTTTCGAAATAATCCAAGAGAAGTAACATTCTCAATTTGCACCATTCTATTGTTTTGGTTATTACTGATTGGCACTTAAACCAATTATTAAATTTTGGATAAGAGATGAACATCAAATCGTAGAAAGGGCAACGCAAAATACTGGGTAATTGATACGACGGTGATTTATAATCTTTTCTATCAGTGAAACTTAGTACACATTTAATAAAAGAAATGTTAAAAATGAAAATTGTTTTCAAGGAGCGTACGAACCCTGCGCTCGATTTTTAGCAGCTTAGTAATAACAGAGAAGATAGAGGTTTCTGACCATCTGCAATCAAAACGCAAGTTCTTGTTTTTTTTGAGTCCTCGAAAAGATATTTTTATACTTGTTCTGTTATTTGAATACCAGGTGTCTATAGTACAAAACTTTTGCTTTGTTTTACATTTAACGATATCTCCTCTAAAAAAACATTGTGTTGGATGTATACTTTACAGTTGTTATTCAATTATTAACTGTAAAAACTGATGCAAAGTTGAAAATGGATGGACGAGGTATTTCAGATGAATGTTACAGAAGCTGGTAAAATCGCTGTAGAGAAATGATACGGCAATCATGCAGACGTAGTTCAAAGATGGAACAAAAAAATGTTGCTTTTGTTGAAGATCCCAGACCTGAAATTGTAAAGTTTTACAATAAAAGTAGGGGGGGGGGGGGGGCGAGGACAAGCACGACTTATTAATGTTATTGTACCAAATGGCTATAAGGAGCAAAAAATGGACCCCCTCATCATCTTTCATTATAGCTATAATAAATTTTTGGTCACGACAAAAGGAGATGCAAATTGTTCTGGAATTCCACAGAAAAATGAAATAGATTTACTGGACTTTAAATTTCAAATAGCAGAAGCTCTCTCATCACCAGCCCTTTGGAGGTGATAATAGCCCTGCTGTACCACCTCCAAAGAAAAAGTAAAATCCATCTGTCAGACCTTCAATGACGGGCAATTTGACAGGATAAACTACATGATTGAAAGAAATTCAAAGCAACAAATATGCAAATTGGAAGGTTGCACTTTCAAAACTACATCGTTTGTGAGAAAAGTGAAGCATATTGATGTTTTCATGCTCAAAGAAATTTTCTTCAAATAATTTCATATAAAATAACTATAATTTTTTTTCTTTTTACTTAATTAAACCTGGTATCCTGCATTAGGACTTTTTAATTAATTTGTTAACTGACAAAATATGATATTTCATATTTCAGTTACTTATATATAATATAGCATATTTAACCACACTAATTTTTTTATTTGTCCTGTGCATAACTCAGTGCTGAAGGGGTTAAAGATAAAATTTGAATGAAATTTATTACCCAAATGATTTTGTTCAACAAATTTTTACATATATTGAAAAATCAGGAAGGTGCATTGAAAATTTCCATGACCCCCAATATTATTCTGTTCAATTCTATTTGGGGTCACAACCCATAGTTTAACCTCTTTAGGTATTTTTTTTTTTATTTTATTATATTTTACATTGGCAACAATTCAGCAAGCTCAAAGAAATTGAATTCATTCTTCTGAATTTGTATCCAACAGATTTTAATTTTTTTAATACTTAGAATACTTTTAAAGAAAAACTAGATGTACACATGTGTTAGTATCCTTGAAAAGGTTAAGAAGCCTCGGCTTAGAATCAAACATGGGCAGCTTCAAGGAACAAAACTTCTTAAAAAATATCACTAATCATATTCACATTTAAGAACATCACAGCACAGAATATAATATAAGAGAATAAGTTATTTACTTAAAAAAAATCTTGATAATTCTTTTGACTATATTAAAGCCCAAATCTGCTTATCAGCCCCCCAAAAAAAGAATAAGATATTCTTTAAAGTACACTATGAATCAAGTTAGGTTATATGCACCTGCGATGATTTAAAATGGATAAACATTTAATAGTCAAACATGAAGTTTCTTGCTTAAAACAAAACACATGGATATTTTTAATAATACTTATAAACAGCATTTGATTATGCTTATTTTATTTTTATGTCTTATTTTGAAAACATATAAAACATTTTCCCACCATGTGCATCTTAAACCTATATGGCATGCTCTTTTCAATTAGCTAAAATTATGTAAATATGGGTAAGGAAAAGAAAAATTGTTAACTTAAATTTTTAAATAAAATCAGTTAAAACACTTGCTTATATGTATCACTGGGTGTAAAAGCTACAAAACCTCCATGGTTACAACATACCAGTTACCACTAGATAGCATATTAAAGCATACATGTATATATGAAACCAATTTGGAAGGGGGGGGGGAGACTACTACTGCTATTACCATGGCTATGAAAAGCACAAAAACAATAAAAGCAGCATATTTGTCTTGCAATTAATATCTACAAGTTTAAATTTGAAACATCAGGTAGTGCAAAGATAAAATAAGGAGGAATTCAAAGAAGGCCAAGAGATTTTTTTCAGATCAGTAAGGACTCAAAATATTAGGGCAATTCTGACATGTACATTAATGGTTGAATATTTTCCAAATTCTATAATTAGTACTGCAATATATATTTATGACCTGATGAATAACTGATCCATAAAAATAGAAACAAGATGGATAAAAAGTAGCAATGAATAAAAATTAATATTTTTACGATGACATAAAATCAAATGAATTCACTGCGAAGGAAAACTTTCATCCCAATTATCAAAATTTTTACTTATAAAATACAAGATACAACAGTGCACAAGACTATTCATTTTGCATCAAACATCAGGGAATTTAACAAAACAATAAAACTGGGAAACTATGCAACACATTTTTTTGGAATTAGAATGATTTCTTCACTGCTGCAATTAGATTAATACAAGATAAAACAAGCTTTATAACAGGTGGGTATTACAGTACTTTATAAGGCACGGTTCTGGCTGTGCTCACAAGCTGATACTGACAAAAGCTGTTTAATTATCACCCCAACTTTATCTTAAGCAACTTTCAGGAAATTCGAGAGCGATTTCACTTTAACATGGTAAAATTATTAAATATAACAAGAAATTGACACTCGCATTCTTAAACTGATATTTGGATTTGATGTATTAACACAGATAAATTTTATTAGGCTGCTTCCAGCAGAAGCATATTCATAAAAACTAGTCCATCATATAGCCAAGATAAGTGATACTAATATTCAGTCATGAACAATTACAGAGAAATATTAACATGTAGAACTATAAATATTCAGTAATCCATGATGAATGTAACTCGGATATGTTAATTTTTTAATCACTGGAAGCCAATGTAGTGCTTCACATAAATAAGAAAACTTAATACACGTTTTAAAGTATCCTGGCCTAAGGAAATATTCCAAACTAATACACTGTCAGATAGGAGCAAAGGAAGTAACTTCAACTATTCGTAATGACAGTAAACAGCATTAATATTTGTAAATTTCATTTTTGAAACCAAAAGTCAAGATTTATGATAGAAACTAGTCTGTATTAAATTACTGAACTACATTTAATTTCTTAAAAAAAATGTTTTAATAGTTTTATACTGCTTGCAATAACTCTTTGGGTCAAATTTCCACCTGTACTCTACTCAAATTTTAATCTTGGTGACAGATAAAAAAAAAATTAATCATGTATTCAGGAGTGTTAAACAAATATTAGATTTCTAAATTTGAATATTTGATACATGTTAAAAATAATGCTAAAAGGGAAAATGAATAAAAAGGATAAAAGTTACCAATGTTACAAAACCCTTAGAACAATAAAATGAGTATTTGCATCTTTAATAAGATTTTAACCAACTTATACAAGACTGGAATAAAAAAAACAAACAAACAGAAATTGAGATATGAAAATGAGCAAAATGAACATTTAAGTTCTTAGGAAACACAAGAGTTAAAATACTTCACTATAACATATCTCCAAAACTTTATTTTATAAAATATACATTTGAATATTTGAAAATATGGTTCCAAGATTTTATACGATCACACTTAGAAGCAGAAAAATCACTAGAAGTCATTTAAATATTAACTAGTAAAAAACAAAACATTAGCACTAAACGTAATTACAGAAGTGCTACACCACTGCTATAAGAAAACAATCACACTTAAATGTTAGCATCCTTCTAAAAATGAGACATAACTTATTTCATTGGAACATTCTACCTATATTTTACATTTATACTTCCATATGTATATAGAGTATATATATAATTGCTTACAATAAACCCTTCTATACATAATTTACAATGCAACTTGTGTATCCAAGCTGCCAGTTTAGTGGGTGATAACTTTTTTTTAACTTTTTCTTTTGCACTAAAATACATTTACACTTCTTAGAACACAGATGTTTACACAATAGTACCGAAATAGTGCATTTGGAATTTGAAGAATATGAATTACACATCTGAAGTTTTTTTCTGTTTCAGTTTTTCCCCTTGCCAAGAATAAGTTAAAAATCATTATATCTATACTAAGTTTAAATTTTGAAGGCTCAAAACTTATCAAATTCCCACTCAACCCATTTAACTCAATGAGACATTTAACATTAGCAAGCACAGCTATCTGATCTAGGTTTCTGTTCATTTGTGAGCTTGATTTGATCAGGGAAATCATTATATAGTTCAACTTCTGTTTCTTGTGCTAGAGCATTCTTTGCAACACACTGGAAAGCTTGCTCCACATTTATTGCTTCCTTTGCTGATGTTTCGAAGTAGGGAATGTTATTCTTGCTTTGGCACCAGCCCTGAGCTCGCTTTGTTGAGATCTAAAGCCAAATAAAATATAATGAATGTAATATAGAACACTGATCAATATGTGGCAGAAAAAGTTTAAAAAAAGAACTAGCATGCATCTGGTATGCAAGAGTAAATATTCCAGCAGTATTTTTGTATAAATATAGTAAAACAAATACATAGACAATTTTAGAATTTATACAGTTAGATCTCTGCCACATGTTTGTTTAAAAAAAAATCTTTCTTATTCACAATTTCTGCTGGAGGGAACTGGAACACATAGGATTTTTATCTTGGAAATTCCAATGTTGGATTCAATATGATTATAACACATTTACAGGTAAAAAATACAAACATGTATGAGCAGTATTTTTTTTTTTTTCATATCTGATGAATGACAATTTTTAAATTTAAAATACTTACTCTTAAACAGACCTACTATATAATGCACACTGCTTTACTTAGTGTTCATGTTCTTAATTCATTCTAAATGGAAACACCTTCCCTTCTAAATTAAAACTTGTATGCCAAAATACTTACAGCTCGATTTTCCAGATCAATCTTGTTACCAATTACAACAAAAGGAAAACTCTCAGGATCACGAGGGCAAGCCTGGATTAAGAATTCATCACGCCAACCATCCAAAGATTTAAAAGTGTTGGGAGAAGTAACATCATACACAAGGACAGCACAATCAGCTCCGCGATAAAAAGACACTCCAAGAGACTGGAATCTTTCTTGACCTGCTGTATCCCAAATCTAAAACAGGCAACAAAATGCTGTATATATCAAATAAAATGTTTTTATATGTAACTAAAACCAATTGTTAAACATCTAATAATACTGTATCTATATATCTTATTAATACTGTGACGTCAATAAACAAGTAGTAAAGCAATGGATTTTTCTTGAGCACTTTTTTTTAACCAACTCATTATTTGGCAGGTGCTTTAAAACTTTCCTAAAATACGCAGAAATATATTTCAAAAAATCTTGGTATGTTTCATTGTTGTTCTATTTTTGAGAAAACAAGCTATACATTTATAAACAAAAATTCTACTTACATTCCTAACTAGCATCAATGCAATAAATTGATAATACAGACCAAGCGAAATGAAGGCCAACAAAAACTTCAATTTAAACCTTTTAAAAAGCAATGTGTCAGATATTTTTTGTAAATAACCTTCTGTTTTAAAATGTTATATAATTAAGAACATTAATTCCAAGATAAAGGCTTAGTTTCCAGTATTTTTTAAAGCAATTTTAGACCTTGGACAGGATTGGAAAGGAATAAAATGCTTGTAATTATGCTGCGAAACTATGTATATATGCAATTCCAGTACTCCTTCCCAATAACACAGATTCAATTTATAAAAAACACTTCAACAAATTTAAATATATTCTAAACAAATTTAAGGAAATAAAAAGAACACAACTTAATAAACAGAGAAAGAGAAATTTTCATTGATATTTTAAGTTGAAGATAGGTTTTTCAGCATTACTAAATCCACTTTCAATTCCATTTGTATTGCATCTCCAGCTCAGCAGTGTAATTATATACTTGAAAGTGGGAAGATCAATGGAATGCCTTATAGCTATCAATACTTTAATACGCATTGTAAACAATGCCACTACAAACAACGAGATAGTGCACAGCTTCATCATCAGAGGATATATTTTGATTACTAGTAGATATTGTGTTGTCTATCATGCCTACATTTTAAAAGTTTTTTTTGAATCTGAACAATGAAATATCTTCCAATGTGTAGAAAATAAATTCGATATATACACAGTACTCTTAAAATTAACTGATACAGTAATAACAGGAGCAATAAATGGAATCGAGAAACCTTATATATTTAAAACGTAGGCTTAAGATGCATACTTTTAAAGACCAATCTAACGAGTTTGACCATATGCATTCGACAGAATAAGAAATTGACAAAGTCCCCTAGTATAAATAGTTATGGAAGTAGTTGAATTTTCAGTTCTCTAATTAATTGCTCATCTTTTATTACAAGGGTTATATGAAAACATTTCTCAACTCAAATTAATTTCAGCAGGCATTTGAAAAATGACCTACTATTTACTTTTGAAAAAGAAATATCTAATCTGTTAAATAGGTATGGTTTAAATATAGGTGCAAATAATTGATTTGAAGCATTAGTTTTACTAAACAAAGAAGTATACTACATTACCATATGGTTTTAATCTAGTATATTTAAAATATCTTCAAGTTTTCCTATCAACATTGACTAAATCCACCTGTAATCAATCAGGCAAACTAACACTATAAAGGTTTGGCAGAAAGCTATTTGATATTTGACTTTTGTAAACAATACTAGAAATTTGTATGTGCCTACTACTTTTACAATATTGTTTCTACGAAATAAATAATTTTAGACTATACAGGCAGTCCCTCATCATTGCAATTTGAATTTTTTCAAACAAATTTTTAATAAACATACTGAAACTGAGAATTGGTAAAATGTTATACTTAATTTAAACCCAACTACAATACCTACAGTTTTAATGCCTATAATTTATTTAATGGTCTAATATGGTACTATATTATGAGCAGTTACTATACATGCCTATGTAATGTGTAAATGGGCTATTCTTCTGTTATGCACAGGACATTTGCAGACTTTTGAAGTATGTAAAAGTAGTAAAATAAAATGTATATTCATTTTGTTTTGCAATTGAATTCAAAAGCAGGACTGGTTCTTAAATTTCAGGTAGAAAACAAAACAATAATTACAGTTCAAATACTTAAATGATTTAATATGCTCATTATGCATGGGACTCAGAAAAAAAAAAAAAATCTACCTTGACTTCTAAATTCAGAGTTTATGACGTATAGAACTTGTATATTGCCATTACATTTTTTTCCCTAACAGCTAAATAGTACTTCCATCCAATTATGCAACATTTTTGCCAAATATATTATTCAATAAAATTTGTATTACGCATGGGACATACCCAATGTTATGCAAGGGACATGTCTGAATTTTACTCCATCTCGGCAGTAGGAATTCAAAAATTATGATGTCAATTATATTTCTAATGAAATAAAAACTACTACAGGTAACAGGTAAGGTATTTAGGTAAAATTTTGAAAGAAAAAAATTATTTTACTTAATTACATATGTATTTTTTGGTTTTTTTAATGAGGCCATTACATAATTCATAATATTTAATATATACATAATACGGACTATTTTTAACAGGAAAGTAATAACACTAAGTCATAGTTTTGTGTAAACAGGTGGTAAATTTGGTGGCCTGAATATCATTTTATAAAGCAATAAACATAGAGAATAATTGAACATTATAGTGAAAGGCATTAGGGAAGTTTTGGATTGCATGTGTGACAACTTTTCAATAACAATTTCTCATATAAACAGCAAAAGAATACAATTTCAAGAATTCCAAAATGATAAAAATTCACCTGAATCAAGTCTTACTGTTGGATTTTGTCATGAACTATAGTTGCTCATACCAGAATAAAGTCCAGAGTTCACTTTTGACACGAAAAAGCATAACCCTATTTACAGCTGCAGTATTTGTACATGGAAAATGCAATACTTAATATGTTGTGACACTTTCGAGAAGGAAAAAAAATACCGCAAGAGCTTTCATTGAAAAAATTTGAGGAAATTCAGCCAAAATGCAAGGGAAAACATTTTTTTTTGAAGAGATAATATGGACAGATGGCTCTTCATCAGAGAATAAAAATGATACATGAACTTAATGCTACAAGACCTTAGCATTAAATTAAAAAAACTTTCCACTGGAAATATTTTGAAACGGCCCACGGAAAAGGTGCGATGGATGGAATTGATGGTAAGGCAAAATGTTTGGTACGAAATGCTGTCGTGTCAAAAGAAATCAACCGCCCCAATTGTACAGTCAGCACAAGATTTTGCAAATGTTGTTAAAAAAGCTATGCCATCTACAACAGTTGTTATTTTTGGATAAAGATATAACTAGAGATAACAGTGTGTGGGTTAAAGCAGAAGCAATACCAGGCATTTTAAAATTGCACGGAATTAAATGATCACTTTCCGATTTAGAATTTTTAACAAATGCTATAACACTAATAAAACAAAATGTTGATATTATGCCAGTTAACACCATAAGTATTTCTAAAGAAAATTAGGTTGTGGTGATGTATGATGAAAGTTTATAAGCTGTGGAGAAGTTACACAAGTTTTAGGTAATGATATTGAAGTTTCTGCCCTGGAAAATTTTGGAAATGGCCTAAATGACAAAATAAAGTGTTCTACAACATGAGTGAAGCCATTAAAGTAATTCAGCCACCTACAGTTGTAAAGGCTCGTGTAGTTTTTGACTTTCCAGATTTTTTGAAAAATCTGTTATGCACGGGACATGAAAACAAGTGCTAATATTTCATTTAATATTAAATTTGAAGAAATTTTCTTTACAGTATAAATTGGTACCAAGAAAAACAAAGTAAATTTATAACAGTTTCTGTTTTGCCATAAAAATAAATGTGAAAAATAAAACATGTTTTTGTGTTATGCACGGGACATCCAATTTTTTTCCAAATAAATAGTCCTTTTTTGAAAGATTTTATGATACTTCATTTTTTCTCTCTCATTACTGAATAAGAACATTATGTAGATATATTTAAAAAAAAAAAAAAGAAATTGAAATGTAACAATATTTTTCCAATTAAGGAAAAACATGTAAATATTTTGATTGTAATGAGAAAACTTAAAAATTATAATGCTGACTTTCAAGAATTGATTCCATATTAAAAAATTTAGTTCAAACAAATATTTTATCTCATTTCCTAAGGTTTAACTTATATACTTTAATATTGCATAAATAATAAACATATACAAGTAAAAAAAGAAAAGAGGTTCAGAGGGTTTACAGTGGAAAATGGCCCAAATGAACACGAGTATGACACAGAAATAGCAACTGGACTATAATCTGTCACAGCATTATAAGCAAAACTTAATATTTTAAGATTAACTAAAATGAGTGTTTCCATAATGAGGTTAATATAAAATTAAAAGAAACTATATGTGTAAGCAACCAACAGAAATTTCTAAACAAAATAAAAAATTGCACGAGCCCCAAGAACTTGAAAACACCCAGAAAAACATTTCAGATAAAAGGGGAGAGGGAAGAATTAACTTTATCTAAACTTATAATAACTTGTGCATGAGTTTGATTTTCAATATAATAGTGCAAGCCACTTAATATTAAATTATTCAAGAAATCATTTTTTAAGAATTACCAAAATCCAAATACTGCCATCACAATTTGAATTACTGCATCAGCTATATCAATTAACATTTACTTGTTTTTAAACACTTTGAAAGGATTTATTCAATTTCAAAATTAAATACAATCTTCATAATTTTATCTTCTAATATTGAAAAATGGTACAGTGCAACTAAAAAACCTTTTAAATTTCAATTTGTAAAAAAGTAGATTACCTTTGGCGAGTTCACTTTCACAGAAAACTACTCAACTTACATAAACAACTTCAGTTATTATTACAATGAATATTAAGAAATCTTCCAACAACATGTTATATTATTTTTTATGAAAGTTACAAATATATGTAGCAAACATATAAGAAATTTACCCCCGATTTTTGGTCTTATCCAAGTTTATATTTTGATTTTTAAGGTATATACAAGTTGTAAAAACATTTTAGTTTCAAAAACATTACCAATAAAAAAATATGAAACACTATAGCTTCCAGCACATTTAACAGAAATGATAAAGTAAATGCAACTTTCAAAGTGCCATTCCACTCCAGACTAATACACACCATCCAAAAACATTTTTTTTCCCCCCTTTTCAATTTCAAAGATTTCTTTTTACAGAATGAAATCATATAGTTCTCTGATATTTATCAATTTTATTCAGAAAAACTGTTTGAACTTGGTTAATTCTTCCAAAGAATACCTATATTTATTTGGCAATTATACCATAGATTATTTACAGTGTAAACATTTCTTCCCAATCAAAATTTAAATTAAAAAAATACTTAAAATTTTATTAATTATAATCTATTTTCATGTATTTAAAAAATTAGAAAGTAGGGTTTGAAGATTTTTAAGATTGCAAGAAATAATTCAAAACCTACCTGCATTGTTACTAATCTATCATCTACCATAATCTCCTTTGTGAGAAAATCCGCTCCAATTGTTGCTTTGTATTGATTACTGAATTTTTTATTAACATACTGGTTCATAAGAGATGTTTTACCAACCCTGAAACAAATGAAGTTATAAATAAACTAATTCAATTACTTGCATAACAAGATTTGATTTTGTCTATGATTTTCTTCAAAAATATACTCACCCACTATCTCCAAGTATGATTACTTTCAGAAGAACCTTTTTCCTTGAAGCCATAACTGATACACTATAAGGAAAGTATTTCAATATTAATAAGAGTTCTTTCTATAAACTAAAAATTAATTATACCTTAAATGAGAAATTTAAGTTTTAGATTAATCATTACAAAGGATTAATCTAAAACCCTTAAAAAAACAGAGGGGATCTAAATGAATTATGCAGTAAAAAAAAAAAAAAAAACTAAACTACAATCACCATTCAAATTTATCAAAGTACCTCAAGAATATGCTTAATAATGAAGTTTTATTATTTGCAAGTACATTAGTCCTTATTGGTAGCTTTTGATACCATCATGATAAAATCTACAAATCACATGTAATTAATCATTCAATTACACTAAACTCTTACAGGCTTATCTAAGTTTATCAAAGTATTTGCTTCAAATATTACCAAATGGTTGATAAAAACTTTTGAAAAGTATACATGTTTAAATTACCATCTTTTCCTTAAAGGAAAGTTTTAATTGAACTAGTTTCAAAACAATTACAAAAACTGATTTAAAACAGTTGCAAAATTATAAAAGTTAATGTCTAGAAAGTTTTTTTTTTTCCAACTAGAAATAAAAGCCATTATTAAATAATTCTATAAAGAAAAGACAAACTTTTACTTTAGAATCTTTCAAAAAGGATTTATAAAAACATGATTACATCGAAAGTGCCTAGCCTATGTTCAGTTACCAAATAGAAATCAGATTTTTATAAGAAACTGCTAACAAAAACATTATGACACAACGTCATAGTTAGCAATGGAAGTGATGGGCGTTTATCGAGAATAATGGGTTAACCAGAATACGAAATGTTTACGACAGGATGCAAATTTTATTTTCGTCCCACACGCAATGTATATTCTACGTCTATATATATATATGTACACCAATGTTGAACTAGATTCGTTTGTAACTAATGGTTGATTTCATGCTATGTTTCAATCATAAAAAATAAAATACTAATAAAATCGAGATTTTATTTACAATGCGAATATTTATACGGATTATGATGACGAAATATACATATTGTTAAGAAAAGTTCTTAGAAGTTACAACAATGCACTAAAAACTCTGAAACTTAATTAAGTTACGAATGATACGGATGAACTGCGTTGCCTCAATTAAACATTACTTGGTCCAGATGTCGTAAACGCCTACAAAACTAAGTTAGACAACAAAGGTATTCACAGTTACCGCGATTAATTAGAGATAATCATACATTTCAAATCTTTTTTTCTTACGTATACTTCAGCAACAATGAAACTTTACAGGAAAGAAAATTTCCTTTGTCCACTTACCTGAAATACACAGGACTGTAACTATAATTTAGGACAAGACAAAAAGACTACAAAGTTTCAACTTTTAACAGCGTTAAATGGGTGTCAAATCAAACAGCTGATGCTGAAGTTTCGGCAATAATGAAGTCATATATTTACGTTATCACACAATTATATGACTCACAATCGAGAGAAAATGGCGTTTGACGACTCAGACTTTACCAAAGCACTGAGTTCTCCCGACAGAAGCGGAACAGCTTTAACAAATGAAATAGAAAGATGGCTTAATTTCGTAAGATGAATCGCCAAGCATGGCAAACCTAGTGCATAAGTTAGCATTTCGAAACCAAACTTCGTTCTTATCCGGTTATTTCCTAGAGAAAGACACTCACTGCAGAAACAAAAAATTTCTTTCGTTCGATTCAAATTTTATTTGCTTACTGAATTTTTTCAACTGTTTTGGGCTTTATTGAGTAGCTGATTTCGAAAGACTATACACTTATTTATGTTGTGTGCAAAAGAATTTTGATATACTTCGTAGATTTCAGGTGCAGATGCAAAATGTTTATCTTAAATTGCTTGAATTCGATACGCAGCTACACTACAGAAGGAAAAGAAAAATTTGCTCATTTTTTATATTTATTATAGATGAGTAATTTATGACAATTAATATTTTTAAAAATAATAACATGATGTAACTGTATTATTAAAAAATTACGATAAACAAACTATAGAAAACATTAGCATTATAAAGCTGTAAATTTGAATAGTACAGTTTTAACTTATTCACTTGATATGGACAGCATTACGGTATTTTAATCTTATATATTACAATAGTATATTTTATCTCGGTTCCTTTTGAAGGATCTCAGTAACAGGTATTGCATTTCGATACCATAAGCAGGAGAAAATGTGAGATATTTGAGTGTGAAAAAAAAAGAACAAATCAGACATCCTAATTAGCAATCAGTTTCCTTCTTAAAAGGATTATTAAGCTACTTTCGATAATTCACCAACATTAAAAACTTTCGAAACATTGTCAGTTGCGAGTCAGCAAGCTCTTTATTTCTCTGCAATTAAGTGAGAATGTCAGACACTATAAGAACTGTACCAAGTAAGATGAAAAATTCCAGTGATGAAATAAAAAAAGTCCAATATACGGCTGTTTTAAAATTTTTGTGCTTTTAATAAATAATAGATTGCCAAATGTTTATGATTTTCTTTTAATAGACAAATGTCGCTTTATTTTTTCTCGAAAGAATTTTCTTTTTCTGTCACTTAAGTTGTATGAAAGCTCAAAGACATCTCCTGTTTCTAAAATAGACAATTAATAATACCATTTGACCAAATTTTTTGGTTAGGTGACCTAAGTACTTTCAGAATTAAAAAAAATAATGTTATAGAGTTTAAATTAAATTATTTATTTCCCTTTCAAAAATGAATAAAATCATATTTTTTTCATGCCATTTTTAGAAAATGCTTTCTATATGTGTACCTGTTTTTGCATCGGGAAATTGCTTACTATGAACATTTTTAGCTAATGTCAGTTTTTTACATTATCTTTCCATTTAAACTAATTTCACACGTAATATTTTGACTTTTACTTATATTAATCCTCCACATTTTTGTTTCAACAAGGCAAGTGAAATTTTAGTTACTTGTTTAAATATTATTTGCAGTGGCGTATCTATAGGGGGGCGGTCCGCCCGGGGCGGCACTTCGAAAGCAGCAGCAAAATAGACACACAGGGAAACAATTATATAACTAAGAAGAGCAGCGTATTCTATCTATTGTAATTAATTCGTATTTTTCGCCTTTTTTCGGTAAATTGCCGGCATATGAAAGAAAGTCTGGTGGCGGAGGCACGATTTCACCAGCTATCTGCAGAGATCAAGGGCGTCAAACGTCGAATTACGTTATTAAATCAATGTTTTCCCCCTGGAATTTATTATTCTTATTTTGACTTTTATGTAACTTGTAAAGGAAGGGCGGCATACTGCAAGTTCTCCCCGGGCGGCAAAAGTTGCAGCTACGCCACTGATTATTTGTAAATTACTCGTAATTACAGCATACTTTTAAGGTAAATTAAAAGCTTTGGATTAGTGCAATATAAGAAACAAAACAGATTTTAAACGTGTGGCTTTTATCCCATTCAAAAGAAACAGTTTTCATTTGAACAGTGAATCGTTAAAATTAAAAGTATTGCAGTTCCATCAGAAATATTTTTTATTCAGTACACATTACTATACAATTTTATTTCAAGCGTACACTTGTACTTGTATAAGTTTTTTTTAGTGCTTATACATAATTTTTTTAACTACGAAAATTTGCATGACTTAATTTCTTTTTATTTTACTACATTAACATATATACTGTTGTATTTTATTTATACTTCCATAAAGAAAAAAAAATTAATTATTTTTATTATATTAATAAACACTAAGTTTATTATTGGGAAGTTGTTTAATTAAATTAATGTAAAATCGAACAGTTTCGCAAATTTGGAATTAGAAAAAAAAAGTGTGTCAATTTTGTAATATTAATTTAGGGGATAACAGCCTTTGTTGGTTCAAATCCCATAACACTTTAATTCAAATTCAAAAAATATTAATTTAAATTTTCAAAACATTATTACTCTACCAATCATTTTTTTCTTTTTTTTTTCCTTTTAATTCAAACAAAGATAGCCAAAAAATCTCATAACAACTTTAGATTCGCTATATATTTAAGAAAAACACACGGTTATTGCAGGCATAATGCTTCGTGCAATTTAGGGAATATAATTACTATTTTTGCATTTTGAACTATGGAAACAGGGTCGCAGACTTTTTTTCTTACTGCCCCAGAATACCCACAGGGAAAAAGAAAAAAAAACCATTTTTTTTAAACTTACAACATTAAATCTAGTTTTTACAATCAACAAAAGTCTTGGACTTTTAAAGAATAAACATGTTGTCGACGTCACTTCTAAAAAACTTAACGGAAAAATTATAGCCGAACCAAAAGTTTAACGGACTGTGATCCGTCTTGACGGCAGTAATTCTGAGAACATGTTTCGCCAAACTTGTAAGATATTTGTAGCCAAGGCGCCTTCCCGTGTTAAGCCATTCCGGTTTGGAGCCATGTTGAAGCTATTTACTAAATCACGGGTTATACATTACATCATCGATCAACATTGCAACGTACAGCTTCTTTCAATCGAATGTCAATCAGAATACACTCGTGAGGAGAATATAGTTTTTCTTTCATTTAATTAACTTTAAAATTCAAAGAGTTTTGTAAGAGATTGTGCGAAAATTTATTCACTAATTAATTCACTTTAATTCGATTCTTAAGATACGCTTTTCAAGAAAAATTAATGAATTCAAACACAGCGATTCTAAGATAAAGGACTAATTAAAAAATCTCTATTTTAAAAGCATGTTTCCAATTTAAATTACATATTTAAACTTCCTCCTTTTTTTTTTTTATCTTGCTAGGCAATATTGAAATCCTGGAAGTATGAAAATTATTTAGTGGTCATACCTTTTCCTAGAGTTGATTTCAGAGACTATTAGCTCCTGTCAGGCTATGCAGTTCTAGAACGACTCCCATCTACGGACGAGTTTTTTGTTTTGTTTATAATATTCAAAACCTGGACTTCCGCTTTGAAGATTCCAATGACTTAGCATTACACCGGAATTACGTAGTTAGCGCATTTAATGTAAATAAACAAAACAAAAAACTCATCCATAAAAAAATTACTGTCCAGTGAAACCTGTTGAGGATTAATAATATTGATAATCAAGGTAACCTATGACTTTTTCAGAATTTTTTTTCACTTTTAAGAAGTGGCGAGATCGATTGTTCGTTTGGAATTATATTGAACTTGTTTCTAAAATCAGAGGTCTTGTTTTTTCTCTTCTAAAATAAGATGTTTGAATTTGTTATGCATCAAATCTCTTCAGTCGCTTATAGTTTGTTACAATGTTTTTACTCTGTTTTAATGAAAAGTAAACGAAACGACTCTCACATTAGTACTTTTCATTCATTTAATAGCGGTAAAATTATTTTTTAACAAGTAACTTTTCAGCTGGAAATTTTAAAGCAATACAGAAATAAATAACTAATGAAATAAGAATTCTTCTCTGTGGAATAATCATGAGAAACGAAATAATTGTTTATCACGTTTTTAAAGAAGGATTGATAGCAGGAAAACTTAATGGTGATTCGCATTGTTCTAACCATTGTGATTATGAGGTGGTTGAAAGTTTACATCATGGGAAACTGCAGGCATGCGCAATGTTTCAGTTTGACTCGATACACTTGTCTCTCCCATGCATGTGTTGTGTTTATAACCCATTCAGCACCTGTGTTTTTGTCCTCCACCTCCCCCATCCTATTATTTTCGCTTTTAAATTCCCGCTCGGATCTGAAGTGTGGACGTAAACAGAAAGTTTGAAACCGATAAGAATTATTAAGTTTTAGTTTCATTTTTATTTCTTACTGACCACGCTTTCTGCATTCTTACTATGATCGAAGCTGTTATGATATTTAATCTTCACGGGACTCCAAGACTGTCAAAATTTTATCGACATTACGTAAGTTGAAAAAATTGTTTACTCAAAATTTAAACGAAGGCGTGCAAATATTTCAGATAGTGACTTTGGCTACCAAACCAATTTAAACAAACCGGTGTGATTTGCTTTTAGAAAATTTAACTGTACGGCATTACGGAATTTGTATGAAAATGTGTCTTATATAAACATTTTTAGAAGTATAAAACTCTGAAGAGCCGTTTGTGTCATCTTTAAATGCTAGCATTATTTAGTTTCCTTGGATGTTACTTTTTCCCTATCCAATGCAGAGATCTTAAAACTTTTCCACACTGGATCACTTTTCGGCTGGAAAGATCCTGAGACATTGAATTCAAATAAAAAAGGGAAAATAAAATGAGTACATGAAACATTAAGTAATGACCTCATGAAATTTATATTTCAAGATGGTTATTTGATAAATTTTTTAAAAATAAAATTTCAGATGAAGATTTTCTTAATAATGCTTGCCTGCTACTATTAAAAACTTTGACAGAATAGCTTACTGTCTGAATTTTTGTGACCCTAACATTATTGTCTGTATATCCATTCGGGATCACCAATTGCAATTATAAATTCTTTGAAACCCCTTCCTTCTTCACTATCTTGTTCTCAAACTAAGCATCAGTGTTAATATATCTGTGCATAATATGTAGTAAATTATCATAATGATCAAGTCCTAAATGGTGATGATACCTGACTATATGATATTTTAGAAAATTTTTACGCATGTTGTCTTTCTTTCATTTAATCATGCAAACAAAAGAAAAATCATCAGTGACTCTTGGATATAGTTAATGTTAGATACTCCAGTTTCTTCATGTTATTAAATTATTATGTTAAATTCATTAAAAATGTTTTATGTAGTGAATATAACTTGAAATGGGAACACACCATTCATATTCATTGTAATGATAAAGTGCTTCAGTTATACGTCTTTTTCCCTGTTTCTAAGATGTTAAAATTTCCTTCTTTCTAGTATGTCAACTGTAATACTGATATTGTGACTTTGAAATGATTCACAATTGATGAATTAATAAATGACAAATTGCCTTTTTTCTCCCTTCCAACCAATACAACTTCAAAGCTTCAACCATTGGATCAAAATATTACTAAATAGTTATTTAAATAATTTTTTTTTAATATAATACCATGTTTTTAAAATGGACTAAAAAGTAAAAAATAATTTCTTTTAGCCCCATATGGATTGATAAACCCATACAGATTTAAAACGAAAAACATGGGGCTCGTGCAATAGATAATTGATGAATAAATAGTTTATTTAAGAAATTAAAAATTTTATTGCAATACAAATTATATGAACTGTTGTGCGAGTTTTCTCAACGACAGTTGCTCCCTACACTTCTTACTATTAAATATTGCATGTGCTTCACATTTTTTGTTTTAAATCTGTATGGTTTTATCAATCTGTATGGGGGTAGAAGAAATTATTTTTTACTTTTTAGTCCGTTTTAAAAACGTGGTATATTAAAAAATTTTTTTATTTAAATAATTATTTTCTGCTTTTTAGTCTTGTGTGTGTGAAATTTTGCAATCGACTTTAAACATCTTGATGAGATTATGACAGAGACGTGGAAAATTTCAGATTTATTTCAGTTTCTCTTCATTTGATCATAAATAGAAAATTTCTATACCTACCCACCAATAATATATCAATCTGTTTAATTGTTATTTTCATGAAAAATATAATAAAGAAGCAAGCAAAATTAATTTTATAAGATTTTATTTCAATATTAAAACCAAATTATTGCCAGATCCTTCTTAGTTACCAATTTTAAATATATGATTCACTAATGCAATGTTCCCCCACTCCTCCCTGCGGAATTTCTTGGAATCCACTTCTACAAACTCGAGATTCCCCTTCCCCCAAGTGGTATGCAAAGACGAAAACCCCTTTTGTACTCTTCATCCAAGGAATCACTATGCACGAGTGACTCCTGGACCATCTATTGAAGCTCTGGGTTGGTACAACACAAAATATTAAATAAAAAATTAACAGATGAACAAACAGACAAGAAAGTGAGTTAATATTGCATTGTCATCTAGTTCTGAGCTATGTTTAAAGTTTTGAGCCTCCAGCTGATCGGGAAGTTAGCTTAAATTCGATTACAAAATTTGTATCGAACAGACAGACAAAGCGAGTTAATAAAAACGTGGTAAAAAATCTTTAAGTTCATTATTGAAAAAGAATCCCACAAAAAGTTATTCTTGTCTTATAGAGCATTCAGGGCATAGACAATTGTATTAATTTGAGAATCTCCAAAGAAATGGCAGAAACTTGGCAGTGGGATGTGACTGCATCTACTATAAAAGAATGTTTTGTTAAAGACAGTTTCAAATGTGATGTTGAATATGATGATGAATCCAATTGCTTGTCAGATTTGAAAGAAAAATGTCAGCATCTGAAAAACATGGTAGCTGTTGAAGAAGGTATAGAGAATTTTAATTTTTTCCATGTTGATGAAGACATTGTGATTGCTAAATATACTTTGAAGCATTTCATATTGCAAAGTGTAACAAAAGTAATGAAAACCCTATCATGAGTGTTGGAGATGATAATGAAGAGGTAATTAAAAAACCTTCAGAAGAAGAAATGCTAACAGCATTTGATACAATATGAAGGGGATTATGGTTTCAAGAAAATGTTACATATGATAACGTATTTCTATCTTTTCCAATCAAGTCAGTCAATGTGGTTTGAAATTTTTATGAAAATTGTGTTCTTTATAATAAATCTGAGCAAATTTGTCTGTAGGATTACTGACTTCTTTTGCACTTAAGGGCACTAAAGTGAATAAAGCAGATAGGCAAGTTTCAATCTTTTTTTTTTCCCCTTCTTGTTTTTATAACTTATTTTACAAATTTCTGTTTAACAAATTTTCTTTATAATGAAGTTTTTAAGTGGCATGATGAGACTTAGTTAAATGTGGACTTGATTATAATTGCTTTATATGCTGCTGCCCATGTGGATGAGCCACCACAACCTTGTACACTGGAAAAGTGAAATTTCAGCTGATTTGGGAGGATTGCACTTGGAAATAGTGGTTTCTTCCCAACATGTTTTATTTTATCTTTGCTTCTGTTGATTGTTGTACCGGTGTATTAGTTGGGTGCTCAAGCTACTGGATTATCCCAGAAGCATCTTGGTAAAGTTTGAAAATGGGGTGGGAGATATATAACCCTGAGTGTATAGATGCTGAATAATACTAATAGAGCCTGCATTCTCTCATTGGACTTGATAGCAGGCTTTGCTGTTGTGTCCCTAATTTCTGTAGCATTTTACTCATTCATGTTCTCAAAAAATTTAACACTGACTGGACAAGTGGGACAAATTTTCTACTTTGGCTACTTAGAAAGACCTTCATGGTATTGGTGCTCTGTCTAAGCAGGTTTTAAAACTGGAATATGAAGGAAGGCTTGTTTATTGAAACAAAATCTGTGCAGTTGAATATAGTCTTATCTTCCTTACAAAGAAACATCTTGACGCTTCTGTAATTACAATTCTGTGGTTCTGTTATATTGAACTCCTGATTTAGTTTAATATCTGAAGCTGATCTTTTGTTCATCTCTGAAGAGGTTTTTTAAAATAACCTAAGCTCTGTGAAGAAAAACAGTTTTTGGAAAAGACTTCAGCAGAAAACAGCAAGATGATTGCACCATAATATGTTTGTTCATTCATCCAACAGTTGTAGTTTTGGCAAGTTTTTCACCAAACAGATATTGTCTCAAAGAATGTTGTTTGTTATAAAAATTGATTATTTGGACTTTTTTAATTATTCATTAATGGAAATATTTGCACGGGAAGGAATGAGTGATTAGGTTGAGTGGAATAAGAAGATGGTTTTGAGGCCCTGAGGGTTGGATTGCTGATTGGTTAGGATTTGTAATTTATATTATTTGTACCACGATAATATTTTGCTGATTACAGAAGTTTGAAATAGACACAGTAATGAATATATGGATCTAGAAGAAGGATATGTACATTCAAACTTCCTTTCTTATCAAGATATAGTTTGAGAATTTCGAGCCATTTAAATGCTGTGCCATTCCTGGGTATGTGAATAACAGAGTGGTACACCAACTGTTTTTATATTAATCCTATACAGAATATATTTGAAACTTTTCCATGTAGTGCTATCCATACAGAAAACAAATGCTTTCTTTAATGCAGCTGAATTAAATAATGAAATTGGTTTGTTTAGTTCAGTATTCAAATTAATAAAGTTAACAGGATATCCGATAGCTTCTCTTCAGAAAATGACACTGAATCTTTAATGATGAAATCAAAATGCTTGAGTTACTTTTATATTTTCAATGCTGTGTGATTTCTTTCTTTTTAGTGTGAACTGGAATTAGATTCATTAAGTTGAGTTCTTCTAAAATGTTTTTTTTGTGCATAAAAACTAAGTTTTGAATTTATTTATTTTTGAAAAATATGAGGGCCTGTTTTTCATAAAATGAACCTTCTTTACATTAGATAAATTCATTGTTTATTTCAGTGAAGCAGTTATTTATAGGTTTTGTCTATTTTGTGCAAACATAATGTGATTTCTCTAAATCGGTGATTTGCAACCTATAGCACACACTCCTTAAGAGAGCAAGAAAAACCAAAATAAAATAAATGTAGCATTTTTTAAATAAAAAAATGTCACACTTTTCAATGTTAAATACATATAAATAACACAAAAAATATTCTGTTAGTAATTGTTTAGAATTCTGAAACTTGTAAGAGAGGGTGCAGAATTAAGTAGACTTCATTGAAAGGTGCTGTAAATGAAACTGGTCTGGAAATTCTGTTCCCAAATCCTAAAAATCTAAGAACTGGGGCTCTACAGTATTTTGATAACATTCTATTTTTTTTTCAACAGCAGTATTTGTTTTCTACAGCTGTTCTTATCAGTAAATATTTTTAACTTTTGTTGCTTATGTCAATACTCACATTGAGTATTGAGGATAATCAGCCTTCTATCATTTGAAACTAAAAAATTTCCTTCTCAAAATAAGTAACTGTAAATAGTATAAAAGATGTATACAAATTTTAATATTATTTATGTCTTATTAGATATTCTATTTCCTGTATGTTAGCATTATTCTTATGTTTTAGAATTGAATGTATGGAACTGAAGGAGGATAAGAATGAAACTGATGCTTTTTTTTTTAAATCTAGCCTGAACAAAAGCAGCAACAAATTATAAAACAAGTTTATCAGATTGTCTCTAGGAGAGGTGATGCAGTATGTAATTTTATTGAAGGAGGAGAGTAAGTATTTCTATTTTTATAGGAGTATTATTATTTGTAAAAAAATTCATGTGTATTGCATCTTAGATACATATTTCATTATAGCATAATATGTACACCATTGTACTTTTTGAAAAGCTTTATTGTTGTATGTGTGTGTATATACATATATAGTAATAATTGAATATGCAAAGATTCCAATCCTAAACAAAAATGGCATAACTAACTATAACTAAAAAGTAAAATGAAAACTAAATCAGTATGCATTACAAAAACCCTAAAAATTAAATTGATTCTAAATGAAATGATTACCCTATTTATAAACAGATATTCACACTTAAACAGTAATTAGATATAAAATATTGCACTTTCAATTTTAAAAGCTCTAAAAAGAGTTGAAGATGTCAAACCAAAATGGAGATCTAACAATTTTAAAGACTTGCAGGATTGGGAACTTTCAAGTATAGTGTTAACCAATGGTTTATGGATCCAATCCTCCTCTAAGCCAAATTGTTGGATGAATATATATATACTGATTTGCGTATTAATTGTATTCCTTGATTATAATTTTTGTTTAGGATAGGTATCTTTGCATGTTTTTTTTACTATATTTACTTTTATTATTACTATATATAATAAAAATATAAAGACAAATCTGTAGAAGTTACGTCTTGAAAAAAGTTTGTTATTAAGCAGCAGATCATTTTAACCTCCTTCTTCTGCTGAGACAAATGTCCAAAAAGGACTGAAGTTTAATCCGAACAAACAATGCATAGATTGAAAACAGGAAGTCAACAGATTATAATATAGTTTGTTAATTCAGCATTTTTAATGAGGCTCGTATTCGAGTCTGCCCCAGTAAAGTGCTTTTAAAGGAAGACAAAACTTGCTTATTAAAACTTGAAGCATATTACATACCTTTATCATATATATACCTATATACATTATGTGATCAAGGGTATCCAGACATATCAGATTTACACATTTTTTTTGAATTTCTCCAGAAAGGCAGGACGAACTGCCCTTGAACCTCGACCACGTAAAGAATATGCTTGAACTCAAATTCCATAGCAAAGATTCAGTCATAAAGGCATTTAAGGGATCGACCAGAAATTGATGAACAAATTTATTATACAGGGTGTTCACAAATTAGTTGGGCAAAAAGAATGTTTTATTATGCGTATTTTTTTGGTCAAACATGACAGTGAACAAGATTATAACAGTGAAGTACACAAAGTTTACCTTTTTCACAAATGTTCGATGTAGCTGCCTTTCATTACTCTGCAAATGTCCCATTGGTAAATTAGTTTTTGCCAGATGTTAATGAGCATGTTCACGTTGATCAAACAGAGTGCAATGGTGATTTCAATTCCGGAATGGATTTCAGAAGTGGCGGATGATAAACCTGGTCTTTTGCAATACCCATACGCTGAAATCGAGTGGTGTAAGGTCTGGTGATCTTGTGCTGGCCATGGAATAATACTTCCTTGACCTATCCAAACTGGTACTTTAGCATTGAGGCAAGGAGTCGTCTCATTCCTGGAAGTGACACGGTGCATCGTCTTGTTAAAAGATGAAACCTTCAGGCATTATTTCTGTTAGGATTGGCATCAGGTAAATCTAAAGCATGTCCAGGTATGCAAATCTGGTAACAGGTTTTTCAGCAAAGAAGAATGGGCCAAACACATTAGAAGAATTTACTGCACAAAACACGTTTCCCTTGGGACTATCCCTTTCATGCTCGTAGATGGCATGAGGATTTTCGGATCCCCATATCCTGACGTTGCGGATAGATGAACACGTTGCACCATCTATCTGCAAACTTGGGATACACTAACACTAATCTACATTTGAACTGGTAACTTACAATTCATATTTTGAACATTACTCACTTACAAAATTGCCCAACTAATTTGTGAACACCCTGTATTTGGCCTACATTTGGGTTTGATGCATATGATGATCAAGTTGTTTTTGTGCTATTAAACCATTCTCATTCTTTCTCTATTTTGCATTTAGCTATAAAAAAAAATTGTTCAAACAGAAATTTTATAAACTTTTACATGATGTTCAAACTTCAAAGCCACTGTTATGATGAAACTGGAACAAGTGATATGTGAAGTTGTTTTCAAAATTTTATTTAGTGTTATAAATATTTGCTTAGTGTGTCATTGATTTTCATCAATTTGTAGTCAGATATCTATCTACCTATGTTAGTCTATTACATAAGTTACCGTTGAGTATTATCCGGCAAAAAATTTTCAGTGTGAAATCATTTTTGACACGTATAATCAAAGCACCTTTTCTGCTGGCATTAGTTTTTTCCCCCTTTCTTAGAATAATAATGGGATAAAAATTTTGCTTTCCCTTCTGTCTACATTTCTATGTTAGAAATGAATATATATAAAGTTCACATCATTTTTAGTGTTTTTTAAAGTGTAGTGAAGTGTCATTCATCATAATATAATCCAATAAAACTGTTTTAAAACTGACTATTTTTAGAGGAACTTGATAAATTTGAAAATGCAAGAGCACATTCAGAATCGAACTTGAGTAAAAATTCAAATAATGAACTAGTTTCTAAACTGAACACAAGTTTAAGAAAAGCTTTTGTATTAATCAGCTTAATGCTTTGTGTCTTTAGTGCTACATTTTTTTCCCCATCTCAAATTATTTAAAATGTTTTGATTTTTTCATGCACCCAGAAAACTAAGGAAAGCTGTTTCATAGATATGTGAAATAATACAACGTAATTATAATGTGAGAAGTGGGAGATATTTATTCTGTTGAAATTGGATTATTTTTACTTTGTGTCATCCATTTAACTGGTTTATCACTAATTATAATCAGTACCAGAGGTAGAAGATATCCCAAGGGAGGAAGTGCACAAACATTTAACTCTTTTGTCCCTTATGGTATATAGTTGTATTTGTGTCACCAACATTTCAAAAGACCTGAAACTTAAATTATTCAAAGATTAAAAGAGTTGAGATGAAGTATTAAAATGATATCGGTAAAAATAAAAGAGATGCATTAAATTTTCATTTTTGTGCCAAAATCTTAACAAGATCAACAAGAGGGGATTACAAAGGAACCATGTTGTATAAATAGCTGTTTTTAGATGTGTACATTTGTGAGAAATTAACTGTTATACATAGAAACCTAAGCAGATGACATTTTAACCAAGCAATTTTATTATGTTTGCTCTTCTAACATTTCAAATTCATGTGCTTTTGTTGGTTCAATGTCTTTTGTTATTTGCCATAACATTGTATATCATGGTTTATAAAATAAGCGAATTGCCTTCTAAAAATGGATTATTTCTTTGAAATTTTGGGTTTAGTTTGTAATATTTCTGATAGACTGTGACAAAATTCCATTTCTTACACAGAAAAATTGTGAAATTAATATTTCCGAAATTGGAGTTTTTTTTACTTGGCTAATATTAATTGCACTTTAAACAAAGACCAAACAAAATAAATCATTCAAATGATATTTTTATCCTTTGTGTTAAGCAGTGGTGAATCCGGGGGGAGGGGGCTATCGGGCTACCCCCCAGAGCCAAGCCAGAATTCTTGATTTAATTTAACATCATTACAAATGTTTTTCTTAATTTCTCTCTTTAAAAAAATAATAAAAACGTTTCAACATTGCTTTCTAGCCTGAAAGGCTCGAAAATTTTGCTACTTTTGTAGTCATTCCACTTGTACTTGTAGCATTGATACGGTTGAAGACATTTTTGGCTAGTTATTTCATCGTAATTTTTATTAAATTATCGAAAGCATTGTATGGTTCTTTATGATTCTTATTGTCAGGTGAGTAAAGTCTGTAAAGTTAAAGAGTTTTGGTTTACTTTAGCCTTGAAGTTTGACATTCATCACGACAATACAAAGTTTTTATGATCTCAGTCCCCCAGACCAGAATCCTAGATTCGCCACTGGTGTTAAGCTGTTTTGCAACATGGCTCCTTAAGAGTATCCAATTTTAAATATAAATAAATTGCTTCGAATATTGTGAATAAAATTTTCTTTTTATTATATCAATAAATATTGGCAGTTTTAGAGTCGAAAGGTTTTTATTTCTGTTATTGATGATACTGTTTAAGAGTAAATTGGCTTGTTTTCATCTCCCCCCCCCCCCAAGACATTTCAAATATGATTGCATCTTTTTCACAAAATTATTTACATAATCTTTTGGAATGAAGTTGCAGTTTAAGCATCTTGGAGAACATAAGTAAGTTAATTGCAGACCAGTGGAGGCAAGCAGTGCCGGAACCTCAGATCAAGATGCTATTGTTGGGGGGCAAAATGTAGAGATTGATGGGGGGTCAGTAAGGGATCACTTCATAATACATTTTTTACATTTGAAATGTATAATTATTTTATCTCAATATTGAAATAATAAAACGTCATCATTTTGCAGTTATTATTTTTTATCAAACATTAACATAATGCATACTGTAGTTCAAAGCATGAATTCATGAAAATATTAAAGAATATTTCATAAAAATTTATGTTGATTTCAAGTTATACAAAAATTAAGTAATGTAAAAGTAAAATCATGACATTGATAGGTAATATAGAAAATATCATGAGTTCGAAACATAAAACACAATTAAATGTTTGCAACCATAATATTTTTAACCCCTTCTCACCTCCACTCGCCAGAAGTTTCTTACTTTTATTAATTTAAAATATTCATCATATTTCCTAGGGTAAGGATTAGACAAAGACCGTGCTGTTTTAAAGAAGTATCTTACAATTTTTTCTTCTTTATTTCTCGCAAAAAAAAAACCCAGTTTAGGTATGGTGTTCCTGCTCCATTACATCCCTGCTGCAGACATTCAGTAATGATGATTTCTGCACACTTTAGCACATCAGAATTGTGGAACATCGACTACAAATTCTTAATCTTTAAACTTTTTATTTCACAAGGTCTTGGTTGTAAAGTTGGTTTTAATTCATGAAACCTTTTTGTGCATTAATTCCGTTGCTTAGTTTTACTCTAAAGAGTTGAATCTTTTGAGTTTTCAACTTTGTAAAATACACTTAAAAAAAATTTTAAGTCCTGCTCAATGTTGATGTGGTATTAAAGAAACTGAAGTGGAAAATGATAACTTATGTTTATAAACATTTTCATTCATCATAATTTTTATTTATGACAGACTTGCGTATTCTGTGTAATTTGTAATATGAGTCAATGCATTCATGTTTAACTTTTATTCATGTTAAATCGGACTTTATTTTTTAAACAGAAAATGTTGTGTTCGAAATAGCATTTAAGTTAGTTTTTCAAAAACTTTCAGCAATATATTGGGAGATAAAAGTCTGAAAATTATTTATCGACACTATGCTACTTTATACATTGTGTTCTGTGTTGACTCTTCAGAGAGTGAACTTGCCATATTAGATCTGATTCAGGTAAGATATTTTCATTGCTACCTTTTTCTCATTATGTTAATTGTTTATTGTATTTAATCTTGTTAGGTATTTTAAATTTAATCAAACTATAATATGCATTATTAATACTGTATCATAACTAAATTTTGGAATAAAAATATATGAATATAGTTACTTCTGAGAAATATCTCTTAAAAATTACGTTGTTCAGTATGTAAGAAATGTTTTTAAAACATGGTAATTCTTGATATTTTCAGTAAAATTTGTTCATATACCAAATTGTTATTGTTTAAACTTGCTTGATTTTAGAGTAAAATTATAATCAATAATAGAATTTATTTGCAATGATTAAAAGTATTGTACTTTTAATTGAATTTTTCTTTTCTCATAGATAACATTTTAATATTCAACCTGAAAAAATAAGCTTGTTCATGGACTTCTTGCATTTTTGTTTGAAGTTCTTTTAAAAAGTTTATTGGAAAATTTATTTTATTGATATTTACAAGTTCAATTTTTATTAACATTCATAGATCCAGATTCTTCTTAAATACTGAAATTTATAAACTAAATAATTCAATAAATATTTTTTAATGTTCTTGGTAGCTCATATCCCAAGAAGCTTAATCTTGAGTGAAACAAGTTACTTAATTGTATTTTTTGAAGCTGAATTTTGTTGTTGTTTTTTTTTTTAAAAAAAAGAGGATTATCAAATTTGTATTTAGATATGTCAGTTTTACCTTAAAAGGTTTTGAAATATTTTACTTCTTAATGTTGTTCTTCAACTTTACTTCTTAATCTTCTGCAATAAATACATTTTGAACTCTTAACTTTTTAATTGTTTTGTAGATAATTATTGATTTCTATAGAATGTACCTTCTTTTTCTAGGTTTTTGTTGAAATTTTAGATAAATGTTTTAGAAATGTATGTGAATTGGATCTTATTTTCCATGTTGATAAAGTAAGTTTCAAAGTAACTTATAAATTCCAAACTGGCATTTATATGTATTCTGCATGAATAATATTTTCTTATTTCTTTCTTAAGCAAAAAATAAGATTTCAAAAATGAAAGATTGTAGGTTGTTAGAGCAGACATAATGCAAGCCAGTACTACTGGAAGTTTACTCCTTGTTAATTAATATATTATTCCATTTTCAGTGGAGATTTTTTTTTATTACTCTGATAAATTTTGGGACAATGTAATTATCAAATTTCCATAGAAGTTTAAATCTTTTTTGTGTGCAATTTCCTCTGTATCTCTTAAAATGTTTATACAGGCATGAAGAAACTGCATAGAAAATAAATCACTTTGATTGGAAGACACGAACATTTCTCTCATTGAGAATAAATGCTAAGTTTCATAGAAATATCCTAGATTTCATGATTTTTTCTATTTATACTTTCCTAATTAATCACAAATATGGTATTGCATCCTCATGAGAATACACCATCTTAATGCAATTTATTAATAAAATGACATTGGCCACACACTATCCTTAATTTGACATTCGGTGTTTTTTTGTTATTGTTCTTAACAGATAGTGTATGGCATAGAGGAGTACATCCAAATTTCTGTAAGAAAGACACGGACAATTTTATGCTCTAAAATTTTGTAGTGTATTTTTAAAATCACACTTAATTTAATATTTTTCGTCATATTGTCTATGTATTCTGAAACGTCTGTCTTCAAAAATTATACACTCTGTTTCAGATCTTCTATTTTTTCAAAAGTATGTTTCTGAAAAGGTAAAGCCTACGATACTGTAATTCAAAGAATATTCTTCAATTTTTAGTGCAAATTGAGTTCAGCAGAGCAGTGCAATGGGGAGTATGGGTAAATCAGGATCTTCCAACCATAGTCTAAAGATTTCATTTTCTCAATCGACCTGTTTTAATTTATGTTTATCACAAAATATTTTCTTTTTAATTTTAAATATTATACATGTTTGATATTTTTCTTAAAAGTTATATAACAATACTGTCTATATCGATTAACCTGCCTATAAGGATATTCTCTTTGGTCCTGGCGGAATTCCTATTTAATGTATTTTATACCTGCCTACAGCACTTGTCTATAATCACAATTTTACCTCTTTAGAAAGCTCGTGCAATACAATCTTGATTTTCTTTTTCTTTGGAAAAGAGACTTCATGGTCCATAATGCGAGATAACAAGGAATCGAGGGGTGGTGGTGGTTATAAACCGGAATCTGTTGTAGCAGGGAGATCGGAGGGGAGGGGGCGATAGTGATTGGAATGTGCACAGATGCTTGTTGTCTCTGACTGGGCATATCGAACCTATTCATTCTCAGTTAGCACTTCAGACTGACTACTAGTTCCTTGAAATTCTTTTTGTAATGTGTTAAAGCCTTAAATCGATGATGGCACAGCTTAAAACATTGTCCAGGGTGCGTAGCATCCTTAAAAAGTGCTTATTTTTTATGGCCCTTATATAAGGACCTTAAAAGTGCTTTCTTTTTCCTTCTGAGGATAAAAAAAAAAAAAAAAAATCCCTGGCTAGGTCTGTCGTATTTTATGATTGTATTTCTTTGCTGTGTCTGATCTTGCATCAATCCCCGAAAGTGTGACTCATTGGCATTCCGCCAATGGGTACGGAGGGCAGTGTAAAAGTTTTTCCCTCACTTTAGGGAAAGATATATCCCTTGCATTGACGTGGCTGTTCTTTCATCTCCTTTTGCTTGCATAGGTAGGGAAAAAAATCGTTTATCTTCAGGGATAAATTTGTATACTCTCACAAAACACGTGAGCTTTGAACAGTGCTGTCATGCTTTTCTACAATGTGGTTATTTATTTTTGAAGCATTTTGTTATGATATATCAGCATTATTTTAGCGAATTTTTATATTTTACTTTGATGCCAGGAAAATGAGATTGGACGACTTTTTTTGAAGGCAATAAATTTACTAAACTGTGGAGTGTTTTCAAAATTAATTTCATTCTTTCTCATGGACAAGCATCTGTTAAAAGTGGATTCAGCATTAATAAAAACATTGAAGTAGAAAATTTAAATGAAGTATCTTATGTTTCTCAACCTATAGTCTAAGATCATGTAAAGCAATCTGGCAGAATCCACTTAATAAACATTACTAAAGAATTGAGAATATCAGCAACATCAGCCCATTCAAAATATCGCCTGTTTTTCGAGGAACAGAGGGCTAAAGAAATTGCTGCCAATGATACAAAGAAAAGAAAGTAAGAATCTAATTTCTTTATCACCTTATGGAAAAAGAAATATCTCTTGGAAAAGGAAATAGCTGAAATGGAATGCAAGGCTAAGGAAACTTGCTGAACACGCAAGAGACTTTTCACTACTAAAAAAATCTAATGATAGGCGAAAAGCTATTAGTGAGAAAAATGAACAACTGAAAGAGTTAAACTGTGAAATTTCTAAAAAGAAGCAGAAAACTTTGTTTACGTAGTTAATAAAATTTGCATGATCTTTATATTCTATATTTGTTTTCTTATGTTCTTAACCTTCTTTTTTCTATCAAGGAACTGAAATGTTAATGAAGTGGCTTTGTAATGTATTTTTTTTTTTCAATATAGCTAACTGTAGTGTAATAAAGGTATTTTGGAAATGCAATGAAAGTGCGTTAGTAAGATTTTTCAAGAGAAACTTGCAGAGAAAACATTTAAAATAAATTAGCTTGAATGTTTGTGAAAAATATTCAGCAATTACTGGTGATATTATATTTTATATTTGTATAAGATTTGATACTGTCTTTCTCAACTTGGTAACTTTCATTGTAACGCATAGTTCTATAATCAAAACTACTACGTTAATGTTGGTCCTTATTTTTTCATTAAAGGTGCTTAAAAAGTGCTTAGAAACTGCTTATTTTTTAAGATAAAATTTCACTACTCACCCTGTTGCCATTTGAAGGCATTACATAGCTGTATTATAAAATAAAATTATGCTTACATCTCCCTTTTATCTATACTTTTATTATTTGTAAAATTTCAACTAAAATTTTCACTTTGGAGTTCTTAAAGAGTTTAAATAATTTAAAGTTTTTAAAATACAATTTTATATCAGCAATGTAAGATGAATGAATAAGTAAAATAAAACTGGTTAATATATTAGCACATGCAAACATAAATAAACATTGTATGCTCAAACTGTCTATAATGATATTTTTCCTAGGTCCCTACAGTATCGCTATAAACAGGTTTTACTGTATAAATCTGAAAGCTGTAATGGTTTCTGCTATGAGATTGCCTTTAAAAGTACTTATAATTTCAATTTATGTACTATTGATAGAAATCAGTTATCATTAGTCTAATTACAACTGATTAATTTTTCTTTATTCTCATACATTTTCTTTTAATCAGTACCTCTACTAGAAGAAAGTGGAGGAGAGAAATTAGCCTTCTCTGCCCTGCCGTCTTTAAGATTTAAGAAATATAATCTTCATGACTTTTACTAATGGGGTATTGAAACTAAATGGTATTTAAATGTCCCGATATTTATTCTGAGGAGAAATGTACATTTAACTATATTCAGAGTGTAAATGTTATCAAGCAGTTTTTATTCTTAGTTTACTAACATAATTAAATTACTCTAATGTGAACTGCTTTTAATATTTGGTTATTTTCTTTGCATTTGGAACTGATAATTGGTTTCTCAGAAATGAAATATGGAATTCCTTTCATAAGCAGTGCTGATCGAAAGAACACATTTTGAAACTTTGAGCTGTTTATTGTTGTATGACTGTCATAATTTCTGCCATATGAGTTCTAATGATGCGATTTAATTCTTTCATTATATTGAAGCTAGCCATTTTTTTACTAAAATGACTAACTTATTGTTATGTTATGCTTGAAAGCTGCATATTTCTGAAAAGAGATATGCAGTACAAATACCAGTACAAAAGGAAAAATGCACATTTCTAGAAAGATTAAAGGATAAAACAGGTTTGTTGAATGAAATATGTATTTGCTCTCCTGAGGTCTGAAGTTTTCTGTTTATTAATACATAAAGACAGTGATCAAATCATACAGGTTTTACAAAATTTTGCTTTAAAATCTCTTATTAGATCTTTAATAGAACCAGTTGTGTCTATCAATTAACATGATGCTAAAGAAGTTGTTTCGTTAAAATGCTAAAAAACATATCTTTACTTCATGAGTGGATTTTTTTCTCTTTGTGTTTCATCTTGTACTCTGCTTTAACATTTCTTTCTCTATGAGATGAACATTGACCTTTCATTTTATTTTTACATTCTGATTCTACTTTATCATTTTGTATGTAGTGCTGTACATATTTGTGAGACAATTTATTTTCCTGTGGTTTGTTGCTTTTTATTTCTATTTCTCATTTCTGTTTTTGATGATTTCACAATATTTTTAAATTTACTATTTCTGTTCGAAGGTGCATTATGTATTGAATGAAATCATCATTGGTGGATTAGTGATAGAAAATTCAATCCCTAACATCCTGCAAGCATTAGAGGAACAAAAAAAGTTAGAAAAGAATGAGGTAAGAGGATTTCCTTTGTCTTAACTTTTTTTTCAATTTTTATGCGACTTAAATTTCTTTACTTTTCTAAAGGATTTAAAGGAAGGTAATTTTTAAGGTAAGTCGTATCTCTTTTTAATTACCACTTTAATTTATTTTACTATTAATTGTTATGGTGCAGTTTAATACTGTTAGTACAAGAGGGAATGCATATTTTTTTTCCATGGCATAAAAAATTAGTTATGTAGAAGCCCATGTTGTGCTTTCAAAACAAGATATTAATCAAACCAGTCTGTAAAAAAATTCGTAAATGGAATTTATTTTTTAGAATTATCTCTCTTAATATGTAAAGCTGTGTTGGTTGTTTTGTTGATTAGTGCATTAAGAATTTTGAGATATGTGTGAAACTTGACTCCATGAAAATAATCGAAAGAAAAAGGAAAATCAGTATATTGTCGCTTAACAAGCAATACCACCTATCTCAATTTTTTGAAATTTCAAAGAGGAAGAAAATACTCAATTCTTCGCTACCAATAATGAATATTTTTCAATTTATTTTCACATCTGGTAGAAACACACAGCCTCATGTTCAGGGTTGCACTGATTTAAATCAGTTGATTAAAATCACGATTTAAATCAACTGATTTTTTTAAAAAAAATCACTGATTTAAATCACTTTATTTTAAATATCAAGTTAAACTGCTTTAATGAAATAAAATTGTTCATGTATCTTTAAATAGCCATTTTAAAGTATTTTTAAATGTATATTTAGAGAAAGAATATATAGAACATAAAAAATATTTTATTGAATTGATGTAACTAGAGTACTTTCCATATCTTTATTTTTGAGAACACAAGCAAATTAGATTTTAACCCTTTGCGGCGCAAGTCAATAATTTTTTGAAAATATGATGAGAAAACATCATGAATGGGTTTAGTTTATTGTCTAGACATAGAATCTACAAAAAAAGTTTTTTAAAAAACTTGCTTCATTCCGGGGGGGGGGGGGGCCCCCTTTCGGATAACCCCCTTATGAGAACCCCCTTAGATACAGCCACCTTGATACACTCAAAAATTATTGTTGAATCTTACAGAAAATTATAAATTAAAACTTCAAGAATATTGGAGCAAAATTTTCAAGTTACTTTGCTAAAATTATTAAACGTCCAGAACTGAAAGATTTCTTATCTCCGAGTCAAGGAATTTTCCCAAACTTTATCTCTAATAATTCCTATTCTGAAACAAAATTTCGAGTGAGTTTGAGAAGCGAGTGAAATTAGGTGTGCCATTAACTGGCACACTTCGCCGCAAAGGGTTAAATAAATCTGTAATGAGCAACACAATAAAATGCAAAGTATGAGATGCTCCTTTTTTTATAAAATAAAATAAATATTGTGAAAGGATCATGTTCACAAAGAAATAACATAGTAAAATGCAGTGAGTTTCATTTTAATGTTGGAGAAAACTAAATAGTGTTGGGGACAACAAAGTTTTTATATTGCAATAATGTTCAAATGTAAGATAATTAAGTAATGCATATAAATGTTCCAAAAGAAATACAAACATCTACATAGTGCAATTTAAACTATGATCTATACTTATAAAAGGCAATGTTTGTGAGTGTGTGCACAATGTCCAGATGAATCTGTCACACTTACAGTCATGAAATTTGGCACACAGGTAGTCCTGATGGTGACTCAATGCACTTCGAAGCCTGAATTTAAAAATTTTATCTAAAAAAATTTTTATTTAATGTTTTGGGTGAAACAAATTAGGATTAGAGAAAGCTTCAAAACTTGTGTTTGTGATGAAACAAATGAACAGCTGAGTGTAAAATTTTCCAATATTCTAACATACAATAATATATCTATAGTCAAGAAATGACAATTTTTATTATATTTTTCCTTAATAAAATTGTCTTATATTTCAAAAGTATATTATTTTTATATTTTAGTTCACAAATATTTTTTAAATAGTTGTTATATTTTTGAATTTGTTTTTTTTTTAAAGAAAGTACAGCTTAATGACGGGTATGTTGTTATATATATATAATTCTATGACTGTAGGGCTCATTGTCTAATATACAAATATTAAATATATATATATGTAGTTTTAAAAAAATAATTAAAATAAAAAAATCTTGATTTAAATAAAAAAAAAAAATCCGATTTAAATCAAATAAATCGATTTTTTTGAAGAAAAAAAAATCGACAACCCTGCTCATGTTTATATCAGATGTTAAAAATAAAATAAATGATCAATATGATGTATTTTAATTTGATGGTTTTTGTTTGTCAGGGTTACAGGCATGTTTGCTTTCCTAAAATGATTTATATTTAAAATGAATTGAAACATTTTGCATGTAATTTTCTAATTTTGATAACTTGTGTTATGGATTCATCAGCCTAATTTAAAAAAATACTTTAAACATAATTTAATTCACTGAATATGATTTGCTTCTGTTCCATGCTTCACATTACAGAGATGGTAAGAATGTGAGTATATACTTTTTAATGTTATAAAATAAAATTGGATAATTATTATGTGTGTGCATAATGTCATCATCCATTTTAACATCTTTCTCTCTGCTTTTTGTGTTGTGAAATTAATCCTCTGTGCTTTTGTCAACCAAAGAAAGTGTATTTTTTTGTTGTGTTTTTTTTGTCTGCCCTGGAGGTCTTTAATTTATCATTTTCAAAAATATTTTCTCTTTGCTAAATATTTTTTTTTGTCACTGTGTTCGTTATTTGTGAGAGGAAAAAAGAATTAGTAACTTTTATGAGGGGCAGCGCAATACTTAAACATAGGATGAATGAGGTAATGATTTTTCAAAAAGAAAAATTGAATGAATTACATTGTTTGTAAATATGATTTTTCCCTCTTTAGATTCCTGTGTTCTACCATGAATCTCATTGAGTGCCTGCTGTGCCGTGTTTTCTACCATGATATCTCATTTCTTCAGTATCTTATATACATTTTTTACTGTACTAATTTAAACAAATGTATTTTTATATGCTTTCATACCAACTATTTTTTTAAGACTGAAAAGTACAAAATAACTTTCAGCTTGCATGTAAATGTGAACTGAATGAACAAAATGCAATTTTTTGAAAGTAAATATTTTAAAGGAAGATAGCTTCTGTTTCTTGAGCTTAATCACTTTTGATCTGGTGGTTATTGTTCTCAATGATTTCATTAATATTGATTTATTAATAGTGCTGGAGCTCAATGATTTCATTAATAGTGATTTGTAAAAAATATTAACAAAAATATAAAATTTGTAATTTATTTTATTGAATGGTTAGTCACATTGTAAAATAAGGAAATAAAATGCATTTCTGCAATACCACTCTAAAACATGATTTAAAATTCAAACGATGCTATCAAAAATGTTTGCCTTGTAGTTTTAAAATGTTTTTTAAACTCAGATTGCATTTTAAAAACTAGTTGTTATGACTTTATTATACAAGAGGCCTTGCAATACCATAATTGCTAGGTTTTTTTTTTAAAAAAATTGGTAGATATATCATTACTACTTTCGACTTATTCGTTCTCAGAATTTATTTTAATAGTATAAAAGGTCTCAAAATATACACTCTTTGTTGTCAAGCAAATCCGAGTTTCGAATTGTTACTGATGTACCAAACCAAATGTAATTAGCTCTTATCAAGAGCTTCATTTTAAATTAACTTAATGAAATCATGTTCTAATTATATTCATGCGTACTTTTTTCATTAAAAATGTTTTTTTTGTGTGTGTGTAATCTCATTAGAATGAATATGGTTCAGTAAAGTTGTCAATTCTAATGTCCATATATATATATAAATCGGTGTTTTTTGGTGAGGGAGGGAACACATTTTTGCAGCTATGTGATTTGATAAGCATGGAAAAAGCCATTGCTGTCTTCCATGTGGAACCAGTAATGTGTCAGTCTCTCTGTAGCAGCATTCCTGGTATCTCAATTTGAATTTTTTTTTTATCAGACACTCGTTTTCTAGCGATATTTCTTAAATGATGAGTAAATAGTGCATTCAAACAACAAAATTTTGCAAATAACAAAAGCATGCAGTGTTGTACAGATTGCTTTGCAAATATCTTCTTTCATAATATCATGGGTACACTCCCAAACCATGAAATTGTATTGATATAGATTCACTGTAACTCATCCTTTCTTTTAAATTGGAACCTATATTGAAAGAAATTATGGCTCTTGTTTGGAAACTTTTTGTGATGTACGTAACAAAACCGTCCCCTGTTTGAATATGGTGCTTGAACATTAATTTGATGTGCAAAAAATTGTGTATAAAATAATGTTCTTGCTTGTTGCCCATATAAGAACACATATCGTAAAAATGTAAAATTGCTATATCTGTTTATAATTGTTCTATATTGTATGCATACTGTATTGATATATCTCCAGTTAAAATGTTTTGGAAATCAGTGCAAAAAAGAGCATATGCTGCTTTCTGTTATCAAAAATCTGTTTTGCTGTTAATAAATATGGATGAATTTTTGTGAAATCCATTGTAAAGAAGTTGTGCTGGAGTTTTTGCAAAAAACTACTTCATTCTTGAAATTTTAATGGTGGATACTTTGGAATATTTAATATCCAATAACAGTGAACATTGAGAATAGCTCCCATATTACCGACACAATTTAGGTTTATGATGCTGGATAATTTGGCTATTTGTTTATTGAACATTTTTTGATAAAAGCCTGTATTCTTTTAAAAGTTAAAGAAAAAGCAATTTAGGCCTTATTTCATTGCTCCTTTAAGAATTTTTAAATGTAAAATTATTAATTTACTAGCTGAACCCAGCAATGCTTTGCTATTGCTAGATTTGAGAATATGTATAGATTAAATGAACACAATTGAAAGTTTGATATGAATTATTGTATTTATTTAAAATTATATATATATATATATATAATATATATAAGGCAGTGTTCGTACGTGTGTTTTGATGTGTGTGTGTAGATTTACTTAATCACTTGAATTTCCAATGAAATACATTTGCAAAAATTTGTGGTCAGCATCCGTAAGTGGTAAAAAAGAGCCTGCTGGAAGATATATTTGTCCTTGAATCTTTTGGCATATTATTCTCAGTTATTATATTTGTTGCACCAAACAAAGTCATTTGAAAGAATTGGTTATAATTTCATTGTTATTCAAAAAATGCTTCGATTGCATTTTAGTACCAGTGACAATGAGAACGGTGGCTCAAGTGGTGTCTTCAGTGGTGGCAATTTAACTTTACCATTCTAACAACACATCCCAGGTGCTTCATTTTTGAATTTTAATGCCTTGCAATTTGTGCAAACTTTATTCATACTTTCAACAACCACAAATGGTTGCAAGCTATATTCAATTTTCGAATTATACTGAAATGCAATACGATCAAGTTTTACCAACTGATTTGATTGATTCATTTGCATGCGTAATTGACTATTGCCACATTGTTCATTTCGATTACTATATGACAAAAATTGTCTTAATTCTCTAATTCTTACTCGACTTGTTTCATTTTGTGCTTCATGTTGTTGTGATGATTCAGTAGCATGCGACTGTGACATATATAATCTATTTCCTTCACTTCGTTGTGCTGTTTCTTCTTCTGTTTCATTTTGTCTTTCTTCTTATTTTCTCTTGGCTGCATTTGTATGACTACCAATATTTTGTCATTTCGGGGGCATTTTTATCAACAGCAAATGCACATATGGGCCTAAAATCTCGCCTCTGTTGAGGGTTGCCAGATCAAAATAGCAAAATAAATCCAAACCATCTTTAAAAAAAAGGCCAAATTTGATTAAAGCACTCATTTCTCCCTGATTTGTTATAAGAAAATAACTATCCTTGATGAAAAGGAATCCCATTAGAATGACATACGTATAATACTTTTTTATTAAACTAAAATTTAACTGAAATAAAAAAAAAACGTTGACATATACAGCTTTGCAAAAAAAGAAATTCTGTTCTTGCCGGTGCAGAATGAAATGATCGAGCGTAATATATCAATTCCTGTTAACAACAATGTTCTATATTATTTTTCAATGTGATTACAATGAATTTAAAGTTCTTTCATACTCATAGTAAATGACTAACAGTAAAAAAAAATTCTTAATATAAAAAAAAAAACTGATTTCAGACTCATAATAGATGGCTGAGTTTCCAAAACGTGATAAGTATATCAAAGATGCACTGCTCTTAGTTTCGATGTTATTTAAATAGTTGACACCCAAATCCAATATGCTGTGTAGTTCTAAAAATTGTTTCTGAAAGCTTTTTTTTCTTTCCCTTAGATTTGGCATTTAAACGTTTGTTAAATTGCTGGAGATAGGTATTTCAAACAATACCGAAATTACAAACTTAAATGCTTTTTCTTCTTTTTTAAATAAAAGGACCTGTAATCTGATGTCCTCTTTCCATTCTTCTATCTCTCTCCTTTTTTGAAAAAAGAAGAGGGAAAAAAAGAATATTTTTTACGTGGAAGTTTTCATATAAGAATTCGATCATGAAACGAAACAAAACTGGAGAAAGTAGTTCTTATATGCTGTGCTGAGACAAACATAGTTACCTTTACAAGCATTCTGACTAATACATTCTGAAGAAAGGTGACGAAAACCTTTCTTATTCTGAAACTACTTCGTTTGACAGCTCATTGTGGGCAATTTGAAAAGTGTCATATCAATAGTTTATTAAAAAAAATCGTAAAATTATTCATTAAAATCTTTCTAAAAAGTCATAAGCAGAAAAAAGCCAATATGGTAACCCTGCCTCTGGTCCCGAGGTCGACGCAACGCCGTCGAAAAACAACCCTGTTTATAAAAAGAAACCCTGCGCCTGCATTAGGAGCAAGTTAAGCCAATCATTTTCTCAACCATCGCCAATGGTAGTCAAACATTAAAATATTATGAGGCCCCCGTAACTTTCTTTCTAATGGTCAGATCGACGATTTCAATAGCTGTAAAAATTCCACGGACAACGCCGATGATTTCGGGAAAAAACGCGCGTAAATCGGTCCAGTAGTTTTTTAGTCTTTAAGACACACACATGCGAACATTACCTTTTATGTATATAAATTTTAAGGAAAAATAAGCTCATAGCTTCAACCTCTGAGCTTTCTGATGAATCGATTTTTTACTAGGCCATTACTCTTGGTTGATTTCAGTCTAAATAGAATCGTTGCTTTTTTGAAAAATCAATCAATGACTTCATTTATACTCAGAAGTGCTAGAATGCATTCTAAAAACACTGTAATACAAATAGTGAAAAGGGAACATCTACAAGCATTTAGTTAGGAAAATGGAGGATTTGAGATTTCAAAAAGTTCTTAATAGTTTGTCTTTAATAATTGTTATAATGAGAATGAAACCTGCCTAGACCATTGATAGAAATATTTTCATAGGTGCATATAACAAATACTGATAAACATATGCATAAATCAGTTATCTGCTGTAATAAAAATAACATGAGTTAAAATACCATTTTATGAAATGTGAGTGAATGAGGTGTGTTTAAGTGACAGAAATAAATTGCAGCTGACTTGTTAGTGTATCTGTGCCATAGTGTTTATAACTTAGTTAATATACATTGTACATGGTTCTTTTGATAGGTTTTATTGTAGATGAATGTAATAATATTGAAGTATTTTTGCAAAACACATACGAATTTATAATGAAACTGTATTTATATTTGTTAATCAGTTGTGCAATATAGATTTGTTATGGCTTTTGTTTATTAGGAGAAATTTCATCTTTTCAGATATGTCTATCTTGTAATGATATTTTATTTTCATCTCGAAGAAAATGTATTAAAAATCTTGAAAAGATAATACATATATTAAGTGCATTCTTCTTAGAAGTTTTATTATTGTTGTTGTTACATAAAAGTGTGCAAATTTTTAATATGTGGTACATGTTGGATGTTATTCATTCACTTGAATGAAATTTTGTGATCAGACATTAACACTTTAAAAATGTTACTACCTATTTTTTTAATTGAAAAGTGTCATCTTTTATATGTTTTTTGGAATCAGTTACAAAAATAAATTCTAACTTCTTATTTTCTCTTTTAGGTTTTCAAACGTTTTTTGAAAATTTGATATTTGAATTTTTTTGCTTTCAAACAGTTGACGTTTTATTTCCTGAAAGAACTCTATAAGAATTTACATATTATTTTAATTGTGTATCTTGTATAATCTTTTTAACATGTTCCATGCCACTTTTACCATGTATGGTACATGCTAAACTTTCCATTCGGCCACCTGTACCATCAACTTATGTGTGGTACACATTAATTGAAAAGTTAAAACTGATTGCTGTGCCATGAATGGTACATTATGTGATAACTAAGCAAAACAAGATAATTATTTATGGGTTGATGATATATTGAAATATTGTGTGATAATATATTAATCTTTAAAAATCTATCATCTAATAAGTGAAAACATTAAATGGCCTGAATAAAACATTGAGCGAAAACGGCTTGGCATTGAATGTGTTAATATGAATAAATGATTTTTTTTATTGCTCAATACAGAGATGCATTTCTGTGTGCCAAATCATTGTAACACTGATTATGAACATACTAATGATTTATATAAATTTTCACACGTTTTATAAGCCAACAAAAATTATGCAACAAAATTTTTTCAGAAAACTTAAATATGGAGATAAATATTTTTCCAGATGCTGTACTGACATAAAAATAGAATAATTTTGATTTGGCCTCATTCTAAATGTGACCTTGAAGCATCTTTATTTTATAGTTAAATACACAAAAAAATTTTTAATTTTCAATATTATGTATAATGAAACAAGGCCTGCTAATCCAAAAAAACCCCCACCAAACTTTTTAGGTTATTGTGTATTTTACTGATCTATGTATAATATAATCCATTTACTGGAGTGCCTCATTTGCTCAATCATAACTGCTTGTGATTTTTAAAATCAAGCTTTATTTTTACAACTAAAAATATAATGGGTTAATCTTGGGTGGATCTCTGTTAGTTTTATGTACAGATTTTCTGACTAAGAACTGTGAATTCAGTAAACAGTTAAAAAGCATTACAATATCATATATTTTTTCAATTGATGAAATTTCATATAATTGAATTAATGTTATATTTTTGAAATGAGATATTGTATTGTATGTAACAATTTACATCTTCAGTACATATTTTAAGTTTCCTTTGAATTGAGTTCATTATTTGACTGTTTTATTTTTTGATAAAATTTATAAGTATTACATTTTTCATTTTTTCCCTGTTGCAAAAACGTAAAAAATACTAATTTTTTTTTGTTTTATCAAGTTTTTATTTTTCTCCACTCGTTATTGTTTATGCCTCATTTACTCGTTACTATTTTGCATAAAATTTAAGTGAAATTTAAATAACATAAGTGCTGAAGTTAAGGCATGTATTACATGTGTATATTTTATTTCTGCTAGTCATTATTGTGTCAGTTATATATCAGTGTGATTTATTCTCTTATTTTTATTAGCTTGATTCTTTTCATTTTAATCTTTTAATGGTATTACATCATTTTGGCGTACGTGCCTTATTCATATCAGTGGTGTTTGAATAACTACCTTTTCAGAATGAATGTTTACCCTGAATTTATTTTACCGGTTATTTTGCCTCTTTTAAGCACTGGGTGATTATATTTCATATATAAAATTGATTTCATTATAATATTTGTTTGATATTCATTAAAAATAAAAATATGTTTAATTTTTCTGGGTTTTGTAATTTTAAGAAAAGCTATTTTTAATGCATGTTCTGTATTGCTAGATAAAACAGAATGAATGTAATATTTTCATTTTGCAAATTTTGTTTAATGAATCTACAAAGATGAATGAATAGTATATTAGAATCTTTCTGAAATGTCTCTCTATATATTTTATGTATATATTACACATACATTTATGTTAAAAACCAAGTGTATTTAGAAAAATCGCTTAAGTTCTTGATCACATGATATATATTTTGAGTAATAACTGTTACTTTGATATTAACTCATTAAATTTTTTTTCAATTAGAAATTCATTCAATTTTTGTTCCAAATAGAGATTTATAGATATTATAATTTCTTGTCTTATAGTAGTGTATGGTAAAGAACTGGGAAATACCCCTTCCCCATCAAAGGTTTTGAGTATATTTTCTATTACGCTGATATGCATGGTTAAACCATTACAAACTTTTGAAATTCTCATTTTATTCTTATGTTAATTTTAAAAGTTTGTGTATATCTGAACCAAACTTATGTTTCAGTAATTTAACTTTGAAGTTTTATACAGGATAGTCCATGGGGAACAATTTAAAAAAGCACTACTGTATTAATTTTTTGAAAAATATTTATTGCCATAGAAATTATTAGCATTGTATGCCATTTTCAAATAATATTTAAGTCTGGAAAATGTCATTCAAGTGATGGCCATTTCCATGAATGCACATTTGGACCCATTCTCGAAAGCTTGCCTCCTCTCTTCCCAATGTTTCTACAGTGTTTTTTTTAAATTCGACTCATATAAAGATCTTCAATTGTGTGAGGCTTGCTTTCATACACGTGTAAAGTTAGATACCCCCAAAGATTTTTAAAAAAAAAAAAAAAAATTCGCGCATAAAAAAGTGGGACAATCAAGGAGATCACAAGATATCATTAAAGGAAGCAATTGCCCTATTAGAGATATGCAACCCAAACAACTTCATGGAAGGCTCTGGCTGTAGGAACCATGGCTCACTATTGCTAAAGCCACACAATTCTTCTATTGATTCCTCATTTTGAAAGTTCTGGTTCGAGAAAAATTTTAAAACATGTTTCCCTAGCGAGCTAAATTAAAAGTTACTGTGTCATCATCTTTTTGAAGAATGGCCAAAAAATTCCTCATTTGTCAATATCACACCATCCTGTTACTTACTAGTAAAGTGTTTTCTAAGGTCCAATAGATACAATTAACTTTGTCTAAATCTGTAATTTGTACCATAAAACCCAAACTAAACTAAAACTGCAATTTTGTTTATTGAACCCATTCAAAGGAAAATGGTCCGCTCTTGACGTTTCTCGCTAATTTGAAGAAATTCATCATACACAAACACATGGTGCTCTCAAATCCAACGTGGCATTTTATGGAAAATCGGCTCCTGCCGTAGAACCTATCTCCAATTAAGTGAGGAGTAGTAATTGTTCCAAAAGCATGCATTTCCCATGAACCACTCTGTAAAACAGATTAACTATAATTTTAACTAAAATTTACTATTGTGTAGGTCAGGTCGCTTTGTGACTATTAAAAACGATCAAAATAACTTCTCATGTCTTAATTATATTTTTCTTTCTTTTTTTTTCTTTAATTCAAGAGAGATTTTTCATATAAGATCCTAATTGGAGCTACTTATATTCCACCTTGAACTATTCCAATTTTTTAATGGGCTTCTAATTTGATTGGAAAAATATAGTTATACATATTTAATAGTATTATGTCTGTAATGAATTTGTTGTGTGAAAGACTGATATTTTTGATATGTAAAATAATATTGATTAATGTGTGATATTGATTGTAACATTTAGAATTTCAGTATTTTATTTTTGCTAAAAATCAAATAAATGAATTAATAATATCGTTCCATTATATCTACCAGAACATTCCAGCATTGAATTTGATATTTGCACCTAGAATGTATTTTGTAAAAGGTTTGCAAATGTTTGTTTCTAATAATTTAAATTCCATTTATATGACTTGTATTCACATTTGACTGTGATTATTTTTTTATTGTTCGTTATAATAAAGAACTCTATGCATTTTTGCTTAATCTGTTTCTTGCTGTGGTTTTTTAAATCATGCAAAATGACTTTACAAATTACCTTAGCTTACAATGGTGTGTGTCTGACATGTACATCAAATTACATAATTTTCGATGTTTAAATCTACAGTGAAGCTAAAGTAGCAATTGACTTAAACGTGTTCAAATGATCATCTTCTTAATATCTCAGGTGTCCTTTATGCTCTTATATGGATTGAAATAACAATAATTGTCTCAAATAGGATGTGCTATCTAATTAGGAGGTTAAATAAATTTGCAAGTCTAGGAGTTAAGGGGGCCAAGGAAAAAGTTATTCATTTTTAGAATTGTGATATTCTCATGCTATGATTGCTTTTTTAGATTTTTTTTTTCAGATGCAGTAAGATTTCTCTAAGTGGCCACTTTTGTTTGGCACAAAACTTTTGGCCCATAGGTGTAATTTAAAAATAACCCTAGGAACAGCAACTTGCACCCCTCCGAGTGGCAGTTGTCACCCGTTCAACTTTGATTTTTTTTTCATCTGCCTGACAATGGGCCTTTTATTAAGAGAAAGGGGAATAAAAGTTCATACATTCGAAAACAACTCTGGAAATCAATTATCCCTTTCCCTGTTGTGGAGAGAAAAGTGAACTTCACCCTCAGGCTTCTTTCAAATGCGATTACTCTTCGGATTTACCAGTGGAGTCAGATACATGGCCTCTTGGTAGAATTTTTAAACCAACTTGTATCTACTGTTTTGACGATGAACACATTACATTAATGCGTTCACTGATGGGGAAAAAATTAAAGCAATAACTATAACAACTCATGTAACTTGAATGATTTTGCAGCTAAAAACAGAGAACTTGCACAAGATCTTTATTTTGTTCTTCCAAATCCTTAAAGTGCAAAATTGCCGATTTTTTCAAAAAATAAATAAGAACATAGGAGCTTTCCTACAGCTGAACTTGCATTTTAGCCAATGATTTTTATATATTTCTTTTAACAGTCGTTGCCAAATATCTGTCCTGGGAGTGTGTTGTGGCACATTTTCATATTTGTCCTGGTTATCTGTATACACCACCAGTGTCTTTAAACAGTTTCTTGAAATGACGCTTTTGGCTACTTTTAGGTCTTAGCAGTATCTGCGTATATCCTGCTTCTATTCTCTGAATCACATACAATTTCTCACAATCCGCCAAATGCCTTCTCAACGATGTGCTTGAGCTTCCACCTTCGAAAATTTTAGCCAACTGCTCTTGGAATTCTTGAGATTAGAATTGGAAGCACTTACCACACGTGCCGAAAGAACGGGCGCAAAATTTTTCATATTTCTTAGTAGCAAAGGTGGAACTACGTGATAACATTGATCTTGAACTACATACTAACTATCTTTCATTGGACTCTGTTAATAGTAGTTTATATAAAGCACCTTTTTATGGTTGTTCCTTTAATTTTTTCCGGATAGTGTACTTGCAAATACAATTTTCGCTTCGTGATACGATTTTGTTTTAGCCTGGAGACACTATATTAAACCCCATAATAACTATTAATTATGAATGGAGCAATAACCTTTATAAGTGTAAAAAAAAGTATTGGTATAAGTAATCGTTTTCAAACTCTGTAAAAACTACTTGTATTAAATTCATTTCTGACATTCAGTAGAAAGCATGAAAAAAAAAAATATTTTAATTTCTCATTTTCGTACACACTTCATGAGTTGCATTAAGTCTTAAGTTTTTCACTCGCGATCCCTTTATGACTGAACAAATATTTTCTCCGAAATACCATGCCGGAACATAAAATTAACGAAAAACCAATGAAATTTATTACGAGGAAATTGTTCTTTACAAATAAAAATTTTTACCTGACCTGTAAAAATTATATAACCTTTCTATAAGAATTTATCTGTCTTGAAACTTATCTATTTGAAGAAAGAAAATTTGACTTTGTAATTAAAAATGATTTATTCTTGCACGAAGATTTAAATTTGAACTGAATATTTGATAGTGAACATCATATTACATTACACCACCTGCATCCCCGTGTTTAGAGCCATTTGGCTCCTTTCCGGTTTGGATTGGATGGAGGTGAATTTTATTTTTTAAGAAGGCACAAAAACAAGTAACAGGTACAAGAACAAATGAAAAAGAAACATACACTGGACAGAACAACATAGAAAAAAGTACAAAGTAGAAAAAAATACGTAGAGGGGAAAAAAATCATAAGTAGCCGGAAGTGTGTGTCAGTCTGGGTGGATGAGTGCTCAATTATTATCCTCTACAATGAGATTGTTCTCATCACATATGAAACGCATTAGGAGTCGAAGTCGGGTTCTTGAGAAGTTGTTCGTGAGAATATTTTTCAACCACTGTAATTTGAGTGACACTATTGGAGTTTGGAAATGCCAAGAGAGGGTAAACGGACATTTTGTGGCATAGTGAATTGAATCTCCTTTTTCTCCGCACGAGCAGTTGTCATGTGTTCGACGATTGAAGCGAAGAAGGTATGAGGGGAAAGGCCCATGTCCTGTAACGAACATTGTCTCTTCTCTATTCTATCCTACTGGCTTGTTTGAGACCTTAGGCACTATATCGTGTGCACTGCGGCCAGTTTCTCCGTTATCCCAGTTGTCTTGCCAGATGCTTAAAGCAGCTGACTTAATCTCGGCTTTCAGGTAGGAAAGTGGCTTAGGTAGAAGGAAAGGGTCGCCTTTTGTGATGGCTTCTTTGGCTAATTGGTCTGCGCATTCGTTGCCTAAATAACAGACGTGGGCTTTAAGCCATCTCAGGTGAATATGTTTATGGGAGAGCAAAAGGGTTTGGATTTCTCGAACTATACTATGGTGGGATTTAGGATTAAGTATGGCCATCAAACTTGACAAACTGTCTGTCCAAATTTTGATTGGTCTATGAAGGGAAGAAGCTGCTTCAATTGCCATTCTAATTGCGAGGATTTCAGCTTGGAAAACCGAATTGCTGCGATCAAGTTTACCTTGCCATGAGGTAATTATTCCATAGTTTTCTAGAATGCAATATGCGCTTCCAGTACCTTCGTCCGTTTTAGATCCATCAGTATATATAGCCTTGACTCCTGAGTCTATGTGATTTTCTGCAAATGAAATTTGACTGTGGAGAAGAAAATTTGGGGGGGGGGGGGGGGAATTTGAATTCCACTGCCTTTGCTCTCGTAATCTGTTGGGCTGAATATAACGGTGAAAAAGTTGGATGAAGATCTTGCTCGAGCAACTCGGGCATAAGTTGCTTCTTCTTGGATTTGTAGGTGGAGGGGTTGAAGACCGGTGACCACTTGGAGAGCAGCGGTTGGGGTTGTCCTGTATGCACCAGTAATATACAGAAGAAACAGACGTTGAATGGAGTCCAGCTTTTTCTGGAGTCGGGATGTCATATTATGTCCCCAGGCAGCTGCTCCATGGCATAGTGTTCTTTCTATAATTGTTTTATATAATAGCCTTCTGATGTTTTTGTTGATGCGCCAAGTTTTTCCTGTGATTCTGCAGAGATGTTATATTGATCCATGGCTCTTTTGCCCTGCTCTATTACGTGTGGTAGCCAGCTTAATTTATGATCTATTGTAACGCCTAGATAGTTTAAATTGTTTTTACGGTTAATTGATTGGTTCCCCCATTTAATCGTTGGTCTTCTTACAAGCTTGCTGAAAAGACATAGCTTGATTTTTCCATTGAGACGTGCAGTTTATTTTTGTCTGCCCACTCCTTAAACTTGTCCAGTGCTAATTTGCTGAGCTTTCTGAGTCCTTCTCTGGTGTTGTCTGTGATGAGGAACGCAAAATCATCGGCAAATGCTTGTAGATGAACTCCTTGAGGCCACTGTACCGATAGGATTTCGTCTGCCACGATGTTCCAAAATGCTGGCCCGCTACATGAACCCTGTGGACATCCCTGAGTCTGTTCCCAGAGGACCGGCCCTTCACTGGTTTGCATCGCCACTTTTCTGTTTCTTAATGTATCAAGAAGCGTTTCGCTAATGCTGGAGAAGAGAGAGAGGGAAGCAAATCTATCTCTGATGGAAGAGTATTGTAGACTATCAAATGCACCCGAAATGTCTAAAGATATCAACACAGCGTGTTTTTCCTGCCTTCGAGCTTGTTCTAGGAGAGATGTGACATGCAGAAGTGCGTCGTCAGCTGACTTCCCTTCTCTAAATCCGTACTGCAGTGGGTGTTGGAGTTTATTTGTCTTTAATTGGAAGTTAAATCTTTGAAGAAGGAGTTTCTCTAGCAATTTGCCAAGTGTGGGGAGCATAGATATTGGTCTGTACGATTTAATATTCTGTTCTTCTTTGCCCGTCTTGTGAAACAGGATAATAAGTCCAATTTTCAGAGGATCCGGGAAACATTTAAGTTCTAGAAACTTGTTGAAAAAGTCTAACAAAAGAGAGGAAAGGAGTATTTCTTGTTGAGAGAACTTTTCTTCTTCGAGGAGGGTTTGATGGGGTTGTATCTGTGCTGCTCTTGGTGCAATTTTTGGATACAGTTTTTGCAGAATTTTTAGCCAGAATTCTATGGGAGTTCCTTTCTTGCTGTTTTCCATTATTTGAAAGATGTCCGAGGGTGGTTTGTAGGCTTTTAATGCTGACTGGTATGGAGTTCCGTAGGGAGTTTGTGCCTGGGTGCAAAGCAGTCTCCAAGATCCACGTTGGGCTCTTTTGACAGTTTTCTTGAACAGAGCTCTTTTTTTGACAGAACAATTTTGTAGTGGATTCTATCTTCGCCTCTACTCTTTTGGAGACGTCTCGCTAGGGCTTTTAATTCTTGCTTCTTTATTTGGAGATCTCTATTCCACCAAGTTACGTTTGGAATCAGGGGGTTACGTTTTTAATTTTATATACTTGTTTGCATGTTATGTGGATTTCAAGTTGAATGGTTCTGATTGCTTCATTGAGCTCTTCTTCATTAGAGCTATTGGAAATAAGGTTTCGAAGAGTCTGGACTTTCGACTTGAAGAGATTTACAAATTTACAGTGGCCTCCGTGAGCCGTTTTGAATCTTGCAAAAGAAAGGGAAGAAATATTGGAGTTGATGCATATTTTTACAAATTTGTGATCACTATAGGATTCTTCCTCAAGTACATCCCATTCACAGATTGCTGCTAAGGAGTGGCTGGAGACCATCGTTAAGTCAGGCCAGCCTTGTCTATTGTTGTGTTCAAAAGTCGGAGGGGAATCACTGCTGTTGAGAAGGAAGATGTGTTTTTCTGCAATAAACTCCTGAAGTTGCTGTCCTCTTGAGCCTTCGTCTCTATAACCCCATCGTTGACTGTGCGCATTGAAGTCTCCACCAATCAAGGATTCTTCACCATTGATATTTGTTGTTAGATCGGTCAGTTCATCCAAGATTTCTCTGAAGTTAGCATATGGAGAAGAATACGAAGAAATGATTGTGAAAGCTTTTGAGTTTTTTGTTATTTTAATAGCTATAGTGTTTTCCTTTGCTGACAACACAACTGGGGTGGAGCATGTTGGAAGAGCTATAATGCCGGCTTTCCCGCTTTTTGAAGTGAACATCATAGGCAATCTTCATGCCTTTTGTGTTATTTAGAACTGACAAACGTCAGACAGGATCTCATGCAGACAATCGCATCGATAACCTATATACACGATTGTTATTTCTCTATTATTCGTTCATTTCATGATTCTAACTTTAATGAAATATTTCAAATGGAACGAATCGTAATTTCGTATATATCTTCTTTATCTGATTATGATTCTTTCTTCTTTGTATTTTTCTTTATGAGCTACATGCCTAAATGGCGAGAATGTTTTTATCGGTCCTTTTTCCTTATAGAATTTAATTATGAATAAGACATTTTACAGCAGTTCTTGTGAAATATACGAGCAATTCCATTTTTCATAAAGATGATAAGTCACATGCTTGAAAAAACTTGAAAGTGGACACGATTGAACCTACTTTTCCGAATTTCAATCAAAGTTTTAGTTAAAATTCCCAGTGTTTCACTTCGCATGTTATAATACATCCATTAAACTTGAAAAGTAGAGGAAATCGCTTTTTTTTTGAATTGCTGAAGTGTCTATGCCTATTTTGGGCACAGTACATATTTGTAGAAACTTTATACACGATGTCGTCAGAATATTGTCCTGAAATAGGGCAAGGTTTTCCTTTCAGTTTTAAAGAGAGTATGAAAGAAAATAAAACATTTTTTTCAGGGGTAGCGTTAATGGGGGGATGCTGTGCACCCCCCGTCGGTGCAAATTTTTGTACCCCGTTCACGCAACGGGCTATTAAATTAGTAGATAAATAAAGATCTGGCGAAAATTGGAGAGGGCAGGGCCGTACCGAGGTGATCATGCGCCCCCCTTACGTGATACATTTTCATTAATTTTTCATCCCTTCTATAAAACCCCTAACCGGAAAAACCTACATTCCTGCAAATATTTTTATGCACAAATTTACCATATTTTATTATTTATTAAATAGGCTTAATAAAAATTACATATTCTTAAAAAATACTGTAATTAACTATATTCAGGAAAAATACTGTACACAACAAAATAAATGTATCTTCAAATAAATTACAAATTGCACATATTTTCTAAAAGACAGAAAATAAAACAAAATCTATATCTTATTGCTTATTGCAGCTATTGAACATTGGCTTTTGTGTGATGCATAATAAAGAAGAGAATTTATTTGCTTCGTACTATGTATAGTGTATAGTACATAAATTACTAATTAGAAATAAAAGAAATTAGAGCTGAAATTAAGAGTTAAGTATATATGAGCTGAATTCAAATTTTATTAATATCAAAAAACTTTTTCTCGATCAGAGGTTCCCAACTTCATCAGGTTCGTTTGAAAAATGAAAATCTTACGAGTTCGAAAGCCTATTTACGCAATAAGAAAAAGGAGAAAGTAGATTAATATCTAGTAATTGAGTTATTGTTAGTTTTCGTCGTATATTAATATGAAATTATTACAATGCTATTTTCATTTGTTTTGACGTTGAACAATTACTATTTTGAAAAATGGAATAAAATGTAAATAAAAAAATCACAAATTTTATTAAGTTCCTAAGAGTCGTTTGATTCTTAAGCTAACTTAAGTCCTTGGCGTTATTAATAACTTCTTTTCGCGAAGAGGTGGTTGGGGACGGGGGTTGACAGTTTGGGGCACTCAAAAATAAAATGATTAATCAAGGGGTATGCGAGTGAAAAAAGTTTGGTAATCGCTGCTCTAGATGATTAAAAATTCAAAATGGTGAATTCACTGTAACATTTGGTTGAAAAGCTATAAATAGTTTGTAATGACTGTTAGTGAAAAATCAGGAATTATACTTTAATTACAATTTCAATTTCCGTGCTTTGAACGAAGTGAACTCATTTATTACTTCATTGAAGTCTAGTTTTGATGCCTTTTCGTATTCTATTGACAAAATTGCTAAATTTGACAGTCTACTTTCACCCATACTTGACCTTAAGTAGTTTTTAATTACTTTTAATTTGCTGAAACTGAGTTCACAAGACATTTTGAACTCAGTTTCAACACTCACAGGCATTGTCATAAATATCCGTAATGCTGTTTCTATGTTGGGATAAGCATTTCTTAACCCATACTTTGAAATAACTTTCAAAATATCCAGATGGGAAACTGTGCTAATGTTTTTCACCAGCTCTTTCGAATTGAGTTACGGATCATTACATCTATTTTGGATAAAATTTAAATGAACTATTGCGATTAACACTCTTTTATGTCTCAAACGCCAGTAGAGTAAGAAGCAGAACATAGAATGATTGAACAAGATTGGTAACAAGATTGGTAAGGTGCTACATAGTCAAAAGAAACAAAGATCAGAACGAGATGTTTTTAATAATCTTTAAGAGGAAAAGTTTTAAAAAATAATAATAATTCTTCGCTCTCTTTTTATGACGATTGCTTAAAAACATCTTTGAAAGTAATTAAGTACAAACGGTGTTAAATGAGAAGATTTCACTTTCATCACATTTTTTCAAAACTTTTAAAGCAATATCGTCTATAAAAAGGAAATCTTTTTCACAAGAATGTCACTTTTAAGTGAAAGAAATAATAATTGTTCAGGATTTTCAAGCAACAAAATATGAATGACCAGCAAGGTTTCAGTCCATAAAATGCTTTTTGGCAGAAAGATTTCATTTCTTTGCATGGTGAGCCACTGTTAATAATCTAAATTTGATATCAAAGTTTAAGGATTTAGAATATTTTGATTCTGGTAGTTTTCCAGTTCAGCAAGGTTAACGTGTTTGTAGAACATTTTAATATTCTTACTAAATCATACATGATGAATGTCAAAATGACATCCATTTTTATCTCGTAAATGCAGTTTTTCTTAGTTTTTAGAACAATTTAGGGCGCTACATTTAAATAATTATAAAAATACGGGACAATTGCTTAACAATTTTTTTTGAATCCCAAGCAAGGTGATACTGATCGACATCGATTTGATTTTGTTAGATTAACGCACCGTTTCGAAAGTTGAACTAAGGATATTTGAGGATGGACTCTGTAATTTTGAACTGTGATCAGATGACGACATCAGAGCCATCACGCTTTCTCCAAATTTCCAAACACCACCTGTGGGACCCACCAGGGATTTAAGGTGTTCCAGGTCTGCGAACACAGCGAATTTGGTGGAAGCGGGTCTTGAACCTGTGATGAATTATTCTAATGATGAATTATTCTAAATTTTACAAAGCATTTTTTTCTTCAATTTTGTATCTTTTTTTTTTATCTCGTAAGAGGTTGAATAGATTCAAACATAACATGCATTGTTATTTTATAAGGGAATTGAAATTAATACAGTGAAACCTCTATACAGCGGCTACCCTCCGTTCGATATAAAATTGGTCGCTCAGATGGTTGGCCGCTCTAATGGGGCTTCATGTTTGGAAGTACAAAATATGTATTTAAACAAGCCCTAATTCGTTATTTCTGATAAAAGCGAATTTTAAGAATCGTCTAAAGAAAAAAAAAGTATTTTATTCGAAAATTTCTAATTTTTTTTTTGAAAAAGATACAATATGTGTTTCCTTGGATCTTTCAGATTTTTCGGAAATGCCTTTTTACAGTTTTTTTTGTTTTAAATTGGAAAAATAAATCTAATCGTTTCGTCTGTAGTGGCTGAGGGATGGGCATTAATAATATTCATTTTTCCTCATGTCTGTTGTTGAGCTGAAAGTATCATTTCCTGACAGTGGCAATCCATATCAGCAGCTTCTTTGTCTGAGTCCGAATCAGCGCCTGAAAGGCACAAATGAACTTGTGAAAGAACAACCCATGTAGAGCCGGAAGGGGAACGCATTGGAAAAGGAACGATTGATTTCGGTTGTTTTTGAGTGTATGAAGAGGTGTAACGTCAGAGAGAGAGACGAAAGGAATGCATTTCATCGCAGTTGAACGCACGACCAATCTGGCCACTTGGAGGGTTTTGAGAGACCGCTCCGAGAAGTAATTTTAGCATTATGTCAATAGGCCAAAAATTCTGTCCCATACAAAAGTGGCCGTTGAGAGGGGTGACCGCTTAGAGAAGGGTTACTGCATTTTAAATTATTGTTACAATTATAAAAACAAATTGAAGATTGATCAAGTCCAAGTAGATAAATAAGAATTATCATTACTAATAAACATGACAAAACTAGTCTGTTTTCAGCTATCATTGTAGTCGAACCTTATTAAATCGTTGTTCTGTATCCACGTAAGAACTGATCTCCCTTTTTTTCAGTAACAATCAATCAATTTTTAGACAATGAAGCTGAGTTTAAAAAGTAAAATTTCTTTAGTTGCAACAATAGCCAAATATATATAATTGCTCTTTACACGGTAATTGATTCAGATGGTGAATCGACTTCCTTGTTTTATAGGTTTATTTCCGCTCTTAATTTAAAAAGTAAATTTTCTTCAATTGATCACTGAACCGGTACGGTTACTATATAGCTGGCTATATGGTAACCGAACGGACCGAATTGTTATTTAAGTTATACTTCATAAAGATAATGAATTTATTTCCTTGCTACAGAGGCTTATTTAGCAAAAAAAAAAAAAAAAATCCATCTACGTATAGGTACTATAATATATACCACTATACTATATATAGGTACTATACTACGTATACTATTACCACTTTTAGATAAGTAATGAATTAACGATTATTGATTGCACGCTTTTTTCATTTAAGAATATACAAAAAAGAAATGGTTTCGAATTTTTCTTTTGATTTTTTTGCTTAGTGTTGTCTTAATTTATTTCGTATTAGCTCATTTTATAAATTACATAGGAAAAAAGCAATAGCTGTTCATCGATAATAGCTGAACATAAATCTTATTTACAATTTATAGATATTATTCTGAGAAATGAAGCGCCATACATTAAGTTAAAAGATTTTAAGAGAATTTGCTTTTATAAAATTCGTGCCACAATCAAACAGAATGAAACACAAGGAAATTATGCTTAAGAAACAAATTGAAAAATTAAGCTGACTCTTTGAATAGTGATAACGTCTTTATATTTTCAATAAATGAGTCTATCAACCCTAGTACTTCTTAAACTACAGGTCCCGACCCTAGATGATGTTGCAAAAGCTTTGTCCAGTAGAGAGGAGGGGGGCGGGCAGTCTTCCCCCACTTTCTGAAGAAAAAACTAAATTTTTATTTCATTTCAGCTGAACTAGAATTATAACAAGTAAAATATTAAAAAAAATTATGTCAATTCCTACTTAGGTGATTCGAGATATAATGAAAAATGTACTACGCATGCGCAAAGATATGGCTAAAATATGGAGGTGCTTCGATGATCCCATGGGCCAACTATATATCCAAGAACCAAGTCATGTTAATAGTTTTTGAGATATAATGAAAAACGTACTGCGCATGCGTCATGCAAAATATGAAATGACAGACAAACAGACATACAAGAAAGCGAATTAATATTGCATTGTCATCTAGTTCTGAGCTATGTTTAAAGTTTCAAGTCTCCAGCTCATCGCGAAGTTAGTTTAAAATCGATTGCAAAATTTGAACAAGATATATAAATAAATATATATATATAGGGAGAGTGTGAACTAATAGTAGGAATTGAAAAAAACAACAACACTGCCCGAGAAAGCTAGCTAATTGTGTAGCTAAATTTTAAAAATTTCTTGTCTACCCTTATACTCCGGGGTACTTTCAAGGGTCTATACTGTTACAAAAATCGTTCTGTGGGTGTATGGTGTAAACAGTCCAACACGCAGGAGAATGGAGAATGAAGGTTTATTCACATATATGCAGGAAAACACGAAGCACAGGTAACAGGAAACAATAGATCTTGCACAGATTAGCAACGTAAACATACAAAAATTCACAGGTAATAACAGTTCAGTACTTTGAGATTTAGCAACACCAAACAGTCAGCAAATCACTAATAACGACAATAACAGCACTTTCAATAGCGCTCAGCTCACCGGCGTTCTAGCCCGTACTGCAGACGCAACTCCAAAGTCTTTTCAGTCGATCAACACACACCTCTCTGATCCAAGAAGGCACTTAAATACTCTCTCTGACAGGCCGTGACGTCACATGGAGTTTTCTTGTTCATTCAAGCGTATTTCCTTTCCTAATAGAGATATCGAGAAAAGGGTCGCATTTTCTGGAATAATCGATTTGTCGCCAAGGTCGCCAAATTTGTCGAAAAGTCGCCAAGGTCAGGAGTCCAGGTCCGGCCATCCCATACTTACCCCTGTAAAATTCTCTTCCCAAACATAAGACTAGTCAGGCAGGAAAGCGACATTGCATTTTTGCAACAATACATTTTTTGCCCCCCCCCCTTCCCTCTTTTGCCATCCAATCGCCGCCACTGTCTTTGTCAACAAGTGCTTTTGTTAAAATTATTTGATTAATGTCCTGATCTGAAAGGGAACGAATGAGGATGGATCTCGTCAATTTCAACCTTGTTCAGTTGACGAGCGAAACGCCTGGGTTGATACTCTCTCTTGTCTGACAACTTCTAAACCACATCAACGTATTTACGTTTGACCCCGCGACGACATATTGAATTGAATTATACGTATGATGTCAGATCTTAGGTGGAATCAGTTCTGAGTCGTAATTCTCCTAATTCCAATTTGAATTTCGAATTTGAGGCTTCCTTACCGGTCATTGCGTTACTAAAATCATCTGTATGAAATTCCATTAAATTCCACGAAATTGCATTGAAATGTATTGCAAGATGTAATAAATGAAGGAGATTTTTCAGTTATCAGTAATTAATAATCTATTTGCTTGTTTTTCTCTATGGAAATGTGGGGTCATGGAAAAAATCGTTGATCAAAAATAGGGTAGAGAATTTTTTTTTCCTGCTGAAAAGGGGACGTGAGTTGAAAAATTTATAGGGGGCTTTATCTGTAGACGGATATATTGATCGAATATGATATTTTCAAATTTTGGATTCGTTGAATAGTTTTCTAACTTAGTTATGG
>BGPR01000001.1:5906982-5927096 GCA_013235015.1 Araneus ventricosus
GATATTTTCAAATTTTGGATTCGTTGAATAGTTTTCTAACTTAGTTATGGAAAGAAAGTGAAATTTGGCTTACTTTCAGTTATCAGTAATTAATAATCTATTTGCTTGTTTTTCCTCTATAGAAATGTGGGTTCATGGAAAAAGTCGTTGACCAAAAATAGGGTAGAGAAAAAAAATATTTTTTTCCTGCCGTAAAGGGGTCGTGAGTTGAAAAGTTTAAAGGGGGCCTTATCTGTAGACGAATGCAATATTTTTAAATTTTTGACTCGATGAATAGTTTTTTAATTTAGTTATGGGAAAGAAACTGAAACTTGGATTGCTTCAGGAAGTCAGCGAAAATTCCATCTATTCCTCTATTTTTATCAATCCGATTACATTAGCTAACAAGTGGGTTTTGCCGCAAGTGATGCCACTGTTAGTGGTGGAGTTGGCACCCAACTGATTGTTGCGATTCAAATGCAGTTAGCTCATTTCTTAATCTAGTAAAACGGGAAGTCGAGAGGAAAAAAAGTAGGACAACTGTGTTTTTCGTTCAACACGCAAGAATATAATTACTTGAATTCTCTTATTGACTACAGATGTTTAATTGTGTGTCTGAAAATTGTTGGGACAGCTTATAAGTGTTTGAATTTATTTCATTATTTTCTTTAACAAGTTTCTGATTAAACTGCAAGAAATATTAAACTTTTTTTGATTAAGTGATCAAACAAACTCAGGTGGCAACTTTGAGGAGAGTAAAGGAAATGTACCTATATATATAACTGGGTTTTAAAAATAAAATTCAAAGTACTAGTACATGCTCATTTTTATGATGATATTATCTTTCGTAATATTTACTTTTCTTTTAAATATATAAAACTGCATTTCAACTAATCGCAATTTCATCTTTTATTGAGTTCTAACCGGAAATCAGGATTTCTTCTAAATGTAAATATTTGAATTTTTCTAACCTGCTATCATTATGCTAGTGGTTATATAAAATAAGGAACTAAATAGACTTCGTAACAGTAATCTATCGATATCTTGTCTCTCTATATTACTATATTTTTCTTCTTAAAACTGCTTATATTCCAGAAGTTCTCAGAGAGAAAGAACATGCTCACTGTTCTATTCACACAAACCTGAAATTGGTAATGACCTCTCAGGAAACAAAGATTTTAACATTGAACCAACATTTTTCAAATGCAGAAACCAGATAAAAAATAATCTGACTTGAGCGTAGTTATACATCTTGCAGCATATTTTAATTCGGTTTCGCAGATTTGGTAACGCTAAGATATGTAAATAATCGGTAGTTGAAAACAAAATTCTATATCTTTGAAATCGATCATCAATGAACTATATATATCTATAAAACAGATTCTGAAAAATCTGTTGATATCTTTATTTTTTATTTGGTCTTATACTATTTTTAATTTATTTATTGTTTTTTTGCTTCCACATTCCCAATTGCTTTATTTTGCAATTGATTACTTTAATTTATTTAATTTCTCTTGATAATTTTTCGTATGTTGAATTGATATACTTAAGATTTACAATTGAATTATTTTTAAGAATAATGATTTTAATTGCAATAAAATATTTTTAACATATGAAACAATACTGGTGCGGTTGTTATCATGTTATTATTTCAGAACAGATGATGTAGCTTAATTTACAAAAATGAATAATAAACAGATACAGTGACCTCTCACTTGTACGCGCTCTCTTTTATGCGCGTTTTTTTCGCGTTTCCGGCCAGGGATATAGGAAAACAATAATAACTCTTATTCATTTATGCGCCGCACTAGAAAAGCACCTCTCACTTATGCGTGTCGCAAAAAGGGTTTTTACTCTGCTTCTAGTAATGCATTCAATCGCCCTTCTTCTATTGTTCAGATTCCAGGAACACATTCCTCTAACTTATGCACAGGGGTGTACGTGGGGGTTCTTGTGATTGACGTCAGTAAAAGTCGCATTTATACAGCAGCCAATTAGAGAGTTTACTACTGTAAGTACCACGTGGCATTGATCGCTAGAGAAAGAACCATCTTTGGAGTTTTGGTTAGATGGGTAGGTTTTAAAATGGCGGAGAAAAACGAAATTGTCGCTTTCGTTTAAAATGGATGTTATTAAAAAAATTCGAAAAACCTTTCCTTGCACCTCGAAAAAAGCTTTTGCGGAGCATTTTAATGTCCCAGAATCGACATTGAGAGAGATTTTAAAAAATCGGGAGTATTTCCATTTTCTTTGGGTTCTTAAAAAATAATTAACGGAAGTTATACACGTATTTGCATTTTGAAACTAATCTTATTTACATTTTTCAGTAGTATATACATAGTATTAATTAAGAAATACATGTACACTGTATTGATGGTTAACTTTAAAGCTCCCTTTTGTGATTTTTCACTTATGCGCGTCTCTCACTTATGAGCGTTTTTTACGCTGTCCCTGCGCCCGCGCATAAGTGAGAGATCACTGTATAGCATCACTTTAAAAGCAAAAAATGGGAAAAGAACTTGATCTTTCACACCGTTTCTGTTAAAAATTTCTTTCATTAATATTGTTAAAAAGTTGACATTTACCGATCATCAGTATACGCAGTTTTATAATATATCGGGAAGTGGGGTAAAACCGGGTACCCTTGATTCTGGCGCTATTATTTTTGCTATCTAGCAGACAGATACTGAATTACACTCTACTCGTCATGAAAAAGGAACAGTCATAGTGTCATGTTGTAGCTGTTGAATTCACTGCATCTGTGAAGGTTTATTTGTTTTAAGACGTCAACTCTCTAATGTTCGTTTCATTTTAAATAGTCCTTACTTAATAATCATTACAGTTATAAAAAATATATTTAGTAAAGCTTATATACGTTTACTAAGGATTTATACTCTTTCAAAAAATAAGTTTTTACTCCAATAATTGCGCGGTTCTATTTCGTTTTTCATAACCTCTGCACTCGGGGTAAAACCGGGTACTCCAAGTGGAGTAAGACCGGGACAATCAGCATTGATGATTTCTTCGAGTAAGACGATGAAAACACATCAGACGTTGATTGTTTATATTTTAATGATGTATTTTCAAATTTAAATAAATGAGAAGGGTTAAACCAATGTAGAAACTGTCTTTAGGTGGGCCCACGAAAGTTGCAGTGATGCGGAGGAAGAAGACAACTGTTTTACATATGAATTTTGTAACTAATACAGTGCGTGTCAAAAGTTTAAGCACAACTATAATTTAAAAATAAAACTTCAAACATCCGCTTCATTTCAACATGTCGTTTATATGTATAAAAATTGCAATTTTAAAATCATATTAAGCATTATTAACTTTAAAACTTTATTTTTAATCAGAAGTTTTGAGAATGGAAAAAACTGCTGCAGTGGCGCGGAGGAAAAAGACAACTGCTTTACATGTGAATTTTGTAACTAATATTCTTAAATTATCATATAAAGTAAAAATGCAACTTTTCTAGCGAAAAATCGAGTTTCCTTAGTTTCCCATAACGTTAACACGTGTACCCGTGTATTTTGACTTTTTTTTATTAAAAGAAATCATTGATAAAAAAGAATTGAAACTGCGACTTTTCTGAAAAGATATATTGTACTCCGATAAACAATGAATATTTTAATAGAATTTGACAATCTCTATGTAGAATATTTTAGCTCCAACAGACCTCCGAACCTTAGCTACCCGGTTTTATCCCACTTTCCCCTATATAGTTTTACAATAAAATATTGTAACAAAAATCGCTCTGTGGTTATGGTGTAAATAGTCCAACACGCAGGATAATAAAGAATGAAGATTTATTCACAAATGTGTAGGGAAACACGTAGCACGTGCTACAGGTAACAGGAAACAATAGATCTTGCACAGATTCGCAACGGCATCAGTTCACGGCACAGTTCAGCACTTTGAGATTTAGCAACACCAAACAGTCAGCAAATCACTAATAACGACAATAACGGCACTTTCAATAGCGCTCAGCTCACCGGCGTTCTAGCCCGTACTGCAGACGCAACAACAAAGTCTTTCCAGTCGATCAACACACACCTCTCTGATCCAAGAAGGCACTTAAATACTCTCTCTGACAGGCCGTGACGTCACATGGAGTTTTCTTGTTCATTCAAGCGTATTTCCTTTCCTAATAGAGATATCGAAAAAAGGGTCGCATTTTCTGGAATCATCGATTTGTCGCCAAGTCTCCAAAATGGTCGTCAAATTCGTCGCCAAGGTCAGGGGTCCCGGAATGGCCGCTGCCAGTTATCCCATACTTAACTCTGTAAAACTCTCTTCCCAACGATAAGACTAACATTGCTGGGAAGCTACTTTCCATGTTCGTAACAATCTGTTAAATATGGCTGAACATTTTTTGAAGTAATATTCTTTTTCACAAACACAAAATTATTCTTTTGACATCTGCGTGTAAGCAAATCTGTCACAAACATCTACATAAACACCTGTTTATTATTTTTTAATTACCACGAACAGTGTATAAAAGCCAGGTAGATCTTAATTATATAGAAATGGTATCTAGAAAAAGCGGATGGAGGAAGAAATCGAGGAAGGGATTAACCTTCCAAATCAAGGGCGTTTCGTAATACTTTTGCAAGAGATTTTATTTAATACAGTTTCTTATCTGGATAGGGTTCCCATAGGCTCATTATTTTGTAATATAGTTTGCAAAAGCTGCGAAGCCTTTAGACTGTATCAAATTTGCAGCGTTTACAGCTGTCATAAGAGATGAGTGCGATGTTCAATTAATCCAAAATCAACAGTAATGAAAAGCAGAAAATTTTTTATCAAAAATATGGAGGTCAAAACAAACAGGTAAAAGTGTGAGGCGCTGATAGAGATACTCTCAGTAAATTGGAATTTCTAATCACATTTATAATATATTTTCAATTTTCTTTCTTATGATATTCATTGCGGCTTAATTTTCTTGAAGTATTGTTTTCAGCGACTCTCGCTTTACGATTTTGTTTTGACCTCCGTATTTTTGATAAAAAGTTATTTTCTACTTTTTAGGACCTAATAAAAGCATGTTTTTAAAAACTTTATTATTTTTTATTATTTGTTATTCTAAAGGGGAGGCTTGCTTTAAATGGATCATTGTCATCCAGACTGGATCTTTATCGTAACTGCAGTTCTATTAAATATTTGAGCCGTAAAGTAAACAATGTTGTTATGTTGCAACGATGTAAATATGGTTTATGGAATCAGTTTTATGAGAAAGCGCTACGTGGTAGCAGTTAGTAAACAAGTGTTTACGTCTGGATATCAATTAAATATTTTAACAAAAAGCTAATAGTCTTTACGCTGTTGAAACAAGTAGCGAAATAAATTATTATATCCTCCGAGAGGACATTTAAACAATATACTAAATATACTAAAATAATGTAAATACAAGGTGAGGTGAATTTTTTTTTGTATAATCCTAAAAGTTGGTCTGGGCCCATAAACAGTTGGCTGAATTAGGCTGGTCCAATTAGGTAATTCATTGGTCCAATATAGCAGTTATAATAACCAGTAGTCTTCATAAATTGGAAATGGAGTAAGTTAAAGGACCCTCCTAGAGGATTCGTGGTTTTATATCATTTGTGAGGAAACAAGAAAAAGAAATACTACCGTGCATAAAATGTCGTACTTGGGTCCATAAATTTGTGTACTGGATTGAATCTAAGAATCAAAAAATACCTTTGTTTTAATTGTGTCTTAAAGAAATTGGTGGTGCAATTGGCCAACCAATTTTTTTAATTGAACTGATGAGACAATTTTAATATGCTATATTTTTTAAAAAAATAATTACATTATTTTGAAGATAACAAACTAAAAAAAATTTCACTACGTTTTTTATTAAAATTATTTCTATATGACTGTACATTAAAAATGTTTAGATTGTCCAAATAAGACAACCTTCCCTATTATTAATATATTTCATAATTTATTATCATAATATCATAGTATCTTATAATCAGTTTTTTCTCAAATTCACTACCAGATAGCGTCTTTCATATGGAATAAAAATATAATTAAAATTAATCAATTAATTGATAATTAAAGTTTAAGAACATTAAAATATTATACTGTTGTCAGGAACACACAACTGTACAAAATTTCAGAGCTCTAGTACTTCAGGAAGCGAGTGAAAAATTGATTGCAAAAATCCATCTTTACGAACATGAAGGAATTCAAGTTAAAAAAGAGGGCGAAAAAATATAGCAAACACAAATACAAGCCTTACGTAATAACAGTATTAATGGAAATGAAATCGAAAAGATTCCTTAGTTTATAAAAAATATCCGAAAATTAAATTAGATAGATTTCTCTTGTGTAAGAGATCATTTTAGTAGTGACATTTACTCTAACTCCCCTTTTTTCCAATGACAATTCCATCTTTCAAATACAAATTCAGATTCTACAGATAAAAATAACTAGAAAATATCTAAAATTTAATCGCAGTAGTTCTTATTTTATATTAAACTATCGAAAAAACTCCTTGGAATATAATATTTGCATCTTTTCAAATTTTAAGTAATTCATAAAATATATCAAGTAGTAAATACACGCTATAAAAATATATACGTGTAAATATTGTGCATTCTCTGACACCAATTAAATCAAACCGAAATGAGAAAAATTTCAATTATTTTCTTTCTCATCTGGTAATTGAGGATGCAAAAGAAATAGCGATACTATATTAGAAAATAGGCTACCCTCATAGAAATAAAATATCAGCAATTATTAATTTACCTCCGTTCTCATTGAAATCTGATTCGTTTTTTGGGTTTCATATATAGTAAAACCAGTTTAGTACATGTTTCAAGGGGCCGCTCCAATACGACGTACTATCGAATCTTAAATTTAAAATAGGGCAAACGACTTACTTTAGCCGCAGAATATAATGGCATAAATCTAAATTTCAATGTGATTTCATAATCATTTTAGCATAATATTAGGTTCATAATTTTAGACAAGGTTGATAAAATTTAAAATGTATTAAAATTTTATAAGTTCCAACTTTTAAAAATAATTGTACAACAATAATGATAATTGCAGAACTTTTATTTCAGTAACCCTTCTTAAGTATAGATGTTTCTTCTTTCTTGAATTTTTTTTTATCGCAGAACATTTAACAAAAAGAAATTCTCGTCATTGGATGTATAGCGATATTTTAGATCACTTTATTACAAAAGATAGAAATTAAAATGATTATCTTTATTGCAATATAGAATAATAAGGAAATGCTCAAATTTTAAATTTGTTTCGAAAAAAATTGTTAGTTAGATTGCAGTGATTTTTGATTTTAGATTCTTATTAAATCACTGATAATTGAAATTATATCCTTATATTTTTCTTCTGTAATTTTAGGCAACGTTCTATCGAGTAACTGTGACGTTATGAAGATAAGCGACGTACTAAACAGGTTTCAATGCATTGCTTTCCAAGATTATCTATTTGATGAAAAATGATGGTTCAGAGTTTGTAATTTAAACACCTCAAACAATAGAAAATTAAAAAATGTTAAAAACAATAGAAAATTAAAAAATTAAAACACAATAAAAAAGAAAAAAACTAGAAAAAAATATGAAACAGAAGAAGTAATCAACGATGATAACAATACACCTTTTTGCGCGCCAAACGCAGAAGCATCCAGTGATTGCATCATACATTTTACTACAACTAACCAACCCATCACTAAAGAATTAAACAACAAAAATTCCCCAATAATAAAATAGCCAAAACACATAAAAGAAAAAACTAGAAAACAAAAGAAAAAAAAAACAATCAAAATGGAAAAATTGGAGGAGAACCCCAAATGGCGGATTTTATCAAAGAACCACCCACCATAGGAGTTCTAATTTGGACAAATTTTCTGTCGAGGGCAAGACTTACGAAGTCAAAAAAATATACCCTCTGTGGCTCTGAATCTGTCCAATACTATAAGAAATAATCCCTTCGAGAAGAATAAAAAAAAGGAAAGAAGCAAGCATAATAAAAACCTTTAAAAACATATCCAGTAGAAAACTTGAGAATGTAAAAAAATAATTCATCCTCAGCCGAGTTAGATGCAGGAAATATGACGGGTGTTCCAAGGAAGAAGGCCTAACGGAACGGAGTACCGCGAGGACGCAAAGCGTCCTATGTACCTTCACGTCTAATTAGGAATTGGGCTTTTAATTAAAATAGCCATTTAATAATTCGAGTTTGAGAAAAAATCAGATTGGATAATTAGGGGGCATTTCGTGACATTTCAAAATAGAACACTGCTCCCATGACAATTACTCCGTTTCTCCATGGTGCCGTCCATCGCATCTTGTCAGATTAGCATCTGAATGTTGTCTAATCTTCTTGAGAGTAACTATTGTTTGCCTTTTATTCGGTGAGTCGGCGTGCAAATCAATAAATTGCATTTATTATTTTGAACCTATTGAGTTGACGCACAATATCCGGTCATTGTCATTTATTTCTAAAAGCGGAATGCCTGTCTTTAGTGTTTAAAATTAGGAAGTCGTATAATCACAAGTTTAAGAATTATACTCTGTTAGATCCACAAAGTACGTTTTTTGTAAAAAAATATGTATATAGTTTTATTCAAGTAAAATAAATTATAACCAAATTGGCGCAAATAATAATAAGAAATGTATTGTTGTTGAGAGTTATCCTTAGAGAATCTTTTCAGAATGGAAAATGACAGTGAGTTCAATGATATATATAAAATTTCAAACGCAAAACTAAATAAATAATAATAAAATAGTAAGGCAGAATGGGAAAAGTGACAGCGGATGTAGAAACACTATTGCACTTTTTCGAAAAAGGTGTAGAGTGCTACACCATGAACAAAATAGTAGAGAAGATAGTGATGTAATTTCTTATAAGAAAGATAAGCTACAAGTGAATGCGCCTGGAAGGATGGAGAGCATATCATAAAATATAGCATTATTCTGGAGTTCCCGGTATACAAAAGTCAGTATTAGAAACATCAGGTCCTCATTAATTCAAGAGTATGAAATAAAGATGATATTTGGGAAATTGTTGGATCTCTTTTGATTTTTTTCTCTTTAAAATAATTCCAAAATGCAACTCGTTTCAAGCTTCTGTGGACGAATTTGAGATAGGGATCTGTCAATTTTCATCGCAAGAGGTTGATACATATTTATAATTTTAACTTCTCTCAATTAAAAGCATTTGTTTATCTTGAAAGTAAAATCATTCAAAATACTTGATGAAATGAAAAGTCAAATTGTTGAATTTTATCGCTTTCCTTGCGTTTACGCATATTTTGATCTTTTAGATTGTCGATGGTTAAACATTAAAATTGGAAATCATGAGTAAAACTTATGCGATTTAGCTAAAATTTTTTCTGGAGTTAAAATATTCTATTCATTTTATTACAAGTTAGTATCTAAGCTAATTATATGGATATTTCATTTTATGCGTTTTTCGCTTATAGTAGTATTGTCATATTTTTGATATATAATTTTTGCTATACAATATCTTAGTTACATGCTATTGTTTACAGTTTTATGCTTGTTGAACTGGAAAAGTTAGCAAGAAAATCTCATTCTGTATTTGTTCAACAGTTGTAGTGAATGTTCATATCATTCAAAAGTCATCATAGTCAAAAAGTGTTCTCATCGACTTGGTTTAATTCCTCCTTTGTGTATTTTCTTAAGCATTAAGAGTTCGCATCTGCGAAAGGAATCAAATAGGCCGTACTTTACTCAAAGACGAGCCTGGTATTTAACAATTTTCAAAGAATGGTTCAAAACAGTCTGATATATTAGTAAACAACAAGCAAGACTATAACAGCTTTTGTCAACCAAACAACAGAGAGAGGAAATATCTGATTTTTTCTCCCTTCTCATCCGCCATTAATTTCTTTTAGGATGGCTCGATGATAAGTGTTAGAAATGTACATCTGCCAATTGTTTTGTTAAGTCGAAGCATTGGAATTCAGCCGTGAACGATTTTTAATGGTGGTGTATAGGTCAGTGTAAAATTTCTTACCAAGCGGAACAGTTCTGCTTTTTAAATACTTGTTTCATTGTCAGATTAGGGTCAGGAAACAGTTTCATTCATGTGTGACCTCTGGATAAAGTCTCTCCAGAATTCGATCCCGATATAGCTCTATGGTGACTGACAAAGCCTCTACTGGAGGTTAAACTACGCGTATTAAAACTCCATCAGTAGGTTATATGGTACAACATTGTACTGTTTGTACTGTTGAGTATTCATATATATATATATAGTTAAATATTTTAAATAGTCAAAACTTGTGTTATATTTTCAAATACATATATTATTCTAAAAATTAAAATAAAATAAACTTACCTTATCAATAATCATACAAATGAAATACAAAAGATAGTTTGATTATATACTATTATTAATATGAAAAAGACAACCCAGAAATGGAATTCCCACAATCAAATGCCAATCGGTCTTGGGAATCGATTTGTCGCATTAATCTAGATTTGTGGCGCCAATATATATATATATATAGTTGCTTAAAAGGAAAATGTCTGTTTTACAAAAATTCTTTATGACAAAATTTGCTCTTTTAACAATTAAAAATTGATAAATAGATATTTTTGTTGCAGTAAAGTATTTTCATATAGAAAGAATCAATCCGTACTAATTTATCTTCATATTAAAATACTTAGAGGATCGATGTAATGATGCAGATTAAGAGTGCCTCAATATAGCTATTTGTAATAAATTAATAATAACAATGCAGAAATTTTGTTTTGATATTCTGTTCATTGTTAATGGTTTCAATATATTTTGGAAAAGAAAATCGTAGAAAATTCAACGGAAAAAATACTGTACTTATCCAAATTTATCGTTGAATATTGCAAAATGAAAATAGACAGTAATATAATATTTTGTTTGCGAATATTATATTCTCTGTTAAAATATGAAATGAGAAAATACAATAAAGATACTATTATATATATCCTAAAAGCATGATTAGTTTTTGGCTTTGCCAATAATTCACTGTTTCGTAAGAATTAATTCTAATTTAAAAACTGTCTCAGTTAATTAATTTTTCTTGTGCGCAGTTCAACTCTTTTTTCATAAAGGCAATAATGTCATAAGTTTTTTTTGTCAGAAACAGACATAATAAACTCTTTTAAAGAAGACTACATATTTATATCATTTAAAGACATATATCAAGCAGAAAAATCCTTAAAATCAAAATCTTAAAAATTATCTTCATAATTATAAACTGTTTTTTCATTTTTAAAAATTATCCTTAAATTTCTTATCAAAATTTAATATTTTTCAATTTTAAAATAATCTTAAATTTTCTCACTTAGTCATAGTAGAATACATTTTATTATTCTTTTGTAAAAATAAAGAAAAGGTTTATTAAATATTTCCAATAGGCGATTTTAAAGAAATAATAGTTCGAAATTTTTTGCTGGTTGTGGAATAGAAATAAATAAGTATTTGCCAGACAGAAAGACTAAATTACTAAGCGACAGTGGCAATTAAATACACATTCTCTGGAATTTGATAATTCTACATTTTTGCTTTTAATTCAGCTACATTCTCACTTCACTTACATTTACTATATATTAGGCTATTTTAAGGAGTCTTTCTGTTCGGTTACATAACATTTTGGGGCTACTTGAGAATAATATTCATGTATGTACACTGTTTTAAAAAAAGGGTTTCCCTGTTTTTGAATTATTATTCTGGTCTAACTTATAAAATCTAATCAAAACTTGCTGAATTTGTATGTAGTGTTCAAAGACATTGGAAGAAGAAGATTCTTCATGCAAAACAGCATTAATGATGTACAAAACAGCATTAGTGACGTACAAAACAGCAATAATAACATTTTGGGATTCAAGAAAATCGAATGTAGACTGAGGATACCAGATTATGCAGTTTGCTTTGCGCAACATGTTGGAATACTTTTTAAAATGCGAATTTCAGCAGTCTCAATGTCATGATTGATCAAAAGCAATAGCTTATCTAACAACTCGTCAACTGGAAAGGGTGAATTGCAAAGACAAATGCCAAATTTATTTGGTGTGTCTCAAAATGTAATTCTTTGACTTTGGAATAGATTCTGAACAACTGAAGATGACCGCAAAAGTCCAAGTCACGGTTTTACACTGACAATAGCACGAGCCGAAGATCGTTATCTGTCCACGAAAGCCCGGCGAAATAGAGCAAGAAAAGTCATTTATTTGCAAAGTGGCCTTTTCCGAGCTACAGGACGAGACGTATGGACACAAGCTATACGAAATCGCCCTCATCAGTATTGCTTACAAACACCTAGACCCTTTGTTTGCGTTGCCTTAACCGTAAGGCATCGTAGAATGAGAAGAAACTCGGGATGGTGAACATCGCAGTAGGGGTAGCACAAAGTGATTTCAAGGTCTCTTCACAGACAAGTCAAGATTCTGTTTGGAACCAGTTAATCGCCGTATCTTCACAGGGAAAGAAAGTGGTATGAGAAATAATCCCGATTTCGGGCACTGAAGGTCACAAAATCGATGCTGTTAAATACAGATCTGTATATCATCCGGAATGACCGACGACGGGTAGAAGATACAAGAACAAAATTCTTGAATTTTTTGTTGATGCTGGACACACCGGCGATATGTCCCTTTTAATGAACGACAACACTCGATGTCAAAGAGTTCGTCTCGTTGGAGTCTGGCTTTAGGAGCAAGTTAGCGAGCGTATGGTTTAGTTACTTTAACGTCCCGTTTTGAAGCAACACGAGGGCTATTTTGGGACGGACATCGTAATTTTGAACCACTGTCAGATGACGAGGACGACACCTGAGTTGGAGCCCCCTCTCCAAACTTCTGCCCCAGTCCAGCGGGAGGACGTTCCACTCCTTACATATGATTTACAACAGGCCCAATACACGATGGATCTTCAGTGGAATCGAGTTTCGAACCTGGAATGCTCCGACCCCGAAGCCGAGACCTTAGCACTAGACCACAGCGGTCCCACTGTGAGCGTATTGAGACGACAGCGGTCCCACTGTGAGCGTATTGAGACGACAGCGGTCCCACTGTGAGCGTATTGAGACGACAGCTTATTTAATCGACTTCAATCAAATAGTGCATATATGGGGCTCTAGGGTTGCTACTCGACCAAGGCATCTTCAGACAATACGAGAGCTGGAGATTGCCCTTACGGAGAAGTGAGAAAGAGTGCCTCAGAATATTTACAGGACCACTTTGTAAATTCTAAGCCAAACCGATGTTCAGCCATTTTAGTTGTTCCGGAAGGCCACAAGCTCTATTGATACCGCATGAACACTTCCAAGAAAAGCAATTTATTTAAATTTTTACTCATAACTTTTGAAACCTCCACAAGTGTTTGAGACAACCTATTATCTGATAAATTGAATAAAATGAATTTTGTAAGCAAATTTTCTACTGTCGTACGTTTGTAGGAATTTTTAAAAACATCCATTCTAATTTTTTTGTAGAAAAGATGACGGGAACATTCGTCAGTTTATATATCGTTACGGGTGATCTCACATTTTAAGAAAGCAAGAACAAAATATTTCGGTTTTATTTCCATTGATTTGGGACATTCCTTACTAGCATTAAATATTTGTAACATAAAAGATTAATATTTCAAGATATGAGATCCACCCTGTGCCAATCAGAAAGCGAGAACACACGTGTAAAAGTCGAGGTAAAAAGAGGGCAAAAATGTTATATCGAATAGAAAAGGAAAATCGCTGTTTAATGCATTTCATCACTGGTAAAAATGTGTTAATTTGGCGTTTTAAAGAGGCTGGCGATGCTGTGCAAATCAAATAATGGTCTGAGGCACTCATAAAAGAAAAAAGAAGCGACTTGAATCGGATGTAATTTACACATTGATTTATGATTGATTGATTACGAGATCCTATTATAATATTTTCACCTCTTCGGTCTCTCATTTGTAGTGAATATAAAAAATATTTTTATATACAATAGTCAGATAAAAAATGTAAGAAATTTTTGCATTTTTTGAGAATTGATGTGTTTCAAGCATGTTTTAAATAAGCAATAGCTATTTCAACAAACTGAACTTATTAATTGATTTAAAATAAGAATTATACTACAGATCGTTTCTATTGCAGAGCAGGATTTACTTACTTCTCCCCTTCATGAGTGGGAATAATACAATCATTTTTCTACCCACAGAGAGTGAATCAAGCGATTAAAAAAAATTAGAATCTAGTTTAGTCTTTTGAGGTTTAAGATGACATGTCACTGCATTATGATTAGGATGAAAAATTGTTTTTTTTCCTACGATCTGTTCACAAAATTTTTGGTTTAAAATAACTTTATTTTTTGTAGTTTCTGTGATTTACTGTCTATTGTATTATTCAAGATTGAACAAACCTGGTTGACGCATATGGAGCTAATGTACCAAATGCAACATCTCCTCCGATCTGGCCGAAGCCGTACGGAATTTTGTAAACGTAGCCCACTCAGCACAAATGCAGCCAACTCTTTCTCCAGTACCACTGAAATGTTCGTGTAGGTCTGAGTTTTCACAGTCACTCCATAACAAATAAAACAATTATAATATAGCAAATAAAACAAAAGGAACGCAGGAAGAACTCCATCCCAACTTAGGAAGTCAAACGTGAAGACATGAGATTTTTAACCGCTTAACTTAACAGCCCGAGAATACTCGTGCATCGAATTATCGAAATTTTAGTCTTATAAACTAAAATTTAATCATTAATTAGCTTTATAATTTGACGTAAAAAATATGTAGGATCCATAAACATCTTAAATATCCTATGCCTTCTTAGATGAATGAAAACAACAGCCCCTTTCCAAAACAGGAGGGGTCATCTTATTAGATAGCAAAGAAAACTATTCAGTTAAGTGGTTAAGGATGTCAATAACGCCTTTTTTGAAAGGCGAATAAAATACTAAGTCAGAAATATCTTTTTCAAGCCAGCTTTTTGGCCAATAGTCTCTTTCTTTCCCCCAAATTTTACATTTTAATAAAATGTGTTCATTAGTCTCAAGTTGTTCACCACATGGCCAGAATCCTTCTTTGCCGAATAGTCTCTTTTGATGCGCACCAAACACTCCGTGACTTGTCAACAGCACCTGATTGATTGCAATCAGGTTTCAATAATACTGAAAATAATCTTGGAGTGAAAATCTGACATATATATAATTTTATTTAATATCAATGTGATGCATATACATGAATGCATGCATGTATTTCTTAAAAGTTTCATTCGCGGAGCAAAAAGTACTTTTTACAAAAATTATTTTATATTTCATTACATCACACGTAATTCACACACGTTTAAATTACTTTTAATTGGTGTTGGTGGTAGGGCTAAATTCTAGTCATTATTACGTTTCTATTTTTCTTTTCTTACAATGGAGTCAACTATTGTGACGTCACGATAAACTTAACTGCACATGTCACCTAACATCAAACTGTGCGTCGTCTTACTATTTACTATGACGTCACGTCCTTTTGCCTCCCACAAGGATTCTGAAATAAAATTGGAACGGTGCATTTAACGGGTATCCCGTAAGCACGAATTGACTTTATTAATAATAAAATAAAATTTGAGGAATGCATTTACACCGATTCACTCAGATTCTGGATTTGAGAAATTGAAAAAAATCTGGAATTCCTGCTATGTCCAGATCACAATCATTCCCATAATAGCAGTTGTTCTCATCTTGAGTTGTGCATTTTGAATCTCAACATGGCTTCATTAGATATTTTTTTAAAAAATTTCGTTCATGATTTCCTCATATACTATGCTCTAAATAACATTGCGTTTGAAATCGCGTTAAGTAGTTCATTTTCAACTAATTTTAAAGATCTTTTACAATATTACTTTCAGGAGAAGGCTCACACAATTTACCGTAACTTATAGCACTTAAGGGGGCACATCAAATATGGGGATGAGAACCTGCCGTATAAGTAAGCAGAGTCTCGCTTCCCTGTGAGATATATTAAGGTATGGGGTTGAGGTATTCCCTCCTGATGATGGGTCGTACCTCTGTCTGAAGGTCGTCGCATGAGCCGCTCGTTATGGGGGCTATTATGCGGAGGTCACAGTGCCTGATTTTTGTCGTGGCGGCCGGTGTTTGATGCGCACGCTTAGGCTGGCCGGAGTAACTCCCTTGTGGTTACCGTAACTTAATATTCAAGCAAAATGTAAGTTAGCAGTCATAACATCATTCTGCACGTTAACTGATTTTTCGATTATATTTTTGCTCACATTCTGCGGCAATAAAAATATTTTAGATTTTTTTTATCGGAAAACAATCATCTACCAAAAATATTCAAAACATATATTCACCCACAACATATTCGTACTCGCATTACGGGTAATTATAGTTTTAGTGGGTTTTATTCACTTGACGTCACATTCACGCGACATCTCTGCGCATGTCATCAAATTGTACGTTATCCTATGCTGTGTTGTGACGTCACATCCTTTTTTGTCCTGTCTGATGAGTATTGGATTCCAAAATTAAACTGGCGAGGCGTATTTGCCGTGGAGCATATAAGGATAACTAACTCTCTTAGAATGGCAATTCATTCAAATTTATTAGAAAAGGCTGAGTAATGTAAAATTTAATAAAATTTAACACCATTTAAAGTAGTAGTTTGAGTTTACAGTAGACTAGAGTTCTCAATTTTTCTCAGATTTTTTGATCGCATTTAAAGTATATGAGAAGAAATTTACGTCATTGGAATTTCTATTTTTTTACATTTCTTTAACATAACTGCTGTATGATACATCTTTCGAAGCATGAAAACGCAACACACAAATGCGTTGGAAATTCAATTTTGGATTCAAAATGTTTAATTTTTATTGTATGTATCTGTCTTCTTCAATATTGAGTCAGCATCTCATTTAATGCATCTCATTTTGAACAGTGAAACTTAGTTGTTTTATAAATCTTTTTTACAGCCTGATTATTTGATTTTTACTAATCGAGAATTTCACTTCATTTGCAAGTACAGTAGAGTCTCCCTACAACGAAGTCTCCCTACAGCGAATTTCTCCCTATAACGAAATTTTTAATCGGAATGTTAAATAACATTCAAAATATTCTCCATATAACGAAGTGGTTGTCTCCCTATAACGAATTTTTTCAGACCTTTATCTTTTCGATTTTTGTCATTTTTGAAGAAAGCTGCTAATTTCTGTGCAAACAAATCGCTCACATGTGCCTGTTTCTGAAACCACTAGCATTGTTCATTCCAGCGATAGCACATAATAATAGAATGCTATGTGAAGGGTAATGCAGTTGTGGGGACTACAGAGGGAGCAACATTTCTGCGGGTCAAGATTCCAAGAATCGGGGTGGAGTGGGGGTGGAAACAGCAAATGGATGTGACAATACGCATTTTATGTTTATCCGTACTAGTACATATTATTCTCTAAATTGGTGAATTGTCTTCACTTTTGAACATTTTATTTATACAATAAAAATTAGTATAATTTTAACGAATTTATAATAAAAATTACTTCATTTTTAATTGAAAGTCATAATTAAATATTTTTGAACTTATCGCACATACTAAAACGTTTGTTACATTTACTTAAATAACTGCACAAATCTCTAATCTCCGCATAACGAAATTTTATCTATAGCGAATTTTTCAACTAGAACCAAACGATTTCGTTATAGGGAGATTCCAATGTATATCAATTTTATTAAATATCATAAATTTCTTTCATGTGTAGTGGATAGAACCAAACACAGTGACTTTGTATTTAGCGAAAGACAAAGAGTTTTTTTCCATAGCTTTTTAACCCTCTGAGCAGTTAGCTATTTTGAAGTACTAGCTTTAAAAGCTTAAAAATTTGCTTTCAATGTGAATAATTGAATCTTTATTGTGTTTAATAAAGTCTCCGAAATCTTAAGAATATTTTATCCATGTTAGTTTAAGATATTATACATACGAACATGAACACCTGCTTTTGAACTCAATATGAGAAACGGAAAAATACGTTTAAAACGCTTAGGGGGTTAAAATATGAGCCAAAGACTTTTACTCGCAATCTAAATGACTGTAATAGGCAGGAAAACACAAATACGGAAAGGAAACCGAACAATGCCAACCACTAAAGATTCATGACCGTTATATATCCGGTAATGGACGATCATTACCCTCTAGACAATTGCAAGGAAGAGGAGAAATTCGCTTTCTCGAGTGATAAAAAAAAGTTGAAAAGTGGAGCTTCCCATCAATACACAGCAAGAGCAATTTTGATGGTCCAGTGGTCGAGGTCTCTGTAAGACCTCGAGTGTCATGATTAATAAAACAGAAGGGGGGTGATTCGTCCCATCCAGGTAAAATGTCAGTTTTAGCGAGGGTCGAAATTGGGTTACTGTAGGAGGGAAAAGTTCGAAGACGACCTAGATTATAAAGCGTGTCAAAACCTACGCCAGTGTTTTTAGCTCTTGTCTTTCTTGCATACGGATGTGTTCCCGTTTATACTTCTTTAAGTCGTGAGCGGGTTTTCCCTTCTTTGATCGTTATTTCAAACACTCCGGCAAAAAGAAGTGAACGTTTTTCCGAAACGATATGGACGTTTCTGTGGGATAAGTTTTGTTTGGTGTCTTACTTGTGCTTCCGTAAATGATCTGCGGATGATTAACGGACTATGAGGTGAGTAGTCTTGATCCGTCTATTGTTATAAATTTATGTAAAATATTTTGACTTTTTTTTTCTTCCGATCAGAATTTAAGACACTTAACTTTTATTAGAACACGAAAGTATGCTTTTGTTGATGTTTTTAAGAAACTTTTTACACGATTTAATTTGATAAAATAGGTTGTGATTTCGTTTTTCTTTCTGTACTGACTACCTGAGACGGGAAAGAAAGTGAATTGTTTTTTATTTACCTACCAGTAAATGATTGTTTCCATACATATATTTTTGTTAATGTTATTCTTGTGCATTCGTTTTGAAATGTAAATATTTTTATCGGTGCTTGCAGAATATATTTCAAACCGCCGCATCTGTATTCAAAGGATATTTCTTAAATTGAAGTAAATACCACAAAAATGTGATGATATGAATGCTTAAATTTTTAGCACTTCATCCCCATTTCTGATATATGATTGTACTATTTCAATGAATCCCACTTTTCGTGTTTGCTTCTTTGTTTATTTCATTGGCTCAGAGGATTAATATGTAGATTTTCAATTATGCAAATGAGGGTTTCGTCTTTATTAAATGATATTTCTTTTTACGAATAATTTCTGCTTGTGACGTTTTAGAATGCATGAAAAAGGAATGAGAGAATTTCTTAAATAAGGTAATAATATATAAATCTGATATATTATACAAGTTATTATAAAACACATTTTGATAAGTTTTCTCAAAATTATTGTGTAAATACGGAACTGATATTAGTTATAAACGAAATGTTTTACAAAAATGCTACTTCAGCGTTGAATCGCGTTTATTTTCAATGAATTCCTTTTCCTCGTGTGCTTGGAGGTCATTGGTCTTGGTAATCATTTAATTAGAATTTATTTAATACCAGCAGCAAAGTGTTATGGATAACGAAAATAAATAAGCTTGGGTTATGCTATGCTTTCCATACATATGGAAACCATCCTCCTAGTGTGATTGATAGTATTAATTAATGAGTACACAGTTGCTATAGTTACCAAGGATTGACATTCGAAGGAGTGGATAGGAAGTTTGCCTTCCGATTTAAAGAGGATGCACATCTGATTTGTTGCTCATTAAGACTTCAAATCTTCTTGCTTTCATCATCTTCCAGATATTTCTTGATATTTCCGTTCTTTAATATGATTTCATTGATAGCATAATTTAATTAATACAGCCTTTCCTTTTTATCAGTCCTTTAGAAGAGTATTTTTTTCATTGAATATTCGTTATTTATTAGTTAAACGTTTTATTTTAGTGCAAATATAATTTTTTGTTGACATTATGAGGTGAGTATCCATTGATTTTATTCTTTAGTTAGTATTAGACAATAGTTTAATATTTATAATTTATATCAATACCCAATTGAATTCATAGGGATTCTTAAGCGGTTTTATGGACCTCCAAAGTTAAAGTAAGTATTTTATTTTCAGTACTCAGCGCAATTGAAAGGAAACACTTATATT
>BGPR01000001.1:5927106-5961248 GCA_013235015.1 Araneus ventricosus
AAATCTGATATATTATACAAGTTATTATAAAACACATTTTGATAAGTTTTCTCAAAATTATTGTGTAAATACGGAACTGATATTAGTTATAAACGAAATGTTTTACAAAAATGCTACTTCAGCGTTGAATCGCGTTTATTTTCAATGAATTCCTTTTCCTCGTGTGCTTGGAGGTCATTGGTCTTGGTAATCATTTAATTAGAATTTATTTAATACCAGCAGCAAAGTGTTATGGATAACGAAAATAAATAAGCTTGGGTTATGCTATGCTTTCCATACATATGGAAACCATCCTCCTAGTGTGATTGATAGTATTAATTAATGAGTACACAGTTGCTATAGTTACCAAGGATTGACATTCGAAGGAGTGGATAGGAAGTTTGCCTTCCGATTTAAAGAGGATGCACATCTGATTTGTTGCTCATTAAGACTTCAAATCTTCTTGCTTTCATCATCTTCCAGATATTTCTTGATATTTCCGTTCTTTAATATGATTTCATTGATAGCATAATTTAATTAATACAGCCTTTCCTTTTTATCAGTCCTTTAGAAGAGTATTTTTTTCATTGAATATTCGTTATTTATTAGTTAAACGTTTTATTTTAGTGCAAATATAATTTTTTGTTGACATTATGAGGTGAGTATCCATTGATTTTATTCTTTAGTTAGTATTAGACAATAGTTTAATATTTATAATTTATATCAATACCCAATTGAATTCATAGGGATTCTTAAGCGGTTTTATGGACCTCCAAAGTTAAAGTAAGTATTTTATTTTCAGTACTCAGCGCAATTGAAAGGAAACACTTATATTAACCCGCTTTTGAATTGAATTCAGCAGTTTCAATATTTCCTATAAAGCAGCGGTTATACTCAAAATAAAATCAATCCTTTATCAAAATATCTGCAAAATTCATAGAAACATATTGACAGAAAGATGTAGAATGAAGGTTGATGTCCCCGATAAGAGTTGTTTAATTCTGAAACAGAATGTGTTGCAAAAGAGAATTAAACGGGTTCATTTTATTTGACTTTATTGAATTAATATCTTGATTTATTGAATCTTGTGGCGTTTGACTTTTTTTTTTATCGGAAAATCTCTTGGATACTTCAGTTATCAATAACGCTTTTACCTCAAGTATGTTTCTTTCGGCATTAATGCTTTCTTAATAATTGTTTTAATGCATTGCTTCATAGAGATGATCTGAGATATTGACAAGAAATATTTTTGAAATTATTTGTGGCATTTATTTTCTTACCACAGAATGAGCTGGTGCAGTACATTTTTTGAAATACTCAGTAGAAAGGTTAGCTAGATTTTTTCACGCACGTTGTCCGTTTTGACGCTGAATCGTGCAGGTTGTCGATATAACATGATTATAGTCTATATTCATTGACTAAATTTAATTTTTCATGTTGCATTTTTAAGAGATATCCTTTAAATATATTTATATATTAATTTCTGCTATTAATCTTATGAGTCATTGAAGATGTCTTTTTTTTGAGGAACTTATGTCTGACTTGTCAGATAGAATACAAAATACAAATGCTTTCCTTGAAAGATTATATTTAAAATTATAACGTAAAGATACAAGATTGTTAATGTTCGAATCAGTGAAAAAGTACTATAACTGGATTCTGCTTAGTCCGCCACGGCTATGAAAAGAAACAATGCAATATTTTTTGAAATGACAGTATTCAGTCAATATATCGTCGCTTAGTAAGCAACACCACCTATCTGAATTTTTTGAAATTTCAAAGAGGAAGAAAATGCTCAATTTTTCGCAATCAATAACGGTTAAATCTGAATTTTTTTAACATCTGATATGAACTTGAGACCGAAATCTCCAACCTAATCTGAAAAAAATTTCAGAAATATTCGTTATTGGTTTTAAAAAATTGAGTATTTACTTCCTCTCTGAAATTTCAAAAAATTAAGATAGTTGGTGTTGCTTGTTAAACGACGATATGAAACATCGGCAGTTTTTTTTTTAATTAGATGATTCTTGTATCTCCAAAACTTCCACATTCTTTAAGGATAATCTTATATATATTTTTTTCTCCTAAGTTTTTGCTGAACATCGTAACATCATAATTTTTCAATTTCTTTTGATTTCATTTAACTTAATACTGTGACGTGAGAACGTTTTAATCGTTAATAATCCACCACTCATGCACAATTTTCTCTGCAAAGCACTTCTTTATTAAGGGTAGATAGATTTTGAGCTCAATTGATCCAATTATCAAAGGGCCAAGGAATTTATGTTCCATCCAAATCTTAATTACATAATTTTTTTAGGGGGTGAGAGGGGTTTCCATTAAGCTCTTTCTATTTTCACATTTATCTCCTCTCAACATAGCTACCTGATTGATGTTTTTATGTAGTTATAATGCATATTTCATGTTCATTCTATGCTGGTAAGATGTTAAAAACTGGTTTTTGATGAAAATAATTAAAATGGATTTTTAAAAAAAGTCCTATTACTGCTCAGTTTTTAGAAAAAAATTTCCTGGAATTTCAAAATTCAACAAATATTACTTTGCAAATATCTTAACTTAAAACACACAATTTAAAAATACTTTGTTGATTATTTTCATGAGATACTATTTTTAAGCTACGTTAGACAAATTATTTATGCACGATTCCTTTAATGCACTCCGTTTACGCAAATTAGATTAGTTAGCCGCCAGATTATAATATGGAACTCTTCTGATTCGGCATAAGAATCTAAGTTTCCTCTAATGCATTTTAGAATTCATAAACATCGTTCTTCAATAAAAATTCAATAACTTTTAAGGGTAACCTTTTTCGTGTAAAGGGGAATTTATTGCTGAATTCGGTTTTAAGAGAATTAAGTATTTACAGAAAAAATAATATGAAATTAAAATTACATCGATGATAAATGTTCAACCAATAGGGGTAGCGTTTATTTTTTTAACTTAACATCGTCACGTAAACATGTTATTGAGGTAACGGGTGTTTGGTCAAATCAGATTTTTCAAGATGAAATTAACTGCTGGAGTTAAGATTTTCTCTGTTTCTTCTTTGAAACATCGCGCCTTTGTTTACTTCGGACCTTTTGCTGCCATTGATCTCGATCTCATAATAAAATAATGGGAAGCAGCAGCAGCAGTCTCTTTATTACAAGAGATTACCAAATTTTTCTCTTCAGGTCTTGAACTTTGGGAAAGCCGAAACTTTTGAGGTCAGACAAGTTCTTATTTTTTCTCTCTTCTTTATGAGTCACACTCGAAATTTAGTCAGGTTAGCAAAAGGGCGAGTCTTTCGGCAGACTCAGTTCTCCCTGTTTTCTCTTTGACCTTCTTAGAAACTCCTCATCAAGGAATGAATTCCAAGTAAAAGTTTCTAGGTGATGACATCCTTCCAGCAGTGGCGACTGCCTATGTTTTGACACTACGAAACAGGATGTAATGAGCATAGAAAGGGAAGTAGCTGGTGGTTTCCCTATGTCCAGGATAAAATAGATCACGTTCAATAAACTTTCTGTCTTTTTTCTTTTGGGTTTTCTTTTTCGTCATCACTTTTTACAGGACATGTTAAGGAAAATATTGTGTGCTTTCGTGAGTTTGTTTCTGTATTTTATAGAGGAAATACTCCAAACACAATGACTAAATATTTGGAGTTTTCTTTTTACAAGTTAACATCTGCATAAATCTGTTTCTGATTTCATATTGAGTATACAACACTCGGTGATTCATGAGCTGAAGAATCATTTCTAGAACTTAACTGGAGTCTAGTGCTGTATAAAAAGAGAAAGCGTCTTTATCGTCAAAACTATTCTTCTGAGAAAAGAGCTGCAAATGCGTATAGCATACGTGTTGAGGATTTATTTACACAAATTAAGTTTGTCTTTATTAAGCATAATCTTTTATGTTTAACTGTTAATTTGCATGAACGGCAAATAAAACCATACTAAAATTTATGTAAAAGTAAAAATTTGTGTCCTTAATTAGTGCATTGAATTATTTAAATCCCATCGATAATAGTGCATCTTTTGTAGAAGATCTTTCTTTGTGATAGAAGTATATTGCGATGTAACATAAAATATTAACACCTACTAAAACAAATTAATTTTTCTCATATTATTAAATTGAAATAAATTGGCTTCAGCATAGTAACAATTCTTTCAGGTTGTTTTCAGCGTTCTGAAAATTTGAATAAATGAATGCATATAAAAATTAAACGTATATGTGGTTTAGTATATTTTTAGTTCTATCGAAGAATACAATATGCAAGGCAGAATGTATTTGAATCTTCCTTAAAACATGCACTTCTGTTTCCGTTTAATGTATTACTAGAAGACATGTAAAAAAAAAACTCCACTGAAATATTTGACTTTAGTTTGGAAGAAAATGCTTAAACTTTAACATCAGAAAGCCTCTTCCGTATCTTTTTCAATGTTTGAAAAGTTAAAATTACTTTTTAACCTTTTCGCGTTCATTGATTTCGAGGCGAAACCACACATTGATTATTTTTTTACTGCGCATGGGCGAAACGTAGCTTAATTTTTCTTTCATAACTTAAAAACCAGATATATAGGCCAACTTATATAAAAATTCCAGTTCAATACAGTTAGTATTCCCAAAGGTATCGGCATTGCAAGAGTTAAATTCCTTTTGATCGCTAAGAGAAAAAAATGATGAGGGTTCTTGCACAAACTGATATTTTTTAAAATTGAATCTTCGAAAGTAATATTGAATTTTATGAAGGCTGAATATCCTGAATACTCACGTGCACTTATAAATTGAATACACAATTTAAATTGCATTTCGATGATAACTTACTCGGAGGAGAAATAGCCCGTTACTGTTTATTGGTTCCACTGTGAAACCACAAATTTCCTGAAAATAAAAAATGTTAAATTGTTTTTCTTTGCATATTTAGCTACATGTGTAATACTCATTTTTGTAATAAATTTAGTAATTTTCAAAACGAAACATGTAGTAATCTTGAAAGGGTTAAAGCAGTCAGTAACTTACTTATCTGAATAAATAAACAGTAATAATAACTATAAGCATAGGTGCAGAATATTTTTGTCTCCACCGAAAATAATTCACAAACCGGAATGCATTAGAAACTTTCTCTGTTTTCTTCCGTTTCCGTTAAGAGCACACCATAAAATAAATCTGCGAATATTTGACCTGCGTTTTGAAGATTTATCGCAGAATTCACGCTTAGCTTCTCGCGCGATTAAGGTGGTTCGAAACAATGGATGGAGATTCGCTTGAATAAGATCTTTTAACTTCAAATAATGATAGGTCTCCTTCATATTGAACAGCCGATAAAAATGTGTGTGAATGGATCACATTCTTGTTAACTCAGAATGGAGCTAATTCAGGTTCTGTTTCCTGCTTCGTGAACAATCAGACCCGCAATTTTCCATACAATATAAATGCAAATTGCATTGGCGAATAATTACGTAATGGCAAAAGCGGGGAACTTTTCTATGAAATGGGATGGTTGTATTAATTAAAGTTTTCAACGAATGAGGTCTTATTTATTTTTGTTTCGCAGTATGTCAGGCAAATATATGTAATTGATGACAGCTACTGTTTCTTTTCGAAGATTGTGTATGGAATAGACCTGAATTCCCTTCGGAGCTCAAAAATTCAAAGATTTTAGTTCTCATTATTTAAAGAGATTTTAAAACATCAAAATATCAAAAAATATAATTATTACTTTAAAATATGCTACTGAATATAAATAAATTTCGTAATTTTACGATTTATGCATCAATTAATTTTTTTCTAGTATTCGTCTCTTTTATTGCGTGTTACAGGATAATTATAACCAGACAGAAACTCAATAAAAAATCAAACTAAACTTATTCATTTTCATTTTCAAAAATGTATTTAATGATGCATTCAATGATCTAAGCATGTCAATGAAGTCAATGAACCGAAGTTCAAATTTGTGTTATTATTTCTTTTCTTTTAGACATTGAAAAATATTTCCTTCTTCATTATTTTTCATAATTCAGTTGAATGGAAATAAAAATAATATATAATATAGAAGAAGAAAAGAAAATTAGGGACTTTTGAGAAACTAAATAACTTTGCCAGATCGTTTTTTTTTCAATTAAAGATTTAAGAAATTATTGCGATGCTGATAAAAGTTCGACATTATACGCTTGAAAGAACCTATGAAAAGGAAGAAAATGTAATACAAAGGGAAAATAATAAAATATGCATTATCATTGCACCCATCAACATGGTTTTGCACATAAATAAAAATTCAAGAAATTGGAAGTAGATCAGTATTAAATGCACCACGAAAGATACCGAGTCAGCATTCTATCTCCATATTTTTCACATGCATTTAATAACATAATAAGCTAGGAGTTTTGTTGCAGCATGATGTTTTTTCATAACCTACTTCAAATACCGGATGCGTCATAAATTCATAATAAAAGAAGTAATGCTCGGAAAAAATTTCGGTTTGCGCGAATATGATCAGAGGGACATTGGATTTTTTTTCCATGTATAAAAAAAAATTCAGTATCCCATTCAATGAAATAGGGCTTTTTTGGGCCTTCAGTCCTTTCTCCGTGCGAAACTTTCGCAAAGCAATAGTTGTGGATTCACCATTCTTGTAGAAAAGCTGAACCACCAATGCTCGATCTGGTAACGGTAGCATGCTGTCGGGATCGAATGGCGAATCCATTTCCCTCTAGCCAGGTGTTTTATTGCTAGCCTGATTTGCATAAAACGTCTCAGTATGACGTCTGAGCGCCCTCTTACGCTTACTTTTGGAATCATTTTTTTAATGGATAAAAAAATCCAATGTCCCTCTTATCATCTTATCTTATCTTAGCGCAAACCGAAATTTTTTCCGAGTGTTACTTCTTTTATTATGAATTTTTGAAGTTTGCACGAATTTATGACGCACCCGGTACATGTTTTCAAAGGTTTAGGAATGATTTCTATCTGAAACGAATTTCCGAACCCGTCTTAACGTGAATTTCAGGAACAAATTGCAAAAAGCTAGGGGTTTAAATTTTTAATCTGTTTCGTACGGGGGCAAATATGACTTCTTTTAGAAGAAAGCAATCATGGAAAAAAAGTCGTGAATTGTAATATCTGAAAACGGGTAACAATAGCATGGGAAAAAATACAAATGGTTCTGTCTTCAACTGTATGTTTATGATTTAGAGAAAAATTGAAAGTTGAATTTTTATAATAGTGAAGAACATAGAATCAATGAAGGAATCCATGCTATTTGTTTTTATTATTACAACCTTAATAATTGTCTCATAAAAAAGGAAATATCTTGCCAGATTCAATTTACTGCTCAAAATCACTATCCGCTCAGATAAATAAATCGAACTTTCTTCCCTCTATTAAATTAAATTAAGTTAAATCAGTCTACTTTATTTGGAAATGCTCCATGCTATAAGTATACCAGATTTATCATCTGATTTCTGAATATCAAAAGCTATCGAAAAATGAGTGCTTAAGGCATCAATGTATTACTTGCTGACCATATTTTTAGCACATAGCTGCAGGCACAGTTTGATGCCGAAAAGAAACGAGAAAGTAGAGCCAATAGGAAGATGTGGTGAATTTCACTTTTGAAAACAACCTGCAACTCTCCTTACCACTCTCTTCATATTGAGAATTTCAAACCCGTTTTGCTAATGGATAGGTTCATCTGGAGCAGTCTGAGTTATGTCCATCTCAGGTTACTTCAAGTCGGTTAGTATTATTTCCTTAAGTAACTTAACTCAAAAACTCTTATTCATAATAGATGATTGAAAATGATTAAAGTTTTCTATTATAAAATCCAGTGTAAACTACAAATACAAACTGATAAAAAATTTTGTGAAAAAAGTTGGATTTATGGGACAGCCTTGTCAAACACATACTCAATAAAAATTGCCTCATTGGCGTACCGGCATGAAGGCTGGGTATGGATGTTTCAGGTGCAAGTCTTGGGAGATGGCTCGATAAAAAACATAGCAGCATGTTAATTTCGTTTTCTAAACTTAATATTGATGAAGCGGACGAAAAGTAATACTATGCTAAGCCCCTAAATTGCTGAATTTAAATTCCGAGTGATGCATTTATCTTCATTTAATTCGTAATTATTATATGTGATTCTTAAAACATATTTTAAATTTATCTTGATACGTATAAAACATGGTTATTTTTTGAGTCTATAAGATTTAAATAGATTTTCTTAATAAAAATTTAACGGATCTATTCATCTTTCTGCAAAAAATTGTTCGAGAAAGATTCAAGAGCTTTAAAAGTTAATCCAAAGCAAACAAGGTTCAGCTTGGTTTATTTCGGAACGTTTCTTCCCACTTTGGAGCTTGCTTTCAATAAAATAACCTTCTATTCTCTGAAGAGAGATACGAATTCATAAATCACTCTTTCACAGTTTTCTACATATTTGTTTTACAGAGCATTGCTTATATCAACTGTAAGTTTTATTTTGCATAAAAAAAGAAGAGATACAAGAGCTTTAAAAGTTAATCCAGAGCAAACAAGGTTCAGCTTAGTTTATTTCGGAACGTTTCTCCCCACTTTGGAGCTTGCTTTCAATAAAATAACCTTTTATTCTCTGAAGAGAGATACGAATTCATAAATCACTCTCCAACAGCTTTCTACATATTTGTTTTACAGAGCATTGCTTATATCAACTGTAAGTTTTATTTTGCATCATAATTGATTATAATTCCATCGTATATCAGGACTTCAGGAATTACTATATGATACAATTATTTTGTCTTTAAGATGATGCATTGCAGTTTCAATGAGACTATCGATTATTTCTAGACTTTTATCAACATTCACTTTGGTGAATAAGAATTTTGCTTCCCTTTGTACTTTTTACAGAAAATTTTTCCTTTTTCAAACATGGACCGCTTAATTTCATCTCCTGAAACATAAGCTGTTTCTCAATTTTTTCTGGTATTTCGATTGTTCATTTGAATTCGTCGCTTCCGCCGAAAAAGGCTCCTCACGTAATTCATTGAATAATCAATCAATTGTTATGGCTTTGAGTTTAAAATGTATAACATATTAATGTAAATTATACCATAATGAGATAACATATAAACATATTTTGAGACAAAATTCTTGAAAATAAAATATAGCGTATATGCATGAGTATTTGATCTAACGTGGCTTGCATAGAGTGTCTCAGGAAGGTAATAAAATGTAGAATTTTTTGAAAAAGCAGATAATATTTTAATTGTGTAAGAAATCAAGTAATTGAAGATCTTTTCATTGCCTATAAAATATTAAATTTAAAAAGTTCGAGGAAACTTTAAGAAGAGATTTATTTCTGAGAGTTCTGTAGTACTTCGGAATTCAAATGAAGAACGCAGTTTTTTATTCAACTTTCTTCAAAAGTGGTATTTAAATAAAAAGGAAGGTATTATTACAATTGAAAAAAGTGAAAATTTGTCGGGATAAGATAAAAATGAAAGCAAGGAAAAGTTTAATGTGAAGTTCTCCTTTCGCTCGCACACGCATATGAAAATGATACAAACAAGATAAAAATGGGCAAATGTATTCGAAAATTGTACTGTTGATGATTGAACCTTTTTATTTACGAATTCAAAATTCTAAGTCTCCAACAGAAGACAAAGCATAAAAAATCCCTGAAGAGAAAATGGCAGTTTATTAAGAATAAAACCTTCTCCTTCTGTTATAGTGCAGGGTTGGTTCAATAAACTCTGAGTCATACAGACAAATCGTAATGCAATAACATAAAAAAAACTATTAAAAGAAACTAATAAAGCATTCAAAAAATAGCTGAAAAGAATATAATTAAAAAAGTAGTAGTCTCGGAGAGGTATTATATTTCCAAGGTTTTGAAATAACAACGTTTCTCGCCATAGAATTGGTACACTAAGCATATTCCATTCGGTTTTAGATATGAACTAACAGGAAAGCGTTTGTATTTTGCATTCAATCTGAAAGTTAGATATTGAAGATTATACTCTTCTGAGATTTCTTGTGATTACTTTTGATGGTAAACTGAATGACGGTTTACTGGAATTTACCTTTATGAAAAATATAAAGGGCATATTATGTAGAGCATAACTTTAAAATATCAGAAAATTATGCCTAGAAACTCCACATTTGAGTAACGAGACACAAAACGTTATGTAATTCCGACCAATTTTGCAATGCATTAACTTAATTATTTATTAATCAATAAAGTTGAATTTCCATTCAACTCATGCATTTGCACGAAAGATCGTGAGATATGTTCTTTTATACTAAAAGGAAAAATTAAATTACAATCTTGTGTATTCAGGAAACTTTCGATGGGAAGATTTCGTCTGTAGTCAATTAAATTCATTGTCTTTTTATACGTTGTCACATAAGATGCAAACCATATTCGCGCCAACGATGTGTTTTTTTTGTGCGGAGTACACGAGCTCATGGCTCTAAACCTCCGATGCATTGCTGTTTTTTTCCACTGGGCCAAACAATTGTGATCTACACCTAAATGAAATGCGCCTAAAAATTCTGATTATTATTTTTTAATACCTGAAAGGGAAGTTTAATGTTATTATGGCATGATATCTTCATTCATTCGATCTTTCATCCGTCAATCTCGCTTCAGTCATTCACGCGGCCATTCATACAAGAAGCAAACCATTTTCTAACAACAAAAAAAAAAAGAAAAATGTCCTCGATTTAGTACTGATATTACTTCTTGGAAAAGAGTTTCCATCTCACAAGAATTGAGTTTGAAAATACTCACAACAAAAGTTCTTTAAAGAAACTTTTCCGGAATGAATATGTTATTTTTTATTTGCAGTAGAATCTAGATTTAACGGGTTAATTGAAGCAAAATACTGTCCATAAAATCGGAAGTTCTTTAAATTGTGAATTATGTTATGAACAATATATAAAATAGAACATTATACTTGAACTTATACTGTAGAATGGAAATGTAAAATATTTACTGTTCATATCATATTAGTAAAAAAACTCCTTATATAACAGCATTTTACAAGGGTGAAAAAAACATCAAAATGCAGTTGCTTTCCCTTTGAATGTTGTTAGAAATCTTAAATTTCCCTTTCAATCCTGAAATGTTCTTAGTAATCTTGGAGATCTGAAGACATTTTTACAAATGCGATGATGTTTTCGATATTGCCTGTTGATAATTACTTTTGATAATTTAAGAACAGATGTAGCCGATTCTTCTTCCTAGTCATCATCGCTGAATTATCACGAAAGTACCTGAGCAAGCAATGGTGGTGGCACTGTTGTTCTGTGTGCGAATGACTGCCATATTACAATCTCAAAATTTTTGTCATCCCAACTACCTTTGCTGCATTAGTCGAATTCTGTTCGTTAAATCCGAAGTCGTTTGATTCGACATACTTTAAATTGAGATTTAGTGTATTTTTCTTTTGTGGTATATTAAGTTTTCTTAGTGATCGTACAAGTAACTTTTCTTACATATGATTTATTTAACTTTGGAAAGACACTGGTGTCCAAAAGTAATGCACAATTTTTAAGGTGCTAAAAATTAGAGTTAACATGGATACTATGGTTCGCAATCAGTGGCTGAGAATTGTGGGACATACTATTGTCAGAACTTACATTTTACAGTGAAGATTCGGGCACGAGAGCAATTAGGGGGGCGATCAGAAATTGATGAAGATGAAAAGAGATTTCGACTCATCGCATTTCACAGAAAGCTGATAACGGGATGAAACTTTCATCAATGGTTATGTTTGATGTGCATAATATTTAAATGCATTTTCGTAAACATAGCACAAATATTCGGGAAGATATAAAAGTTTATTTAAAAAATCCAAAAATTTTCCGCATGTTTTTGGCTAATAACTTACAAAGTTTAAACCATACTGTATGAAACTTACAGAATACGTGACAATATGCTAGAGAAGCACTGTATTAAAATTTGAAGTAAATACCTTGAGTATTAGAGAAAATATGAGTATTTGTAGTAAATAATTTTTTTCTTCGCATGTGCGAAACGTAGTGTAATTTTTCTTTCATAATTTCAGAGCCAGATATATAGGGAAACTTAATATAAAAATTTCGCTTCAGTACCGTTAGTATTCATAAAGATATCGGCATTGCAAGAGCTGAAATGCTTTTGTTCTCTAAGAGAAACAAGATGATGAGGGTTCTTCGAACAGTAATATTGAATTTTATGAAGGTTGAATATCCGGAATACTCATGGATACTTCTATATTAAATACATAAATTAAATTGCATTTTGATGATAACTATTCGAAGTTTCAAGTTTAAAAATTTTCAGTTTGTGTATGAACTCTCATCATTTTGTTTCTCTTAGAGAACAAAAGCAATTCAGCTCCTGCAATACCTATATCTTGCTGAATATTAACGGTATTGCACTGGGATTTTTACATAAGTTGCTCTATATATCTGGCTCTTAAGTTGTAAAAGAAAAATTTCGCTGTTTCGCACATGCACAGTAAAAAATTATTTACTACAAATGCTCATTTGTACATTAATATTCAAAGTATTTAATTCAAATTTTAATAGAGGGCCTCTTTTACATATTGTCAAGTATTCTGTAAGTGTCATACAATTTAGTTTAAAACTATCCAAGCTATACGCAAAAAACACGCGGAAAAATTGGGGATTTTTTACAGAAGCATATATATATTCTCGATTGAAAATATATCAGATTACGCGAAAATATGACCGCTACTGCAACAGAGAAAGTACCTAGTATCTGAAATAAAAGGCATTGATCATAAGTATAATAAATGATCACAAGTTGCAGATTATGTATCTTATTAGTGTGAATTTTAGTTTCACCATCTGATCTCCCATACACTTATCTTAGAGAGTGCTGAAGAAGCCTATTATTTTTGCAAGAACTAATTCAAGAGATACAGAGTATAACCATAAAATGGCATGGGATCTGATCTCTAAAGGATACCTTATGAGTCTCTTTTCATTTTTGCTTATTGACTAACATAACTAAAGGGCACAATGACCAAAACATTTTTAAAAGAATCATATACTCTATCTTCTGTCAATATTGTTGCATGATCAGAGGGAATATCAACTGTATCGGACTTATAACTAGATTGTCTCTTGTATGAATAATTTTGCGACTAGGCTGAAAAACTTTTATGCTTTTAGAACAAATGCTTGTTGATTTTGAAGATACAGGAGATATTAGTGAACTCTCTTAGATGCAAATAGAGGCTGGTAACAATATTTTTGATACTTTATAAGTAGTATTTGTCATTTCATTTAAAAATTTGGGTAGAGAGATCGCCAATGGAGTTTCATCACTCGCTCTGAGAATGAAGAAAGAAGGAAAGATTAGAAATTCAACAGAAATCAATCGATCTTCATTCAGAATGTTAAATTCACTACTTGAGGAATGATGCCTATTTTTTTTCAATGCAAATAAATTAGTTCTCTGAAGTGAGAGTGTATTACTCAACTTCGCTAAATGTCGCCGTTCAAAGAAATATATTTTTCTTTTAATATTAAATAAATACATTTTTCTTGTTTAGAATAACGCCTTTTTGTTTTTCCTTGTTTAAGTATTGATGTTGAAAAAATAATAGACGCACAAAAATAATCATTTTTCTGAGAGCATGACTAAGAAAATCGGAACGCAAACACTCAAATACACGAATACAGTAGACAAGCATTAATATCCTTGGAGTTATCGCTAATCGTCCTGTTTTCTATGACACTTTTAATTTAATAGGTTTTAACATACTTTTTTTCCATATAGTCCTCATAAGCTGTAGGCATGGAAATATATCTTTCACTGATACATCGAATGATTGTCTTCTTTTGTTTTTTTGTGTAAATCCTTTCTGTTCTTAATATTGAGAATTGAACAAAAAATAGAACCGGCATAATGTTTTGAGTTATTTCAATGCCGAGCCAAGTATATACGTAGACTAGAAGATTTGTGCCCTTCTAAGACGGGCTTTTAGCTTGCCAACAATATCTCCGATCAGATTGTCACAGATTTATTAACGAAAGTTGTTGTAGAAAATCTCATGCACATTGGCGGAGTGTTTAAAAAACATTACATTACATTATGACTAGACCCGGACCATAACACGGACTTACATTACATGATGACTAGAAGATTTGTGCCCTTCTAAGACGGGCTTTCAGCTTGCCAACAATATCTCGGATCAGATTGTCACAGATTTATTAACGAAAGTTGTAGTAGAAAATATCATACACATTGGCAGAGTGTTTAGAAAACAAAACAAACAAAGCATGAAAAACAGAGATGATGAATCAGTTGGGACACTAACTTTCGTTTTGCAAAATATATCAAAATTAATGACTAAAATCGGATTGAAACAAATAGTGATTCGCAATAGAATGCACCACAAATTGAAATCTTAAGAAAGAAACCTTTTAACAAAAACCAAGTTATTCTAAATTCATAGCATGAAAAAGTAACTTTACTTTTAACAATTACTTTCGTTTTGTCTATTTAAAATAATGCAAAATCAAATTCAAATCTCAAGAAAGAACTATTTTAACAAAAACGAAAGTTACAAAATAGAAACATGCACCACAAATTCAAATCTTATAAAAGAATTATTTCTATTTTCAATAGCTTAAAAAACAGAACTCATTTACCAACACTCAAATCAGAACTAATTAAAAGCAAATGGTAAAAAACTTTAATGATACTTGTCCTTTGTTGCAATAACGATAGTCAGCTGATTCAGAAAACTTCCGAAGCGAGAATACTATAATGAATGAACATAAACGGGTATAGGAATTTTTTTTTTATCGCGCGTGGGTGAAGCAGCATAAATAGAAAACTAACTCAGCTCATAAAACCTGTCTAAATTAATTCAAAATAGTGCATGCTAATTTATCGACGTAAACAGACCGCTGAGTCTGAATATCTTTGGCACGTAGCCAAATCAAACCACGTGACCATTACTTCCACGTCTGGACAATTATATATATAGATTTAGGTTGTTATGCTGAAGTTGGGAAATGGAAAGTTTACATAGACATCTGTGAGCTGAAATATTCTAAAAAAGAGACATGATTTCCGAACTAACCAGGAGAGTAGAATATAATAAACACGAATTGGAAGTTTAGTCTGTATCTCTGTCTCTGTTCTGATTGCATTTCTTTTATTGCAAGATCAAAATGTTTCACATTTTAAAGCTTCACAACCTCTTGAATCAATCCATAGGCAAATAAACTATCTTTGTACTAGAGTTAATTTTTAGAAGTTAAGATGAAAACTTTCCTTTACTTAATTTACAGCGGCTTTGTCCCTTGGTCGTTAATTTGCACAGAGATGCACAGACACTGGTGAAAATGTCACGAATGAACTTAGTTTAAATTTTTTGAATTCAGCCTGAAAACGTTGATTTATAAACGGAGAAATACATACTATTCTACTCTTTTACAAATTATTATAGTCAAAAATTTCACGTGAATTTAATGAATTTTTGCATTTCGTGGGTTGCATTTTATATAAACATGCCCGATTATATGTCATGCTTTAATAATTATACTGCTAATATGAAATAAAAGTAATTTCACTCTTTATGAGGGGAACCTTAACCCAAAAACATATTTAAATATCAAATTTATTGAATTAGCATGTTTTTTAAAAATTGTATTGATAAAAATTTAGAATTTCCATTTTTGGTTTACAAATTTTCCACTACAATAGCCCGCCTGTTTTAAAATTCGGATTTAAAAAGGTGGGGAGTGGGAAGGATTAAAAATATTAAAAATGCCGCCAGATTAATTAAATTGGCAGTCGACAGAAGATCTCTGACATTTTCTTTGTTTTTTGACGATAAAATGAAATCGTGCCTCTAAAGATTTAAAAAAAAAAAATGCTGCTTTTTTTTTACCCATTTGTAAAATCAATTGGTTGCGATGTACCATGTGAATTTTTCAGTGATAGTACTTTATAGATTTTTTCATTTAAAATTTAGAAAGGTTTCACTTTAAACTCGGCACTGAAGGCCGCGGTGGCTTAGCGGTAAGGTTGGGATTCGGGGCTTGAGGGTTGCAGATTCGAAACCCAATTCCACTGAAGATCCACCGCGTATGTGGACCGTTAAATCCTACGTGGGTGGGGGGGGGCAAAAATCCTCCCACTGGTGCGGTTCGGAAGTTTAGAAAGGTGGTGCCAACTCAGGTGTCACCCTCGTCTTCTGACCGCGGTTCAGAATTACAAGGTGAATCCCAAAATAGCCCTCGTGTTACTTCAAAACGGGACGTTAATATAACTAAACTAAACTGGCGTGGGGGCCGCACCATGATGAGAAGTTGCCGTAAGCAGGTTCTCGGTTCCTCTGGCTGTACAATAATTGTGGTGAGGCTGATTAACTGTCCCATCGCGAATGATGAGGCGTAACTCCTTGTGAGAGTTCCGCGCACATGACGCTCGTAATGGGGCCTATAATGCATGTTTCGTGCTATCCATATTGCTATTTGCAACATTCATTCAGCTTTATCTTGTGTTCTCGTGACTAGACAGACTTCTTCGCGGTTTTCAACAGCTGACTATAATGTGATCAAAATATGTCCAAAAATGATTTATAACTTTAAAAATATGCTCTTAAAATATGACCGTCCCGAAATAGCCCTCATGTTGCTTCAAAAAGGGACGTTAATACATAACTAAACTTGAGGGTTACTTGTGTTGTTAGATTCACGAATTGTTTCGAAACTAAGCGATGTCTTTTAGGGACTAAACTCATAGTTTTTAACCGCTGTGAAATCATGAGGACGACCTCTCCCTCTGCAAGCATCCACACATTGGTGTGGTGTGGAAAGATGATCTCCATCTGTAAGATACCACACCACACCAATGTGTGGATGCTTGGCTTTTCGATGTTATATTGATTGTGCATCGGCCCCACATATAAAGAGGATCTCCAGTGGAAGTGGGCCTCGAACCTCCTCTGATCCCAAACCGAAACTCTGCTTCCAGGAGCCCTGTTCTTCAAGTTCCAGTAAAAGACCTTAATAGAAGATAGCAAGACATCCAGTGACATTATAATAGCAAGAGTCCAGATTCTACCACGTATTGTTAATGGAGATAAGATTCTTTATGAATTCATCTAAATAAATAAAAAAAATCTCTAAAGGAACTACTACCTATAAAAAAAATTAAATTTCTGAGTTCACGTGAAGTGCATGAATTCTTAGAAATTTAACTAGCATGGCTGATTCAGTGACAAACCTTATACCATTACTATGAGTATGATATAGACTATTATGAAACAAAAAAATATAGACCTAAATGATATAATTTAGGGATGGCGGTTATTGCAAAAAAAAAAAAAAAACGGCTTTCGGTTGAACCTGTTTTTTTCACCTCCGGTTTAATCTGGCTGTTAAAACCTCTCAAAATCACAGGTTTTTGAAAATCCGATTTTCGTTTTGTTTAAAGCAACGTTTGTGGACAGAATGTATTATTAATAATAATATGTAATAAGTAAATATTAATGTAATAATTAATTAATGTAATAAGTAATTATTATAAATAAGCAATTAATACAATGTGTAATAATAATAAATGAGTAATTATTGCAATAAGCAAGTATTATAGACAAAATTTTTTATTAACATTGTTTTCACAAGAAATTAATTCATTGGCCAATATTTATCATCCAATCTGCTCATAAAGACTCTTTCAGTAATGTGTTGATCCATGAGTCGACATCTCTCAACGGAAACAACATCATTCATCGCAGATACTAATCTTTCGGAAGCCACAGAATTTCCGACTAAAGATAAATATTTTTTTGGCTACAATAAACAGACGCCGTTTGCACACAAAATTTTTTATTAGTATTGTTTTTGCAGGAAATCAATCCATTGGCCAATATTTATCTGCTCATAAAGACTCTTTCAGTAATCCGCCTCGAGAAAGCGGTTGTCGGTGATTGGCCTAAGATGATGAAATTCAAAGCTTTATAACTTGGTAAATTTTAGTCTAGTCGAACATAAAATCGAGCCTATCTTCCGACCGGTTTTTGGATTAAAAAAAATAACCGGTTTAAACCGGGGCAAAAAAATAACCGAAAAAAACAGGTTAACCGAAACGAAAAAAAAAGAAAACGGTTTTCGGTTTAAATCGGTAGTTTTTTTCCCCATCCTAATATAATCCTCTCACATCACTTTGTCAATCTTATAAACTTCGATATAAATGTTTGCTATAGATGATATAACTTTTGCTATAGATGCCTTTTTATAAATTCGCAATAAGACATTAGACAATTTTATTTTCTTCTTGCAGTCCCTTGTCTTCGATAACATGCGTTATTTCAACCTCACTCTTCATTCTTCATCTAGTCCAAGGGCAAACTTATCAAGCCCCAGATGCAGCAGAACAGAGGCAACGTAAGTAAACTGTTTTTTGAAACCTCTCTTTTGTAAACTCTCTTTTAGTATTGCAGCGGAAGTTGACAACTTTTTCTTAAATATCTGAAGTAAAAACAGGGCAGGTAACACTTTCAGAAGCTTCTGTTTAGAGGTCAGTAGAACTTTTGAAAGTAATTTATATTCAGGCCAGTTATATTTAGTACAATGAACATTTGTTTATTTTGAGCTCTATTTCGATAGAATCTTCTTCGTTTGTTTATTAAAAATGTCACGAATCAAGATACTGAAATAAAGAGGCATTTTATGGTAACATCATAATGATGAGTGAAGGAATGATTCGGCAAAGCGAAGTGTCTTATTCGGCTGTAGCAAGTAAGGGAAAGGAGGGTAAGAGTACGCAGTCGGGTAAGAGTACGCAGGGATGTTTTTCCCTGTTGGCAACAGTGCAAGCAGAAGCAAGTGTGATCATATCAACATGTGTGTTTTCAGCTGTCTCAAGAGACCGCCATAATTATTTTCATTCTTGCTGTCTTTCATTTATCAGGAAATATATGATTTCGTTATATTAGCATGTAATTTTTCTGTGAAGAAATCTTAATTTTTTTGTAAATAAAGGACTAATGCTTTCTTTCAAAGTAAATATCATTATGAGGTTTGTTCCCATCCGAACAACGTGGCCACGTTAGAATTTAACTTTAGTAAATTCTACGGCCCTCTATGGACGATTTAGAGAAGCAATACATCGGCGGCTAAGAGTACGCACAGACCAGATATGCGTACTCTTATCCGTTCTGTAATTTGAAGCAGCCATTCCAACAAAACTTTGCATTTTATTTTATCATTATTATTATTATTAAAAAATGCGATTGGGATAATAATCTGAAGAGTTGTTGTCTGGAGAAAAAGTTTCCAGTCCATAGAAATCCAAATAATGAGGGAGCAATATGAATAGGCTGCGATCAAACATATGATGATGATTGGATCCAATGTGGATTATGTGAGGAGTGGTGACACGAGGAATGTTCCAGTTACGAAGGCAGTAGAGCATTTGTATGCGACTACTACTAAATTTTCAGGGTGCGTACTCTTGGCCTCACGTCCTGCGTACGCATTTGGCATTTTTTTTCTTGCGTTTCGTAATATATATATTTTTTAAAGCTAAAATTTTCATTTTTGTGCCCTTCTTCCTAAGTTAATAAACTGCGATTCAGTATATTTTCGAGGCTCTGACTTTTCAATTCTCATTTTTATAACGAAAAATCCACTAGGTGCGTACTCTTACCCTCCTTTCCCTTACGTATCAGGACATTTGAAGGGAGAAATGACTTCTTGAATTCGATGAAGAAATGCAGATAGAAAGAAATGTAATCTACGTTTGTGTTGAGTAATTTTGTGTACCATAAATGTTCTTATTTATTTCTACCTCAGATATCGTGCATTTAGAAATGGATGCATTGTTTTTGCTTTTCATCCACAGTATAGATGATTCTCGGATTCTGAAACCCTCCGCGCCTTTACTCATGCGCCAGGCGGAGTTTATTTCTCCAAAATAGGGGGGAAGTGAGAAATTGAGGGGGAGATATTTGCATTTTAATGCTAACAAAAACTCCGGAAAGGAGCTCATCTTTCTCATTGCCTGTCACCCCTTTCCGGAATAAAATCGTCAAAAAGTGCTAGTCTTGTCATTTTGAAATGTTCAATAAACAGTGATGAATGCAAGATGTAACGAAGTCGAAAAGAAACATAACGCGTTGCAAATATCTTTGAGAAATTTGATGTTCAAATGAAAACTAAATTTTGATGAAACTGTGTTGCCATAGAAGACAACATATACCGTCTCATACAGTAGCAGCCACAGCAAGAAAAACCTTATGAAAGTCATTGGTATTTTAAAATGCAAATGCAAATGCGAAAAAAACTATAACCGATCCTTTTTCATGTAAAAAATATTTAAGAAAAGATTGTTATCTGCTTAATTTCGCACCAACATCAACATTTCCGGAAGTAACATGGAATTTCAAACCAGTGTTATCAGGATTTCACTTAAGTAAGTAAGTTTTATCAAAGTATTGAAATACGTCAAAGTGTTGGAGGAACTTATCTATTAAAAAATGAATTGGCAGGATCAGGAAGAAAGATCTCTATCTGCGATTACTTTTTTTTGTATAAATACAATTAATTCTGCAAATTCCCTTTTAAAGCAATTTCAGTAATCGCATTCTTCATTCCATGCATTTAAAAATGAACCGGTTCTCTGAAGCATTGTTTTACATAGGTTGAGCTCGAGGTTCTTTTATTGATAATTCTTTTTTACACATCGGTATCATGAATTTTTAGATTTTTAGTTTAATTTTGTATGTAATTAGTTGTATTGTAACTCTGATTTACCTTTTCCTTTTCTAATGGAGGAATAGGTTCCATATTTCAAATGCTCCATGACAGTGATTCTCTATGCACTCGAATGATTAATTAATTTTTTTAAAACTTAAAATATTTTTAACTCCCCAGAAAAAGATTGTTGCATTCTTTTGTCAAATTTTATTTAATCTTTATTAAATAAACCTTGAAATATTTCCATCATTTATCATTATTGATCATATGTTGCGTTTATCTTTTAATGTTCTGTATAATTATAAATTCCTGTTTCACTTATTATTTTTTTCTTATTTATTAGCAATATATTTTGCGCTCACTTTAGCTAATGTTAGCTTCAAGAATGCAGGAAATATATAATCATCTTAGACATTCCAATTTTTTTGAACCAGTTCAATTTATCTTAAAGATATTTAATCGATCAAAAATGACACAGAATCAAGTAGAAAGATTAATATCTCCTTTTTTCATATTTTTTTCAAAAATCTTATAAAGGAAGTACGGACGATCTCGCTTCCGCATTGAATACAAGTTTAAGAGAGAACCCGGTTTGATCTTTAGCACCCATCTATTAAATTTAAGCATTGTCTCTCAATTATTATTGTCTTTTCAATTCCAGTAAGTTAACTCGAAGTTAAAAATAGATGGGAAGACTCAAGGCAAAAAGATTGCAGTTTTTTCCGCTTCGATAACCTTGTTTTAATGAGCAATTTTATCTTCTTTTCCTACTGAATGCACTTCATTGGTAGTCTTTCAGTTGCGCACTATTGCCGAAGAAGAAACTATCTCTAATTGAATATTGAAATTCAACGAGTTCCGCATGCATTGCATAGATTATTGGAGGACAATGTCCCTAGGAAGTGTGAGCGTCATCATTGGTTTCTCAATAGGAGATATTCCCCGGAAGAACTGTTTTATAACAGGATTTTAAGATTGTATATTAATCATCCACTTTTTAAATCGTATTTTCAAGAGAAAATTGAACAAAATTAAAGATTTTATTTCTACATGAATGAAGTAATCTGACTAATATCCAGCCCATTCAAAATTAAATTTCAAGCATATAAAGTAAATGCACGATTTTTCTTAATTTTTTGAGATTAATGAAAATTAACGAATGTAAAATATTATTTTCCTTTGAAATTTTAGGATGCGTGTATATATATATATATATATATGTAATAATCTCACTTAATTTTATTTCAAATTCTAATATTATATATTTTAAAATCTTAGTACTATATTAATGTATTCCAAAATCGCTTTTCTTAAACTCCAGTTTCGTTTTATTTCCCGCTAAGGAGGTATATTAAATTTCGCTTATTGGCATATTTATTACTAAAAGAATATTCTAATTACTTCCACGCGCCTACACAAATCGCGAAATCAGCTACTTACTGCCGCCATACTTTTCCCTAAAACACTTACGTAATTTACTAAAAATAGCTATTATTCCCTTCACTTTGATAAGGGTCCGTTCAAATATTACGTAAGCACCTAAGGGGGGGGAGGGGGTTTGCGATTTGCTTATTTTTGCTGACAAGGGGGGGAGGGGGTATGAGTGATGCTTACGTAAGACATTAAAAGCACTTTATTTCCGAATATCTCTTGTAACTTGCAAAAATAATTTAATTTAAAAAAATTAAATTTGAAAAAAAGATTAAATTTTGCAAAAGAAAATTAAACTTGAAGTTTTAAAATTGTGATAAAATAAGAAATTTTCTTAAACAAAATTGTAAGGAAATTAAATATATATATATATTTTCAGTTTAAGCCGAGTTAAAATTTTTTCTTTGAATTAAGTCCTAAAATTTCTAAAATTAGATTATTACTGTTAAGGGCTACCTTTGTGAAAAAGAACGGGGGGGGGTTGCCGTTTGCTTACGTAATTATAAGAGGGGGGTTTGCGATTTGCTTATTTTTGCTCACAAGGGGGGAGGGGGGGTCAAAAATTACCAAAAACATGCTTACGTAATATTTGAACGGCCCCTAACGTTTCTATATGTTAAATCCCTACCTGAGGAAATGCAGGGATTTTCTGTTCGCTTTTTTACTTGAAACTTCAACTAAGATGTACGTATGTCTGCCACTCTCCCATAATAAATGAAAATTACTTAATCACTCGGCCTGTTTTTTATTTAACGACTGCAACAAAGAAATCATTTTATATATACACATTGATGTCAAAAGTTCAGTTACAAACATATTTTTGCAGTTATTCCAAATGGCAATCGCTAATATTTTAAAAATTGATGTCATATATAATTTGGAGAATGATTAGTGGAACGTAAGCATCTAAGTTACATTAGGTGCCTTTTAAACATTTAAAAAGTAACGTTTTTAAAATCGTGATACTGACTGATCTCCTTATTAGGGATTTTCGTCTACAGGAAAGTGGTTTTTAGCAACAAAAAAAATCTTACTAATCATTGATTAAAACAAAAAATAGTTATCGGAATCGTTTAGACGATGGATTGAGGTGGAAAACCGTTGATAGGCTTGTTGCTGGCCATTCTCAAGCTCATGTCACTTGATGGTTAAGAGTGTCTCGAATGGTGGTATCAAGATTATGAAACCAGTTTCGAACTATAGGTACCATCACCAGGAAAAGCTAATAGCGTCTGCCAAGACCTACGATCATCATTGATTAAAACAAAAATGAGTTATCGTAATCGTTTAGAGGATGGATTGAGATGGAAAACCGTTGATAGGCTTGTTGCTGGCTATTGTCAAGCTGACGTCACTTGATGGTTAAGAGTGTCTCGAATGGCGGTATCGAGATTACGAAACCAGTTTCGAACTATAGGTGCCATCACCAGGAAAAGCTAATAGCGTCTCCCAAGACCTACGATACCTGTAGTGATGTGGCATTATATGCAAGACGTCACATAAAGCTAAGGGCTCTAGATCTTTTTTCTCGCTGCTGAGACTGGAGCAAAAATTTCTATGCAAACCGTCTACAAGCATCTAGCTGAGAAGAGCTTTTATGCCCGTCAACCGGCAGTATGCGTTCCCCTCAACACATCACAGAAGAATTTAAATTTATATATTTCAGGATTTAAATGTAAGATGATGTGCTTTTAAGTATTTTTATGCTTACAAATAAAGAAAGGAAAGAAAGAAGTTTAAAGTAGAAATCACCGTAATTTCTCTTATACACTTAATAAAAAAATTATTCTCTGTAAAGTTAACATCGAAGACCGTTGAAACTGTAAAACAGAACCATAAAACTTTCCATAGTAAAATAAAAAATATGATTTCATTTCATGAATAAATTTCATATATTCATGAAATGAACATATGAAATTTCTTTCGTACTCTAGGTGACGTCTATCATAGCTTGATTATTATTTTAAAAATTATTTACAATAGTTTTCAAAATTGAAAGGTAGTTTGTGAAGTTAATAAAGTTAACCAAGCGACATACGAAGAAATTTTTCAGAAACTTATCTCATATATGAATATATGAAATTTCTTTCTTACTCTAGGTGACGTCTATCATAGCTTGATTATTATTTTAAAATTTATTTACAATAGTTTTCAAAATTGAAAGGTAGCTTGTAAACTTAACCAAGCGACATACTAAGAAAATTTTCAGAAACTTATCTCATATTGTAAATAAAAAAAATAATTATTTGGAATTGCATAGTAAGACTGATTAAACTGCAAAAGTATCTAGCGACAGAAAGGGAAAAATTGAATCAATTAATGTTGCTAAAGGGCAGTGACAACCTCGAATGGATGTACAGTACTCATATGGCCCTTCCACAACAGAAATTAGTAGACAGTCAGTCGTAATATAATAGTGATTTAGCAATTTTTCATGGACAAAAAGAACTTCCTCGAGAAGCTTAAAATCGGTTGATATTGTGTGGCTTTTCTATGCATTTTATCTTAGATATTCTCTGTCTCATTCAGATAGACAGAGCCAGTAAAACAACAAATTCAAATTCATTGCATTTGCTCACAATGAATTTGAAAGTTTTACGGACCAGTTGCGGAAAATCAGACCAATCACCACTCGGAAAAAGAAAAAAAGATAAACAGAACTTCTTTATAATACCATTGTCATGTGTTTTAATCACTTCGACTGATATGAATTCTGTTGCCATTTAGGATAAATGTACCTATTTTGAAAAACAATTATTTGGGAAAAGTGGTACTTTCATAAATTTTTGGTAGATTTTTGCAAGTTCCTCATTCTATTCATCAGAAAACTACTCACATTAATCCATATTTCCGTCATTTGTGTGGATGAAATTTATTATTTAGTTTCTACATGAAATAATTATGACATTTCTTTAAAAACACCACCAAATGTAAGGTTGAGATATTAACCTTGTATTAATGACCACTTTAAGCAACCTAAAATACATAATGTATCTATTTCTGGGATTTTTACACACTTCTAAGAGATCCAAATCATATTTCTTAATTATTGTATTATCTTAGCTTACATGTCAACCGTCAGATATTGTAGTTTTCTTGGCCTTCTCTCCGATGAGTGTTTTTTGAATCAAGAGGTTTCCTCCAAAGTCGAGGAACAATATTTCTGGAATGTTTTGTTAAGGAAAGACTTGGACTGGCAATAATCTCATCTACCTGTTTCTCGGTGCCATTGAAATTTCTTAAGATGATATGTTAAGTTGCACCACAAAAATGAGCTAATAATCTTAACGACTAAGAAAGGATAGAAGGGAGGAATTTGGTTATTTCTTTACCATGTATGGTGTGAATTCGAAGATTTCGAACTTTTCTTAATAGATAGATTAGTTTAAAAACCTATCCAAGTGGCTTTAAATATATTAAAACCTATTTAATTCAGTTTTCTTTTCCATCTTTTGGAAATCAGTGTATGAAAGAAAAAACTTCCTAATTGAAAAAGGGGTGACCAACATTGTAAATTGTGAATAATTAGGAGTCATTTCAAATTTCTGAAAAAATATGCATTATATTAGAACTCAGAAATAATATATAATAATATATATATAATATAAATTTTATACATTTATTATTATAAATTAACTAGATATTATAATAAAAAATATATAATCTGAAGCACCCAATATAGACTAAATATTTCTTTATCATTTCACTCATTCACTCAAGAAAACAACCTTATTCTGCATTTTAGGCAAAGATGAAGAAAAGAAGCTTTCAGATAGAAACAGATTTAAAAAAAAAATGTTTCTTAACCTTTGAGCTAATCGAAACTGTTCATTTTTTTACACATTGGCAAATTATGTTTATAAATGACGAATAGTTATTTAGGCTTGTTAGCTTCCGTAACAAGTACATAAATGAATTTCAACATTTACTTTCATTCGTTAAAAAAAGACATTTTTCATGACTTTGGTATCCCTATTTATTTATTTTATTTGGGAAGAACGTTTTGGAAGAGAAATTCTATTAAAACAGCAAATAATCTTTTGGAAATGCCTTTTAAGTGAAGCAAATGTTATTGCCTTCACAGTTACGGTCTAATAACTTTTCACTGGAGAATTCTCTCTGAATAATCCAAGACTGATTAGCCCGTGAGTGGAAAGGAGAAAACGATAAAGAGTCAAGGAACTTCTTTTTCTTGACATAGACTCGAATGTGTTGCCTTCAGTATTTCTGGGAAATACATAGATTTTTAGTGCTGGTCTGAGTTTCTTTAAACAGAAGACAGCGGAGGCAAATACTTCATTCGTTCCCACGCCTCCCATCAGATTGTTGCCTTCCAAAAATGCCAAATTGCTAATTTGTTGCCTTCAGTATTTCTGGGAAATACATAGATTTTTAGTGCTGGTCTGAGTTTCTTTAAACCGAAGACAGCGGAGGCAAATACTTCAGTCGTTCCCTCGCCTCCCATCAAAGAAAGATTTGCTTTTGAAAGGTTCAAATATAAACATATTAGTGAGATCCTTCATATTTAATAAGGAACTTTTAGAATTAGTTTCAGGGAGCTTTTTAAATTTTATCTTGAAAAAAAGAAAGAGAAGCTTTACGAATTTATTTACAGTGAGTAGTTTCATATCTCTTTAACTCTTTCCAGACTAGTGATGCCAAATGGCATCACCCGAGTAATATGATTTTAATAATCAGCAGATGTCATTGCTTACATGTTCCTAAATGGCAACATAATCTGGATACAAGTTTAAATAAATTACAAAGTGCCATCGATGGCATTTTAAATTAATTACCATTGCTGCACAGTTTAATCCTTTCTAAGGCCATGGGAAGTATACTTCCCACCAAATTAATCAATTTTTAAATGCCATTTTTAAGGCTAGAGCAAGTTCTCGCTAAATTTTTCGATGAAACAAAAATCTAGACATTCCAATTTTTTTTATCTCAAACCATACAAAAGTATCTTGATTAATTATTAATTAATTATTAATTAATAAAATTAATTAACAAAAAGTTATTGTCATCCAGTAAGCGAAATGAATTTCTTTTCTTAAATTAATCTCAATTCTAAAGTTATTTTATTATATCAGAACTAGACAAAATTGACCCTTGAATGATTAAAATGAATCTAGCGAATTGTAATTCCATCTCTAAAGAGACAAAAAATGTTAATTTCTATTCTAAAATATCAATTAAAATGTATACCTACGCTCATGAAAATGCTAAAAAATCCATTAACCCAACGACCTATTTATTTTCTATTCAGAAAAAAGCTTTACGACGTTTGTCACTAACGAAATCAATTAATATATTAAACGACAAAAACAATGGAATTTGACGGCAAAGAAAAGACTCATTCAATGTTTATGATTGCTCTTCCGGAAAAATATCTTTCCCCTATTCTTTTGAAGACTACTAACCCTAGCCCACATTCTCAGAAATGTTTCAATTAGAACAAAAACTACTATGTACTATGAAAACTTTTTGGAAATAGATAAGGTCAGTGTTTTGGAATTTGTAAGTAAAGGGGTTATTACAATAAACGAGAACGTCATAAAAGCAACGCGGGTAAATGCATATCCAACATGGCCTTAATGAACGTCGTAGAAAAAAATGACGTCTTCTTATCTACAGACCCTGATGTATTATCATTTGAAACACTTATGCAGGATGCATGTTAATAGTTACTCCAGAGAAATAAGGAAGTTAGATCTGAAAACAAACAAACACATAAATTATTATTAGCCTTTGTCGGTGTTTCCCTTAGATGTGACGTTGCCAGGATTAATCGAAGAGTTTTGCGAAATGCTTGTAGGCAGTTTTTCTACAATATCTGAAATTATTTGAGTGATCAAAAAATCCTCCCAAGATTAATCGAAGAGTTTTGTGAAATGCTTGTAGGCAGTGTTTCTACAATATCTGAAATAATTTGAGTGATCAAAAAATCCTCCCAGGATTAATCGAAGAGTTTTGTGAAATGCTTGTAGGCAGTGTTTCTACAGTATCTGAAATTATTTGAGTGATCAAAAAATCCTCCTGAGTGATTAAGTTGATTTAGCGGACGTGTAAGATTTTTATTTCAAAATTCGTTTTAACGATTTGCTAAATAATTACATAATTTCGATGTACTTCCTTTCATTGAATTTTAAAGAAAGTTGGTTACATATGATTTTCTATTTAGTTCTTTAGAAATTTATTAAAAGCCCTTAAATGGGACTAAGGAACATAAGAATGATAAGAAAAAATGATAATCCCGAGATATAACATTCATAAGACCGTTAGAGAATTTTTTATCGCATTTTGAGAACTAGTTAATATAATCAAAAGTCATCTTTAAATTACATTATTTCTAGTCTCAAATTGTACTCATTTTTAAAAATCAAGTAACATATTTTTGAATAAATGTATTAATTTTTTTATCAAATAATTTAGTTATTAATTAAAGCACTCAAAAAGTAAATAAATAAAGGTCACGCTTTTTCTTTATATACAGTTGAAAAGAGAAAGTTACTTTGTCCAACTTGATTTAGAAATGGTAATAATGTACAAAAAAGGTAAAATTTTGACATTTGAATTAAAAAAATGGTTAAAAAAATTAAATTAACAAAGTTTTAAAAATATTGTAAAACAAAGAGAGTGTTTTGAGGACGTAATAATGAAATATGAGTTAAAACCGCAAAGAAAAGAATAAAGAATAATAACAATAAAAAAATTTCTATTTTCAGATTTTTTAAAATAGATTATGTTCTCTTATTGTATCCGCAGGTTGTCTTAAAATTGATTTTATTAATTAATTGTGACTGGCAATTCGTTTGAAGCTTATCTTCATTAACGTCCCGTTTTGAAGCATCACTAGAATATTTTGGGACGGTCCTCGTCATTTCGAACCTCGGCCAGATGGCGAGGAAGACACCTGAACTGCACCTTCTCTACAAACTTCCATATATCACCAGTGGGAGGACGAGTGATCCCCTACGTATGATTTATCGTGCAACAGCCCCACATTCACGGCGGATCTTCAGTGGAATTGGGTTTCGAACCCGGAAGCCCTTCCGCCCAGAGGCTGAGACCTTACCACTAGACCACCGCAATTCATTCGAAGTCCGAGTTCATAGCTTTATACATACTATCGCCGATATAGGTAATCCACCCTCCTGGAGATTTCGCGAAACGATTTTCTGATGCGCACGAATGTTTGCATTGCCGGAGAGCAATGAATGGTCCCTTCTCTCTTATTACTTTGATATTATTTATTTAAAATACGACAGACACTCGTAATTGATGAATATATTTAGGATTCAGTCAGTGACAACTGAATTTAGTGAGAGTGTAGACAAAGCGAAATCCAATGAAATAGTCCTGAATATGATACTAATGTATTTGAAAGTAGAATGTTTTATTTGAACAGAATTTAATTTTAAACACCAATAATCGGTATTCTGTGCGATAAGTATTTGTGTTTAGAACGAAAATTCCTTAATCTTGTAGAACTCTTTCTATGCCAAATGACGCATAGAAACAGACATTACGTTATTTATTAGCTGAAACTTTTCTACATACTATCAACTTGAGTTGTCACTGACAAGGGAAACATACCCATGAGGCTTTAAAGGGGAAATGGTTGCTTAGATTTTTCGATTTTTTCCTCAAATCTTCTAGACTTAGGAAAATATTTATTAGAGTGATGCTATAGAACAAATATTTTGTTTTAGTTATATAGTTTAACTTTTCAAGACTGATGAGACTTCCAAGTACAAAATATTCTTGTGAAATGAAATCAGTGATAAGTGATTTATTAGAGTGATGCTATCGAACAAATCTTTTGTTTTAGTTATGTAGTTTAACTTTTCAAGACTGGTGAGACTTCTAAGTACAAAATATTCTTGTGGAATGAAATCAATGATAAGTGGATTTACAGGGTAGTAAGAATTAAAACAACATCTGGAGAACATTTAGGAATGCGTATGAGTAGAGCCAAACTACCTTATGAGAAAGTAGCAAGTAATTGAGTGCTATATTTCTTTAATACCTCAGTGTGTTAATTTTTACAGTATTGGAATAATCATTAAATTCTTTGAATTTTTACTGCGAATATCCTTTTTAAAAAATAAAGCTTTAAGGTTATTTGTGCATATTTTCCAAAATATCTTAACGCATTAAAAGAAACGAATGAAATTATTTAGGCTTTTCCAGATTGTGTTTGTTTTTATTATTTTTATTGTTTATTTTCAACAACTTTAACAGTAGTTTCAATTTAAAAATTTGTTTATAGCTTTTTACTATTATAGCTCTGATTTTATGATTATTATGCTATTATAGCTCTCTCTATTCACTTATTATAGGTCTGAGAATATTTCTTGATCGTTATTACTATCGAGTCCTACCTTCCTTAGCTATTTATTTTGCACAATTACTGAGGTTTCACTTTAAATGGATGACGCTGAAAGTTTAGTTGCTGTACTGTTTGTAGCATATCATTAAAAGGTAGTCTTAGCTACCTTTTAATGATATGCTACGGAAAGAGGTTAACCTATTCTTGTCGATTGATAGCATTCAATAAAGCGTTCTTCGGTCGGTCTTTACAAAAAAAAAAAAAAAAAAAAAAAAAAAACCCGGTCTTCGGAAAAAAAGTAAATAAAAAAAGTAAGTTCCAATAAAATGTTTTTTAGTAATAAACTCTTACTTATACTTTCTACGTTTTTAATAAAACCAAAATATCTAAAATAAAAACAACGTTATATTATTAGGTGCATTCAGCTCACGTTACCTCTGAACGTGAAAGATTGGATGTGGTGAGCGAAGTCGAATGACAAGGCCTAATTTTGGTTATAAAAATAACAATTTGAAGTAGAGCGAGCAATGAATCTACAGTTAGCTGCTCGAAATAATTAGAACAGTTGAGGATTAGTAAAAACGCAAAGATACGCTCATTACATTTTCAGAAAAAAATAAATGATGTCTCTTGCCAGAGTTTTCGATAAAGATCTTGAAAAATGTCTACGCATATGTTATTTATGTATTTTTTGTAGGTTAATTGATAGGATGGTAATTCCCATACTAAATAGGCGACAATTAAATGTGTTAAAATAAATTTTTCTTATACTTTCTATGTATTCAACTAAATAGAAATATTATTTTTGCAATTTTCTCGATTATGGAAACGATTCTTGTAAAATATGTTGAAGTATTAGACATGTTTAAATGTTAATAGCTTAGAATTATGTTTATACATTAAGGTCTCACGGTTCGCTGAAACTTAAGACAGAGTTTTACTCGTATAAACTGAATCTCCACTTTTGAATGTCAGAGGATGATTTTCAAAAAAAAAGTAACAGAATAAATTTTATTTTAACTCCTAAGGGAAATTTTAAGAGAGGCGAAATCGCTTGTTAATCTAAGAATTTTTAGGCAAAATTTGACCTTTGCCAGTTAAAGAGTTTCTACTTTAAGTTAAAGAAGTGACAATGGTTTGCAAACCATTTCATATGACACATATTCTCCTTCAATAACCCTCTGTAAGTCCATGACATGGATTGCTAGTGACCGCAAAAAATATTTTATTGCTATGATCAATACCTTGAAAATATTTCTTTCAGAATATTTTCATCTTTATCGAAGCTGGAAATCAACATTTGAAACTAGTAGGACAAAAACTAAAAACACTTTGTCCCATTTCTGTCTGTTGTATATTTTATTCCTGAAGATGTGTGCTATTTCAAGAAATCTTCCTTAGTTTCAACGTTTAAAACTAATTTTTTAAGCGAGACTTTTTGACTTTTATTCTCATTAATCTATATTATATTGTGCTTTATACTAAACTAATCAAGCAAGCTAATCTGTTATTCTGCTAATTGTTCGACGAAAACTTGTTAATCAAAAATTAAAATATTAGTGGTTGTTGTGCCTAATTCGGTGCCCAAAGGTTGTAGGTGTCGCTGTGTGTATTCTTACACTTGTATATAATATCGCTCATTTGTACAGTAGCTGACTCTCTTTGTAAATACCATCATGAAATAAAGTCATGTTACTTAAATCCAGAGTCTCTGCTTCACTCTTATCTGAGAACATGAGACCCTAGGCCATCTGTGCAGCCACCCACAACAGTGGTTATATACTAACATTTTTTATAAATAATTTTGCTTCGCGATTTTCGGTTAAATAAAATTCTGCTATTCCGGTAGATTTTTTTCGAAGTGAAAAGAGTTAAGTAAATTACTGCAACTGTATTTAATTAGACTATAATAGTTTACTTTTCGGGGAATACCACATATACCTGGGCTGTCCCAAAACAATTATCAGGGTCACTCGTATTTACGTGCAATACTATTTGGGGACCCGCTAACGATGTTGTCGTATAGTTCGACTCCTTAGCCAGCAACAGAGCGGGCTGCTTGGCAACTTAATTAAAGAAAGAGGTAAGAAAAGACTAGTTTAGGTAAATACAGAAATGTCACCCTCCAGAATCATTTTACGAGTTTATCTACAATTATCAGTATGTAAGTACTTCAGTATCGATATATTCCTGCTTCTTCTCGAAGTAACAGCCTATCTCTAATATAAATAATGATGAATGCGTGTGTGTCTGTTGGCGGTGTACAGAACAGACCGTCGAACATAGAGCTACCAAATTTGGCACAGATATACTTTGGATGCTGAAGATGTGCACATCGGAGCCGTTTTTTAAAATTTTGATTCAAATTCAAATTATTTAAAAATTAAACCAAATTTCGTCGTTTTTTGCCAATAACTTCTCAAGGAATTGATGGAGAAAAAAATTATGTCATTTAAAAGAGCAAACAATTATTTTTCCAATGGTGTCAGATTTATTATTGAACAAAATTTTGTCTATTTTTTTATAAATTTTTAAAGTCATCAGAATATTTCTTGGGTGCGAGAGTACAGATTGGCCTATAGTAGGAGGGGCTAAGAGCTGTTTGTCAACGTCACGTGCTCGCTCGGAAAAACAAATTTATTATCGGTAAACTTACAAACTTAAGCCTAATAGATAGGTTAAAAATGGTAAATTAGCTAAATAATAATTAGTTCATTTTTTGTTAGAATCATATTATTAATAATTTCACGTCACGTGCATTTCAACCTGTACATTTTCGTTTTGTGTATAAAGAATTTAAATTCAATTATACTAATTAACCTGTTCACTGCTTGTGTTTTTAAATTAATTTCTTTGTCGTTATTGCAATTATTGCTTTCAGCTTACAAAAATTGAAATGTTTAAAATGTCAGCCTTAATTGCCTTATTACTATTATTACAAGATTGGCGAGCCAGCTGGTCGCCGTAGGCGGCTAGTATAGAATAAATTACGAAGATCCTGCTTACTAAATGACAAGAGAGAATGCAGCTGCATGTCAAAAGTATAAAGTATTTCGAGGAGAATTTCAAATTTTGAAATACAAACTCATCCTTTCTTGCCATTTGGTAACGATATTTTTATAGCATTTTGAGATATTTATTGAAGTCGAGTCAAAGCATTTTTTGGTTCCGAAACAAAGATAGGAAATACTTTTTTTTATTCGCTTAGAAAATTTAATTGAAATGGGAACGCATAGTTTAGTTAGATTAATGTCTCATTTTAGAGCTACACGAGGGCTATTTGGAAAATTTGTTTTGATCAGTGGTCAGATGAAGAGAATGAGACCTGAGTCAGCACTCCACTCTCCGTCTCCAGACTCCCGAATCTTACCAACGCGAGGATATTTCGTCTATGATGGCAGGGTTAGGGTGCACATGTATACCGGATCTTCGGTGGAACCGAAGTTTCGAACCTCCGAACAGCAGACCCCGAAAAGTTACTACTAGGTCATCGTGGCCTCTCAAATGTGGATAATTAAAAAAATATTTTTCATTTTCTTATTCTTTGTGAAAAGGAATTACATGGAATTCTTAATTTTCTATTTGTCAGGTTTGAGCATGTTAGCCGGCGTTCGAACAGCAGACCCCGAAAAGTTGCTACTAGGTCACCGTGGCCTCTCAAATGTGGATAATTAAAAAAATATTT